>JAFELO010000219.1:1568828-1614663 GCA_017140195.1 Eumaeus atala | reverse complement strand
CCTCACTCCATTGCACTGTCCCAAACTTGGTGAGGTTGTCCTGTGGTGCGGGACAAGCATATCTACATACCATTCTTGACAAGGTAATAAGCCCCTTCATAACACCATATTTAATAACCAAGTGTGGTCTTTCGAGCAAGACTCGGCGCCCGCGGCTGGACATAAAGGTCGGCCCATTAAGTCTTGGTTGGAAGCGAACATCTCGGAAGTTTCTAGACTGGCCGTCGTCTAGTACCGGTCTTAATCGACTGGATTATGATTAATGGTCAGTTTTAGAAGGTACAGTTTGGTGGTAAAGGTGTGAAAAATATCAAAGTAAATCCTTATATGCGAGTAGTTGGAGAAATTAGTGACGACTAGCTGTCCCGGTAGACGATAGATTTGCTGTCGTGTTTTTTATTTACGAGACTAAAATTAAAATCAATATTTTTTGTAAATCAATGATTTTTGGTCATATTTTGTGAAATATCCGTGAGAAGCCGGGACGGACTGCTGGTAGTCCAATATTTACAATTGTTAAGTGTTCAAATGGAAAAGTTTAGCGAGTCATTTCACAAAGTACAAAACAGAATGCGCCGAGTTTGTACAACGAAGTAGACTGCGTAAATAGTGAACTTATTGCCACTTCAGTAGCAGATGTCTTGGTTTTATTTGCGTTTAAGAGTGTCCGTTTATTGTTTGCTATAAACATACGCTTGTACTGCGATTACGAAAATATACTGCGTACTCATAAATACTCATAAAATTAATCTTTTATTTTAAAAATTGGTGCTTATTCTCAAATATAGTTATCTACGCCGAACTCAATTTTTTAATCTTACATAATACCGCCGTAAAGTGACATCTTCAGTGTCTCGGTTCGTGCAGTTTGTGAGTCGCCGGTGGCCTATTTTGGGAGGGGAAAAAGAGGGCAACGCATCGGCATAGTAATTATGTGAATGTGCATGCGAGTCGGTAGTCGTAAAAAGGCTCCGATTGCACATTTCTCCTCCTATGCTATAGAGAAAAGTCCATTTATATTTTGTAATCATTAAATATTTTGTTCAGGGGACGCCAAATCGGCAACAGCCAAAAGCAAGGATGATGACCTATTCTATAAAAAAAAATCTTAGCCGAAAAGATTTTCGGTCGTAAAATTGAGGTCAAATTATATCTATCTATAGTGACACGCTATTTTATTGAACAAAAATATTTCTCTTCAATACCGACGATAGTGATGATAGGTTACACACCGGCGCAGTGCACGAGCTTTGTATCTGTTTGTATCCCTGTTTTATATTATAGAGGAGCCTCGAAGCTCTTTGACGACGATTGATATTATAGACATCCGCACATTTGTTAACCGTGCCTCATTTTATCCCTCCAATGGGCCAAAATCCATAACAAATAATCTGCAAATACAATAATAAATGGTAAATACCGTAAGGACTTTTGTTACAGTTACTAGACAACGGAAATACACTTAAAGTTTCTGTATAAATTCAAGAAATTGTATATATGTATGATTTTTGTTATAGAAATCACACACAAGCCATAGAAAAACATAAATGTTTTTAGCAGAATTCGAACCCGCAACTTCTGGCGTAACTAACACGTACGATTATCCGAACTATGTTACCGCTGCGCCAGCCAGACACCAATATATACATGCGATATAACAGTTAAATTGATGATCAATGTACTTGGTTGTGTCGCTCGTTACTGTAGAGGATATTTTTACAAGTGCCTTATGGAACTCGCGGGAACTTAGCAGGTATTCGCGAATTCCCCGCGAATTGGAAGAGAACAGGAATGGGATAGTATAATAACACTTGCACGTGTGCTTTTATTTCCACATTTTTATTTTTTTCTCGATTGCGCCAGAATAAAGTTTAGTATGGACACGATCATTTTTTACTGCTCTTTGCTGACGGAAGTGTCCAGTGCGGCTTCATCGCTTGCTAATAGTTACTGTAGTTTATCCTCTATATCGCTTGTTGGTGCGGCCGCAACGTCCTTACCGAACGCTCGAGGCGTGCTCCCAGCCGAGCAGTAGCCGTCGTCCCTGACGCTGCGGCCGCCCGGAGTGCAGCTGGCGTTCCTGTTGAGTAGCGCCGGGCTCGCGCGCTGCTCCTCGTACGAGGGGGCTGTGTGGGTCACCAGCCCGCCCCCACTCAGGGATACCTGAGTAACGTATATACATGCTATGGATATGTTTGTGCTAAGGTTTAACCATTGGTAGAACATCATGCTCAATAGGAGATTTTGAAGAATCCTATTTTTAATAATAAAATAATCATGTATTATGGTTTGTTTATGAGCTGCAATACGGCCCTGCCGATAGCGCTCATACAGGCGCACGTCATTGAATTTTTAAAGCATATAGTGAAAAACGAAAAATCGAAATCATTCAGTGCCTACCGATGCCCATGTACATCCGCACGGTTAATTGGTATACAAATTCCCATGACACCTAAAGACTTCTTTCTTCACTTCATTTCATGGATTGCCTAATCATTAAAATATTCCATATGATCTTTTTATTTTTAAGTGAAACCTCCTTTCCGTCCTGCGAAGTGAGCTATAATTAATAAAGTAATAACCCTAACGAAACGATAAAAGTAACAGGTGCCTTTACAAACTGACGATATTACGTTTTTAACATTTAAACTGATTATGTTAAAACTTATCACAAATTTTTATTGAAACCGATATTTAAGTAACAGATATATAGTCATATATGTTCAATATATGACTAAGCTTCAAAACGTCAAATCTGTGAAAACTTTTAAATAGCTTAAGCTATCATATGTTTTAGAATATAATTACATACATTCCCCCCCAGCTCCGCCCGTGAATAAACGGTTTTAGTGTGAAACCTTCCTCGGGAATTGCTCTATCCACGTACGAAAATGAAATCGCATGAAAAAATGTTCAGTACATTTTGAGAAAATCGATCACAGACAGGCAATTTTGGGAACGTTATTTTACATATAAGAAGGAAGATGGTATGCGATATAATATGACATGTATACGACAAATTAGAAAGAAATATCGTGACCTATACGTATATACGTTTACAATGCCTACCGACATTACCTTTACGGATAACGTAAAGGTAATGTCAGTAGGCATTGTAACAGAATTGGGCTCATACGACCGAAAACGTGTTTCTCGCACACAAGTTACATTGACATTACATTGACAAAGGAAGAAGGCAAAACATCCGCACAATCATAAGCTTGGATTTTATGTATTTTATCTTATAACAGGACTAGAATATTACAATAAAGCTACTTCTACGGATTTTTCTGTTGTATAAGTGTCTATTCTATTCTTATATTGATGTCTTAAGTTTCGAATGTTGCTCATTACAATAGAACTACTTTTTCGGATTTTATCGCGGTTACTTAATTATTCAACTTGCCCGACGTTGAAGATGCTTTACAGCAACCATGGTCACGGTGGTTGCTGCAAAGCTTCTGGGTAATGAGTTAACATTCGCGTAAGCTTAAGACATAAATATAAGAATTGAATAGATACATGTTAAGGTAAGGAGTTAATTGGTATGTTGTGTGCTACACCCACGTAGCAGTGGTGGCGTAGCAGTCGTAGCCGAACGACATGCGTCAGAGGTGCCCAACCATTTTAGTCGCTGCGCGTCGTTTATAACTATAGAAAGATACATTTACCATAGTGGGCACCCTGTCTCTGTAGTCGGCGTCGTAGCAGGTGGAACGAGGCCTGGGGGGCAGCGAGCTGGTGAGATCTGGTCGGTGGCAGTTGACAACGACCTCATGCTCCTGGGAAGAACGTGACCATCATTATAATGAAGACACCCATTATTAAAATAGGTATAGAAGTTAGTAACCGATAGACCGAGCTCACGTCAATTTTTTATGGAAATACTTGAGTTATGGGGAATGAGACCCCAAAAATACTGCAGAAAAATTACACGTAGTACTATCTCAAAAAAAATCGTAAAATATGTGTAAGTTTTTCAAATCGTAAAAAAATATTAAGAACCAAGTACATATGCCAATCTTAATGTATAAATTATCTCGTGTCAAGTTGTTGGTTGGGTCCTATCTGGACCGCCAATGACAATTCACACAGACATGTAACTTGAAATATAGGCTATACTTATTTTATTTTTTTATATAGGCTATACTTACTTATTTATTTTATCAAAACAGATCTGCCTACCAACCTACCTGCGTTCTTTGAGGTGACGAGCCCCTATGAGACCCGCTACTCGAAGACCTGTTGCTGCCATCTGCAAAAAATATTTGGTATTATTATAAATAACGGTCTTAAAAAGTGTAGACAAGACTAATGGTATCCATTTTATATATAAAACAACCCCAAACTGTCTGAACGTAAACTGTTTTATCGAAATCAACCGAACGTATTTTCATATGGTTTTCACCAAACGATTCCCGAGGAAGGCTTTAGTGCATAACTTATTAAGATAAACAATCAGGTGTATGTTATGCACGAGCAAGCCGTGTGGATCGCTATTTAAATAATAAGTACATACTTCGTGTTGTTAAACATTTTAATATAAACCAATACAATTTAAGTATTAGTAAGAGGTAGTACCAGTAACATGCTGCATGATGGCCGAATCGGACGTCAGTCGAGGTACCTCTTGCTCACATGATACCGCCGGAAAGTGACAGTTATGCTGTCGCATTTCGTGCGATTTGTGTGTTGCTTGTAGCTCACTGGCGGGATGGGGCAAAGGTAGACCACGCATGTTTGATTGCGCGTATTGATGGGCATCGGGAATGACTCACGCACCATATCAGATTATTTCTGAGTCCCCATGTCATACCAAAAAAATATCAAAATAAGGTTATTATATCTCACCAATAATGTAACACTATCAATAACGCTATAATGCGGGTCAGATGAAAATATGTTTCGGCTAGACGTACGTCAAATGTGATTCAGTCCAGGTCTTATTCAATTATTTACTAGCTGTACCCCGCGGATTCCTCCGCGTAAATTCTCCATTTCGTATCTAGAAAATCTATCCATATATATTTTTCCGTATACAAAGTTTTTGTGCTATTATAGATTGTAACGTACTCTGTGCCTAATTTCAACTAGGGTCGTTCCATTGTTTTTATGTGAAAAATAAAAGATATGCATATAAAGTTTTATATTAATAATATTATTATTAAGACAGTTTAATAAAGGTCAAGTAGGCCGATTACTTGGAAGCAAGGACTGCTCGGCGATCCGCAATGTTTTTATTTGTGGGAAACTCAGAAAAAAAATTCCAGCCGGCTCTAGTTGCTATGGGTTAGCCTAAGCAGCTTAAAGTAGGTATCTCGAGTTTATTGTGTCGTATAGTAACTTTTGATGCTTACTATCCAGATCCATATACTTTTAGTAAGTAACTATCGATACCCATAAATACAACACAAACAAAAACCTACACGAATCCGTTACCTTTCTACACAGCATTCAAATAAAGTTTGCAAACATCGGAAGGAAGGTGTGAAGAGGGTAGAAGCACTCTCACGTTAGTGCAAGCACTTTCCGGCTACAATGCAGTATTGTTACAGTCCATTAGCACATACCGCATCGTAAATTCGCAAAAGAAAGTTAATAAAATGGAGTTACGAGTTATATTAACAATAGCCAGGAATTGCGTATCGGACGTAATGAAATGAATACGAGAATGTAAGCCGTGTTTGATCCTTTGTTTGTTTTTAAATCCTTTACACGTGTATTGCGCAACACGTGCATTCGATATTGGCGGCATTCCCTTTCACATGGCTCTATTGATTGACAGGTTGACCTTCAAAATTAGACCTTTGTATATCATATGATCATTTTATTAAACCGTGTTTTTCATTAGTGATACGCGTACCCACGGGGAACGTACGTACCCACGGGGTAGGTACGCGATGTTGCAATAAGGAAACGTGTTTCATTTTTTTTTCATCTGATACACCTCGTCGACTGGCCAGACCCTCATTAGAGTTTGGACTCCTCATTGATAGGGCATGCAATTAATAATTAGGTCGAAAGAACACAAATATTTCTCCAATTTCTTATTTAGAATCACAATTGTCACACTAAACTAGTGGTGTCCGCTATTTGAATGGAACTGATTTTGATGTCAAAAATGTAATGTTTTTAACCAGTGTAACCAGTGTAAAGTGTTCCCCTACGGTAAGTAACTGCTGATTCCCTACTAAAGAGTAAGTAAACGTCCGGTATGCTACGCAACTACGGACACCCTACTACCGGATGTTGCGCAACTACCGAAGTCCTACTACGGAACATTATGTATCTACTGATGCCCCAACACCGGACATTACACAAATACTACATACACCATAATGAACATACAAAGACGAAAACTAAATAATTGCCTTTGAACTAGGAGGTTAGGTGATGGTCGGTTTGAGCGATATCCAGAATTTTGTGAGTCACGTAAAATTCTTGCTAACCTATTGATTTGTGGACACTGAAAGTGTTTACGGGAATTCGTTAATGACTGACGGACAGTGGTTTACACTGAATCGTTATCACCACTTCTTAAATGTTCAACTTAGTTTAAATCTATTACTGATAATATAAATGAATTCGTTAATGGCTGACGGACAGTGGTTTACACTGAATCGTTATCACCACTTCTTAAATGTTCAATTTAGTTTAAATCTGATACTGATAATATAATATTACTGATAATATAAATGAATTAAGTTTACACGAATGTTACTAATTAAAATAAAATTATTTTCAGGGATTTTATCGCGGCTTATTCAGTTAATTAACTGACTCGATGTTTCAGAAGCTTCACAGCAACCATGGTCGCAGGTGGACTGAGATGATAGATGTCCAGTTGTCACAAGTTATGAAAAGTACCCGCAGAATTCTAATTGTTTAGTAGTTCCGATTAATGCACACAGAGAGTATTATCATCGGGCCTCTGTTGGGTCATGCGATAGTTGCAAAAGAGTAAGAGAAAGATAGAAAATATAATTATGACTGGACTGAACAGAACTGGGACAGAAGTTTCTATTTTCATATTAAAAATTCTACCAGTTCCCACTGAACCTGAGAATCTGCAGGACAATTTAATTTTATGGAACCATGGGATCAGGAACTAAGAGGAAAAAGATGTTTTCTTTTAGGTCCCACTAGTGAACGTGTATATGTGCTGTGAACACATGCCCTGGACACCTGACTGCCACCTGACTGAACAGCCATGAAAATTCCATTGTAGGTTAGTGACTGTGAGTAAGTAAATGACACAACGTGTATTTGCAATCAAAATCAAAGCAAAGTTTCTGTTATGAGTTCTAAAAATATCCAAAGACTATAATTCACCTTGTCTCAGTTCGCCTGCGCCCACGCTGTTGCCCAACACGGGCATGCCCGCCATACCGCCCGATGCACCCTCGCCTATTTCATCATGCTAAACTCTGAAAAAAAAATAAGCATATTGAAATTGTAAAGGAATTCTATAACGTAAATACAAGCAGCCTAAGTATACAAGAGCCAAGAGATAGAATAACGTAGAGCCTAGTGGATTACAATGACGAAGCGTTAATCTATACGAAAATATTCCATTGGTGGATTTCAGTTCCCTGATATTCTGCCGTTTTTTGACTCGTATACGCCATTTTTGCCAGGACGCCTGTCGGGACAGCTAGCTTCTTTTTATAAATATTAATAACATTTCATTTATTAATTACTCCCCGTAATGTAAGAATTAGTAAGCAACATAGTAACAAGTTCTAAGTTGATTTGTGAAAGTTTTAAGTGAAGTTCTCGGGATTTATGGATTTCAGAGACATAAGATGCACCTGACGCATAATGAGTTTTAAAATTACCGATGATAAAATCATGGACTGACTATATAAAATTGGATGAGGAAGAGCCGTCAATGTAGATATTGAGCGGGTGTCATAAACTTTATAGACGAACCGTTGGCTGCTGGTGTCATGAGTACTTCCATTGTGACTCACATTATTTAATTGTTTTGCAGCAGTCTGCAACCACAGAACGTGGACTCCTGTGTTCATGTACCGGGTTGGATAAAAGCTGTAATTGGCATTTTTCAACAATAACAATATTATCAATTTAATTAATTCAATTAATTTTTCAAGTCCAAATTCGGGAATTTGGCGAGCCTTCGTGGCTCGAAGAGCACTTTTTGCCATCGTTCCTATGGTCGATTTCTTTCCCGTAGTGCCGGACTGCCGTCATATCGGGTTAAGGGAGATCTTAAGTGAGATTTTTTCATAGCACAAGGGGGCAAACGAGAAATCGGAGTCTTTTGATGACCACCGACGACCATGGACATCCGCATGATTGTTACGCAGATGCGCTTCCCTCCTATCATCCCCAATGGGCCACCGTCTACTCACAAACCACATGAATCGCGACAGCTACGCCGTCGCTTTACGCCGATATCAAGTGAGCGAGAGGTACTACCCCGGTCGTGCCCCGGCGGTGTCATGCAGCATGCATGACACTACCTCTTCCTAAGAGATCACTTGTGTCTACGCACGCACTCGTGCACTATAATATGTCCTGCACAGTTGCCGACACTTTTACTCTCCCCGCAATGGTTCAACAACGACAACAACAATCGTGCAACAACAATCGTGCAACGACAATCGTGGCGGTGCGGCTCAGTAGACCGGGCTAAATCCAGACGCCTTGACCGAATGCGTTGGCTGCTATTTGTACCCAAGCAAGAGGAGCAGGCGCTTTTGCGCACGGGCAAGGAGCGAAGGTGGAAACCTCAATCCATATCGATAACTAAGGGGACTGACTAGCCGTCGAGGTGCCAAGATGATTATAGTTCCGGGACACCACACCAAAGGCGGCGCTGATGACAACTAGCGGTGACTTTTGTGGGTATTCGGCACTATAAAGTGTCGCCATCCCCACACACCACAGGACCCCACCCAGGGCCAGTGATGGCGCGTAAATTAATTTCCCCGCGTCAGAAATAAAGAAACGGCCAACGTGTAATTTTTGTTTTTTTTCGAATTTGTATGTGCGGTGACAGCCACTTCATAACATTGTGGTTAAAAACCTTTGGTATAGTAAATAGTTGCTAAATGTTTAGTAAGCGGGAGTTCCATGCTGTATTGCAGCGGAATTGGGCCGGCACGGCCGGGTACCTCTCTCTCAATTGATGCCGCCGTAAAGTCTTTGCCGTAGCGTTTCGTGCGGTTTGTGAGTAGCCATTGGAAGGAAAGAGGAAAGCGGGCAATGCATTTGCATAACAATTATGCGAATATTTATCGGCGTCGGTACGCCTAATCTTTTGTGGGGTTGTTGACCTCCTATAATAGAAAAGAAACTATTTTGTTACTGCGGAACCCAACATGTCGCGACAGCAGTCCAACGCTTTGTGCCTAGTCGGCCACAATTCGTAATCCCACTAATATTAAATATGAAGGTTTTTGTGAGCTACTTAACGGCTTAACATGAAATTTAGCACAGGAATAGATTACAATCTGGAACATTAAAATTACTTTAATTTCCAAAAAAAATAAATGTTCTCTTTGGATATATTTTACGTGATCAAACCGAATGGTATAATACTGATCACTATTAAAATGCCATATTCATCCCATATTGTTTCAATATATACAATGCTTAAGTAAATTAACTTTATCCAAGAGCTGCTTGTAAAGACCGGAGATCAAACAGATCAAGTTTGAAGTTTATAATTAATTTCAATACAACTTCTCCGGTGTAACGATTAACAGAATTTTTATACCATTCCACTGGGACACGGTGTAAAAAGCATAGTTTAGCGAGTATTATTATGTAGTATCTGCCTTTACATCGTATAAAACAAAGTCTCCATAACTGTCTCTCTGTATGTGATCGATTTGCCCAAACTCTACTGAATGGATTTCATGCGGTTTTCACCCATGGTTAGAACGACTCCCGAAGATGGTTCCGTATAATTTGTTAGGGTAGTAATCTGGACCGTGTTATTACGGGCGAAGCCGGAAAGTGACCAGTTAAATTGATGTGTTTTGATTTCTTCTCCTCGATATGATGCAAAAAAAAAAGATAAAATTGTTACTCAGTTAGATAACAGTTATTTATTTGGTGTAACTGTTGTACCAAAGCGTTATTAAAGCTCTATAGTTCTGTTGACAGTTTCAATGGATCCTTATTTTTCTGTTGCGTAAGAGTAAACGAGCTCTCGTATCATCTGGTGGTAAGCATCACCGTTTCAGTAATCAGTAATCATCATTAACAGCCCTAATCGGTCCACCGCTAGAAAGGCCCCATTCAATGAACGCCAAGACGACCGATCTCCTGCTACTCTCATCCATCCCGGACCGGCTACTGCACGCATCGTCTTCCCATCTGATGAACCCGACGGTTCTAGGACGTTTTAGGAAAACAAAGTCTTGGTGTCGACCAACACTTCGTTTTCCTAACCTTACACATATTATAAAAAATTATAATGTAATAGTAATTTGAGAAAACAGTCAAAATGGCGTAGACTTGCGTGGACAGCGTTAGGGATATCTTTATTATGCCTGGCCGTGCTTAATGTACCATGTGGATAATTTACGTACGCCTGCCGATAACCGGCTCGCTCCGACCAAAACCGACCACTGAAAATTAACCGCTGGGAATTAACCGCTGGGAATTAATGTTAGGCGAACTTTCACATCATCAAGGGCGCATCAGACAGTATGTGACAATCCCATGCTTTATTCCAGCCTTTTGTGCCGTTACGATGGCGGTAGTACCACACGCTCACATAACACTGACGCTCTATGTGAGCGAGACCTACAGCAACTGCTGAGGAAGAGGCCATGCTGCATAGGATCCTTCATATCATATATACAGCCTTCTATGCATATAATACCGCTGTAAAGTGACATCTTCAGTGTCGCGCTTCCTGCGGTTTGTGAGTAGCCGGTGGCCCATTGGGGGATGGAGGATGACAACGCATGGGAATAGTAATTATGTTCATCGGCGTCGGTAGTCGTAAAAAGGCTCCAACTTCTCGATTTCCCCCTACTCTATAAAAAAAGCCGTCGGAGCCCTTTCAGTGGACGCCCATAATTGTTATGTAAGCCTGTTGCCCTCCTTCCCTCCAGTGGAATGGGTAATCTACAAACCACACAAAAACGGTCTAATTCAGCCTAATTACAGCATTATACTATAGCTTAATCGAAAATTAAATAAAAATTGTATCAATTCTTTGTAAATAAAATAAATCACAATCACAAACCCTGAACATAATTTCAGATAATTGTGTACATACGCTACGGTACAACTGGAGTCACATCTGGAGGCTCTCTAGTGACCCATCACCGCGCACTGGTGGGGCCGGAAGGTGGAATTTCGTACAAAACCCATAGTTTACGGCCGTTGGATGAGTATCACAGATAGCACACGGCTACGTACGAATTCCTTATTAAATAATTCCTAATTAAATAAAATAATTTCCCTTAGTGTAGGTAAAGCATAAAGGATTAAAAATTACCTAAGTATATAAAAGTTTTAGATGTATCTATGTCGTAATGCCACGTGTTGATTGAAAAGTACTCTGCCTAACACAGATTCATTCAATTCTAACAATCAATCTACCAAATATTCTAACCACATTATTTAGTTCAGTTCAGATTAGTTAACTGTGTGAAGTTTGAAACGTGTTCTATAATTAGTTGTGATTTTATAATTTTTTTAACAAAGTAATTGGACATACTTTTTGCAAATGGGGCAGATCGAGCAGCGTGCCGTCTTTAAGTGTGTTCATAAGAAGCAGAATTCAGGCGTGGTAGAGAGAGAGTGTGAAAGATGAACCCCACTTTGAAAGACCTTCGACGTCCAATACTGTGTATGATGTATAGTGACTGAATATTAAAAAATTACTTTATCTAATTATGGGAGACCGCAGACTAAAAATTGGAGAGGTAGTCAACGAATTGGGCTTCCACAAGGTGTTTCACGTGACTGTCTATTTGGAGTTATTTGAAGCCGATGCAGATGATTTTTTGAATTGGTTTGTTATAATGGACGAAATATGGGTTTATTACTGTACGCCAGATACAAAACATCAATCGAAACAGTGGAGAAGACCTGGTTCAGTACCCCCTGAAAAGGCTTAGACGATTTTGTCGGCAAATAAGGTTTAATAAGGCTTCAGCATTCTGAGCCTCGATGGATGTGATTATGATTGGTTATCTTGAAAGTGGTCAGACTAGAGACTCCGATTACTACTGTGTCTTACTAAGTCGTTTACGAGAGGATACAAAAGAAAAGCGTCCAGGAATGCTCAGAAGAAAAGTCTAGTTTCATCAAGATAACGCCCGTGTTCACACGTCCGTGCAATCAATGGATGAAATCCACAATTGTGGCTCTGAACTATTAACACATCCGCCTTATTCACCTGATCTGGCGCCGTCAGACTTCTTTCTGTTCTCTTACATAAAAAGGCACTTCGTTTGTCGAAAAAATTTTCGACAAACGACAAGGTCACGACAGCAAGCAGTAAATGCATACTTTGACTATAAGGAACAATAATCTTTTGCAACGGACAGCAAACGGTAAATGCTTTAAAAAATGGGAGATGGCAAAAGTACATCGAGCTTGATGGTGATTATATAGGAAAATAAAAATATAACTGATGTACTATGTGTTTATTTTCTTGGTTAGGTTGAATACTTAAATTTTGCAGTTATGACATATAGAATTACGATAAGCTAGCATGGAAGCATTCTCTTTATGTGAACGTGTTTCGTGTCACGTTTAATATAAGGAAATATTGCATCTTTTTCAGTTCGCTTGTATAGCAGCAATTAAATCTCTGTTTCATATCTGTAAAAGAGTTTATTTCATTAAACCCAACGGCAGTGCACCCGAAGGGTCTCACATTTTTTGCAACATCAAAAAATCCAGTCCCCAATTGAAAATTCATAAATTATAACGAGATTAGATCTTCCGATATCTCCAGAAGTCGACGGTTGGAGGAGTACAATGGATCGCCGCAGTCGACAGAAATCTTTGCTTAATGAGCTATGCTCCGTAGGATAATATTTTACAGCTTCCCGGATAAGACGTTTAATCTCGATCTGTTGCGATAACATGACCCGTTATAAGCCAGGATTAAAGCTGAGTGGCTTTTATAAGTTCAGTTAAAAAAACTTTTAATAAAAAATCAATTAGGCATTGTTAATGGCCCTACGCCCCAATTATGGCTAGGTTGGGAGGATGTTAGATATCCCAACTACGGGCCGAAAGGTCTGGGTTCGACTCCGACCTCTGGGTAACTATTTTAAATTTTAACTATGAAATTTTATTTAAATGTAACATAAAGGCAGGAACATCAGAAGACAATGAATATGCTCGAGGGAGTAAAAATATTTACGGTACTCTCATTTCGCGTTCCTACACCGAAGCTACTAAAGATTATTCAATTAAATCTTTAATTGCAGACGTTCTAAAAGTTTTCCATTTTGAAGGTTGCGAATACGTTTGACGCCATCTTCGGTCCGCATCAGATCAACTCAATCACGCTGTGTCAGTCTTGGTCTTCCCTAGTACCTACATCGTTTTTTATTCGCACGGTATACCTCTGCTTAAGAGCGTCTGCAGTATAGTGGTTATCGTTTCGGACTTCCGCTTGGGTGGTCCAGGTTCTATCCCGGTCATGTACTGAGGAGTTTTTCTTACTTAAGTGCATTTTGTGAGTGCTCTTCCGGTGAAGGGAAACATCGTGAGGAAACTCGGATTCGTGTATTAGAATTAGGCCTAATTTTTAGTTGGGTATGGCTTGCCTTCTGGGTTACAGAGATCAGTCGGCAGTTACACTGTATAATGACTGTTGCCCTCGCCAAAACACTAATAGTAACGCCGAACGTAACGCTATACCGCACTTGCGTCGCTTACGTCTATGTGCAAATTTCACTTCAGAATCATAATGATTTTTAAACTCCAGTAGAGTACAGAAGCACAAAGAATTTTTTTTACGGTTCCGTACCAAGTAGCCAAAAATGGGGGTAAATCTTAGAACCAAAATTTTAATACATGTTACTTAAGGATTTTTTTTTCAAAAGGGTATAGGATTGTGGGATTTCATTTGGTATTTTTGAATGGCATGGAGGTTATCAATAAAGTTTTTTGATTATGCTAACATTTTTCGAGATTTTGCTCCTGAAGTGGTAAAAAGTCAGTCCTCCCCCTCTAAGTTTGACTACAGAGGCGAAAACTGTAAAAAATAGGACCCAATAAGAACTTCCATCGAAAGTTCATTTTAATATTATTTTGTATGGTAGTTTAAGATATATTCCTTTTTTGTTTTGTTTTGTTGAATCCTTCATAGGCGCTGATTCGCTCTCGGCTGTTTTTTTTATTTATATGGAAAGAGTGAAATATATTAAATTTTTAATAACAATATAGCAAATATTCGAAGTGGATCACAATAGACTTTATATTGATCTCCTAAGGTGAGGCGAATTCAATTTTGTTAGATCTGAATCCCGAGAAAAATTAGATTCAGACAATTCGCAAGTCGTTTTTCCGGACGTTGAAATTTACGGAGACGAAAAACTAATAAACCTTTTACAAAGTGACTGTTGACGAGGCGCACACAGTGGGGACACTGAGGTCATTTTTACGGCATCAATTCTTCCCTTCCTTTTCAAATGCGTCTTGTGTATGTAAATAATGAATGCTAAATGTGTCCATTTTAATATGTACATAATATTTATATATATATATATCTTTTTTTTCGTTTTGTTCATATATACCTGTATGTTTATTATTGTTAATAAATAAATAAATGTTAGGTTATTATATATGTATATTCTGCTCTATATAATACAAATGGACCCCGCGGTTTCACTCACCTAAATTCTTTATAAAGGCATTAAAAACTTTAATATGTTAAGTTGTAGCATGTTTCTCCTAATAAACGCATCTGTCTGTATTAACGTGCAAATGTTAATAGTCGCCGAATTGGCTCCGATTCCTCGTCTGTCACCTATACATTAAATAATATCCTTAGGTTATTTTCGTCCACATTTGAAAGTGACTAGGGATGTGAAGTGTAGTCACAACCTCTACTTTAATGACCGTAGGCCGAAGCTTAGAGCAGCAAGATAGCCATTATATTACAATAGTAATGCGTGTTCCTTCATTATACTACGGTAACTACCTACAAGGGCCAAAGTCCGTCCCTTAGATCTGAGATTGGCAAATTAATACCAATAAACTAAATGTCCATAGTCCCTAGTAAGTAGAACGAATCGACGTATTGGGTGCCTGTTATTGATAGATGATAATTTATTCACTGTCATTACTTCCCGATCTTCTGAAGGTTAGGATTTCAATAGAGATAGATTAAGGCATATAATCTATCTCTATTGAAATATGTAAAATAGTTTATGTGCAACGTGCGCATAAACTATTTTCTCTAGTTAACTGTGTATACGACTGGAAGTATTGAATTTAAATCTGCAAATAAATGCAGGTGTACTCCTTGACCATAGATAAGTTCAAGCTATATCTTGATTACTGGCCATTGGTAAATCAAGGTCCGGCCACCTGGTAAGTAATTTGAGCTTTTAACTCGAACAAAGCATTGACCCCAATGATAATTTCTGGTTAAGTCCTTGGATGAAATAAACGATGTACGTGAAAGCAAATCCATAAACCAGTACACTGCATCAAAACGTTGTCGAAAATAGACAGAAGGAGAACAGAGTAATCTTTCGTTTGTGCTCTTCTTTCCCAACTCCAATTGTGAAACTTGCAACACCAACACCGATACCATCGCCCGACGTGTTCTATAGTGTCTCAACGACCGATTTGCTCAGTTGGTAACGCGGCGGTCAGACCGCGTGTTACGCGGCACGGATGCACCCTAGGTCATGGATTTTTATGTATGTGTTATATGTATCTCTGTAACTAAAATCTCAAATATATAAAACTTCTTAAAGATTAAACATATTTCCGTTGTACTAGGGCTGATTGTTAACTGGCAAAAACGATGAACTTAAAAAAAAGATAGGCAAACAAAGTTACATTACATTATATTCTAGGATCTATCTGGGAAAGATGTTCCCAGAATAGATAATTGTGTGTAACTTTGTCGTAATTGTGTCGCAAAATTTCTCAACAACGGAAGAAACGAAAGAAACGGATACTTATCAATCGCCTATATCTACCTGTGAAACAAGTGCTTGCGGTGCTTAGTACAGGACTAGGCTAACGTGGTGTGATTAGTCCGTAGATATTACTATTCTTTTATTATTATAGTAACCGATAAAGCTGCGCTGGACACTTCCGTCAGCATAGAGCACCCAAAAGAAAACATCGTCACCAATCTCCAGAGTGAAACATCCACGCAATAGTCCGGGATGGGTGCGAGTAGCAGGAGATCGGTCGTCTTGACGTTCCCTGAAAGAGGTCTATATCCAGCAGGTCTGATAATGATGATGATGATGTATAGCCGTCGCATTTCAAATTACATTACGAGTACACTAATGGATCGTCGACGCTAACGGTCTGTTGACTGCAATATCTTGTTACGAATGCAGTAAATTAATTGTTTTGCATCAAGAGCTCGAGACCCATCGGCTCCATTTTGTTTCTCGGTGCATCTAATACAAGAGCACTTGAGTAATCCACGTATTTTTTTATTCAAGTGACACCCACAATGGTTAAAACCACGCCATATCGACATATTTTGCGGTCCCATTATCCCACCTGCATGTGCTGTTGGATAGCGAAAATATATTTTGTTGTGATTTTGAATGACAGCAACACTAACAAGTAGGTAAAATGCAAGTCCAAATTAGATCTTTGGTATATTATATCGTTATTCAAATCAATTAATCCAACTTTTCATGGTCCTTATATTCATTTCAAACATTCAAAGGAGCCCTCAATCACTTTCATACGACAATAATAACCTTATAACAATTGGATGCTCCAAACTCTAGAGCATTCTGGAAACTACGAGAGACATATACCGCCAAAATCAAGCATGCAATAAGTTCTTCAACTAGAGCCGTGAAAACCGCGTTGAAATTGTTCGAGCCATTAGTAAGGCATGCCAGCGAATAGCTGGAGATAAGGCGGGCTCCGCCGTTTGTGAACCCGGGCTTAAGACTTCCGCACAAACTACGATCAACTGCGCCATTACAGTTCGAGCATATTATAATGATGGAAACGCAGCTGCATTGTACGGAGTACGTTTGAACTGTGGAGAATCATATTTGATTTTACTGTGAAATATAAGAATACGTGAAAGTATTATCTGATTTTATTTTTATTTAATCAGAAATGAGCATATGTATACAAACTAGTGGTCGCCTAGAGATCGCAAATTCTATCATTATTATACAAAGATCATTTGGCTTCGAGTAACACTTAGAGCCTTTTGATATAATCTTAGGGAGCCGGAGGGAGAAACTAAAACTGTCTTGGGACCCGCAACGAATTTAATCAGAAGAAAATAGGAGTAGGAAGTAATTCCAACTTCCCTCCCTAGTCAAAGCAGCAGACAGTACAAGGTTGCAAGGACATATACAAGCCATGGAAATGAAGGGGCCATCAGGTTAAGCCCAGCTGCTATGCACCACGGAGATGTATATAAATGCTTAGCACATATCTATGCATTATGGTATGATGGATCAATGTTTATTTGTTGCCAGTAATATTTATGATAAATTTGTTCATAAGCACGAGATAGTTTCCCATATCGCCATAATAAACTACTCCCGTAGCTCTAAGAATTTGTCAAGCATTATGTTTCGCTTAAATTGCCAAAGACCACACTCCCAGAAGACGTGATGTGGGGTTTGTCCATGTTCGTCTCCCGGTCGAACAATCACAGAGGTCGTCACCTCTACTACTACTAGTTAAAACTAAAAAAACTTGTTCCTAAAGTCGCCGCGACCAGTTAGAAGCTGAGAGATGATCAACTTGATGAAAAAGGTATATAAATGCCGGCCTTTGGTTGTTTTAGACCAGCTCACATACATACATACGAGTTTATTCACAACACTACGCTCCTTCTGTCCCTGTCGTGCAAAAAATACACGATAAACTTTACATTGTTGTTTCCTGTGCGCCAAACCTCAGACCATTTGGCGCGTTACACCCAGTAGTTTTATCGACAACGTACATATTTATGCTAATTTAAGCACACTATATTTAATCTATTTTAATTAAACTATTAGGGTCAATACCATTCGCCGTTTGTTACCAAACAAATCTCAATTTAAAGTAATAAAAAAGGATATTTTGAAGGAACTAGCTGAACCCATCGCTTCCTCTCGCGTAGCTCCAGTCCCATTGATAGCGCCATGTTTGGCCTACCTCGTTCATATAGCCTCATTGGTCTAGTCGTTAGTGCTTTGGACTTCCGCTCGGGTTCTATCCCGGCCCTGTAATAATGAACTTTTCTAGCTTTTGTACATTTTTTGAGTGATCTTATGGTGAAGGAAAACACCATGAGGAAACCCGGACTGATGTATTACAATTCGGTCTATGTATTTGATTCTAGGTTACAGATGTCAGATGGCAGTCGCTCGGTATAAAAACTGGCGCCCTCGCCAACATCCTCTATATTAAAAAATATTTGATATAGAAACGGGACGGTAGGACGCAGGAGACCCATGCGAAGCCGAGACCGGCTGCTAGTATTTTACACACATAGTGCATCTCTATATATAATAATAATACGTAACTGAGTCACTCTCAGGACATCAGTAAGTACCCCTATTATTGGTCTCTAAGACGGTAGAGCGTATCACTAGCCACGTGAAAGCTATATTAATGCAGTTACCGAAAGCTACCCAGACAAAAGTATAATCGCCTGAGAAAATGTTATGAGACCTCGAAAATTGAAATATTAAACTACCTTAAATATTTTGTTTGAAGTGTCAATAATTAATTATTTAAATTAAAAGAAATATATACAGTGAAATATATAGTTTTATGATTATACTTACGATCAAAATTAAACTACGGGTCAATTTCGTGTTAGAGTTTTGTTTTTAACAAATTTACTTACTAAAGCTATAAACTTTTTCTATTGAATATATTATTATAACTAGTGATCGCCCAGAGAATGAAATTCGATTCTCGTCTATAAGACCTTTTTATAGGTATATAATATAAATAAATGTCTTACGACATAATATGTTTGACAGTGTCGCCAATTGCCGGCTACAGTGTTAATTTTAACATTGTGGGCATACCGTAGTGTGGCTAACGTTTTATTAAATTAAATTAAAAACTCTAATGCATAACATACATTAACTTCTCCTATACATAAACTATAAGTGTGTCAAATTTCACAAAATTGTAGAAAAAAATGTGTCCCAAAATTTTGTTTTTTCTTCAACTTAAAAATAAAAGTAAAATGATTGTTTCCCTTTAACAATTTTTGAAAAATTATTTAAATTGCACCATTGTCATTGCAATTATATCGTCGACTGTACCACAGTTCGACGCTCCATCAGAGGGCATGTTTCAATTATTCTGTTGTATTATTCTAAGACGTTGCATTTCTCAGTGACATAAACGTTGTTTTAAAATGGAGCTGAGAGAATGCTTTGTTCAATAATGCGATGCTCATTTGTTACTGACAACTTTTATTGCATACATTTTGAAATAATGTTTTTGTTATATTTAAAATCAGGCAAACGTGGTGGTTTCCTTTGTGGTAAATGTGTACCGTCACCCAATGACACTAAAGGTGCTTCACTGCCCTAATCAAAATGGGGCTACACAGAACTCGTTCAAGCATTAATTGAAAAATACTGGCGGTAGTTTTATAATCACACTAGCAGTCTCTCCCGGCTTCGCACAGACACTTCACGAAATATGGCAAAAAATCATTCATTGTAAATCAAAATTTAAAACTTTAGAAAATTTTCCTCTTTCAAATATATAATAATAATCACATTGACCATGAGTATATAGAAAAATGTTTTCTTTTAATCGACTTAAAGAGAGGGACGGCTAACAATTTGGCTATATTTTTTTGCTGGATTGGTAATAAATTATAGCTACAGAAATAACAGAATATGAAAAAGTAAAAATGTAGTAATTTTAATATAAGTTATTTCTTATAATATATATATATATATATATATATATATATATATACTAATTAAATTGTAGTTAGTGTCAGTGATTTGAAAATAGGAAGGTTTTGTCAAGTGTGTTTACGACTGAACAGATTTTTATGGAACTTTTACTGAAAGATAAAGGAGTTTATAGGGCAGGGTATTTAGCCGGTAGACGTTGGACGTGCTGACGATTGAACCAATTTATCTTCCCCGTGGATATATATGTTACGCGGGTGACCGAAAAGTCTTATTACGATTGTTCAATCTCGATTAACAATCAACAATCCGAAGTCGGGAAATTACAACTCCGTGCCTCTGAGAAGCTTAATAACACCTAAAGCCATCGGAGCAGGAGAATGAGCGCACTTGTGTCTGCGCACATACTGCACTACAATATACCCTTAAAGATGGCCTCGTGGTCTAGCGGTAAGCATTTTCAACCTCAGTCGTGAGGTCCTGGGCCTGAGTCCCGGGTTGGACTAAAGCGTTATTAGGATTATTTCAATTTCTAACAACAGTCCGGCGCTCTAACAACAATAATGGCGCTGCTACACCCCTCGTGCCTCCGAGAGCACGTTAACCGTCGGTCCTGCGCTTGTTCCGCTCCGGTCGTGTGCCAGCGCCTATACTTGTACACCATAGTATGTGACCTGCGCAGTTCGCCAGTCTTTTAAAAAGACTATTATTAATTCATTCAAAGTTGGTCACCGTAATTGAAATTCAGCTAGGACGACAGTATCAGCTCTCGGTTTTTAATCTTCAACATGTTGTAAAAGTTTCGTAGCTGGCATTTGATATTTTTCTAATTATTATGTCAGGTATCTTGAAAGGCGTAACCGCGGTGGGGAAATTAAAACTGCGTATCGGATATTGGGCACCATGAAACACGTTCACAGCCGTGGCTCAAGCTTTATTGAGGTAAATATTAATTTTATTACTGGCTAAACGATCGCGCGCTGGCTTTCAATCATCCCTCTTGTTATGAAATCACTTAAAACAGGCAATCGCGGTCTTCCTAACATCTACCTAGCTAGAAAGAAGTAGTGTAATACTGCATTGCAGCCTCATTGAACCAGTAGGATCGCATAAATGAACCTCTCGCTCACATAACACCGCCATAAAGTGACAGGCGTATCGTTTCATGCGCTTTGTAAATCGGTGGCTCATTTGAGGGGAGGAGTAAATGAAGGCAATGCAATCTGCATGATAATAATTAAGCGAATGTCTATGGATGTCGATAGTTGTCAAATCGCATTGATTATTCGTTTGCCCTTTATACTGTAGAAAAAAGTACATGGTAGTGCTGTTTTACAGCCGGCTCGGGCCGGAACGACCGGGAATGTACCTCTATCTATATAGCGATAGATAGATGTAAGACCGGGAAGGAAGAAGGAAGAATGCACTATACCTTCACCAAAAATAAAGATATACACACTATAATTGCAAAAAAATATTGCGTCGCTTATTTTTACAATATTCACTGTGGAGGCTAATGATTTTCCTGCTTATATATGTTTATTTTTTATGGTATGTGCAATCTTATCCATTTGGTACGTTCTTTATAAATATCCGTCCTTAACATGAATCTGCCCTCCTGCACCGCATCCCCTCCTCCCAATTGGCCACCGGCTACTCACAAACCGCATGGAACGTGATAGCATTGCCATTCCTTTTAAGCCGGTATCATTCGATCGAAAAGTGAAAACCAGCGGGCGGTTCATTATGTATTGCAGCTGTTTAGGGCTGGAACGAATCACGACCGGGGAGGTACCTCTAGCTCACGTGATACCGCCTTAAAGTGACATATATGTGATCGTGTTTCGTGCAGATTGGGAGTAACCTATTAACGATAGTCGATAGTCACCAAACTGTCACTTTTTTCATAGTATAAGGGTATACTATAAAAAGTCATTTAACAAAACGAACACGTCTATAACTGTCACTTAAGACGCCTTAACTGTTTTAGTGCCTATATCAAATCAGGTACTTATATAGACAGTTAGGTACATCAAACTCATAAAACATTCAAAATTAACGTTAGAACCAATATTGATATTAGAAACCTCGCAATTGATTTGCACCTCGGCAATATCAGCAGGAACTTAATGTTTTAAAACTTTCAAGTTCAATTGCATGTTTATGAAACGATGTGTTAATACAAATAACATTTAGATAAAATAACATTAGAAATAGGGAGAAAAAAGAGAAAATACAGACAATAATATTTACCATAACTTATGCCGTACTTGCGTGGATAATTTCGTCTGTTTCCACTTCTTAATTTTCAAAACTTGGGTGTGGGTGGGCTTTCACTTTTCAGTTTTTTTATTGTATCGATCATCTCAGGATGTAGTTATCATGTATTGAGTATGGCATGATTCATTTAGGGTGACGGCCGTGGTTAATATATCTTAATCCGATATTATTGGTACTTTGCTCGCACCAGCGAGCCAGTAACTTGTCAAGAGTTTTTTAAATGAATAAAAAAATACATTATTATTATTTAAGCCCTCTAATTGAAACCTGTGTCAGAAGTTATCAAAATAATAATCATATCATTACATTAATAATAATTATTATTATATTGACAACTTGTGACTCTTACAGTAAAAGTACCTATTTAATGCAAACTTTTAGAAGAACTTGAAAAGATATTATACTATTTCCACAAAACAAAAATAGACAAATAAAAATTTATGAGGAAGTCGAAACAAGGCGTAGATGTAAATTTAAATGGTTTAAATTGACTCAAGTGTTATCATGAATTTCCCCCAAGCAGTGACGATATATAACATCAATTAATTACATAATTAGATTAACTGAAACTATTCTAAAAGTTTAACTTTGTGATGCTTTTTTCAAATTCAGAGTCTACAGACAGAAACATTTGTGTCCGATTGCTTGGAGTGATTTTACTAAATTAAATTAAAGATAACTTCAACTGCGTATTGAAGTTGTCTTTAATGAAAACGCGAGCGCCACCGCAAAGGATCTTCTCTATTCGGGCCGAGCACACACAGACAACTTCACTTATTGCATTTAACTTATGACTTCTGACCAGGGCCAACATCTTGTGACATATTTAGTATTGACATGTATATACTAACTAGCAGCCCGTCCCGGCTCCCGATATTTCACGAAATATGGCAAAAACATTGACTTACAAAATTATAAAAATTATTATTTAATTTTGGAAAATTAAATTTATGACAGCGAGCCTGTTGCTCGTTGTCAATAATTTCTGCTAAGGATAAGGACTTCCACATTTTGATTACATTATCGAAGTTTTCATAATGATCAAGACGTTAGAGAAACTGTTACATAGCCTATGTTGTCATTGATTTTGTCAACTCCGGGTTGAATCCTGACCTCTTGAAAAGTTTCAGTTATAATTCTCATATACATAGGTCAGTAATTATTGCCAATTTTGTTTACCTTATAGGCAAGCTGTAAATAAGACACATTTGAAAACGTCCGACGCCCATGTACATCCGCATTTTTGCTGTCACGCACATTGCATTGTCTTCCTGTCCACCTCCCTTCAAAGGGCCACCGTCTACACGTCTCACAAACCACACGAAACGCGCCAGCGTAGCTGTCACTTTACAGTGGTATCATGAGCGAGAGATACCTCCGATCGTACCGGTCCAATTAGGCTCCAATGTAGCATGGCACTACCTACTGCTTCTTTGGCGTGATGTTCTCTATCCTTGAGCCAATTAGATATTAGCAAACCGTATCAAACACGACAGCAAAGACTCTTACTACATTTCTCAGTACCCACTCGGTGACAGGGAGCTCGTTATCACGACATTAGATTTTAGGCCTCGGTAGTAACAGACGTCGCCCACCTAACGAAAAAAATTTATATTATTATCAATTTCAAGCAAATATCAAAAATGAAATATTAAAAATAAAAGAAAAGGTTCTATGTTACACAAAAAAAATGGAACTGTCGTGGTCAGTAAATCAAGCATCAACATTTCACTTTATTGCAAAATTATTGCAGTGTACAGCGATATTAGGTGCATTTACCTTAGGAAGAGGTAGTGCCATGCTGCACAGGTGGAGGTACTGCCATGCATGGTGCATGACACTACATCGGTACGACCGGGGAGGTACCCCTCGCTCACTTGATGCCCCTGTAAAATCGGTGTCGCGTTTCGTGCGGTTGTAGGTAGCCGGTGGCCAATTGAGGGAGGTCAAAGAAAGGGCAACGCATCGGCATAGTTATGCTGATGTTCATTGGCGTCGTTAGTCGTTGAAAGGCTCCGTTTGCACGTTTGTCCCCCTATACTATCAGAAAAACCATATTATAAAAAAATTACAGTTTTAATCACTGTATAGTCATATATACCGTTCAAATACCGGTCCTGACAAGCCGAGCCATGGCTCACAATCAATCGCGTGCCATCGAAAAATGTAAAATGTAAAAATATTTTAGACGGCGAGCATGAAATAAACATGCAAACGAACTAATTTCTTTGTTTAAACTTGCACTTGGTATACCAAGTGCATCTGAACAAAGAAGTTGTACGCTAAAGTTGCTCCTTGAGTGTTCACATTTTTGGTGTTATCGCATTTACTTTCATAAGAGCAATGTCCTTAATTGTATCCGTGTAACTCGGCTATTATCGGTCGCGCCCTCACTGGCCCTGGGTGGGGTCTAGTGGTGTTTGGGGCTCGCGGCACATGATGCTGCCGAATACCCACAAAAACCACCGCGAACCACAAACATTCAAGGCACCTCGATAGCTAGTCAGTCCTCTAAAGGAGCGACGCCTCCTCCACAGAAGGGTTGCCCTGCACCAGAGGATAACCCCACCAACTTTGGGACAGTGCAATGGGGTGAGGTTCCCATCCTTGCCCCTTGCCCCGTGCGCAATAGCGCCTCCTCCAGTTTCTCTTTTGTCCCCTCTTCTTATAAGAGGGATAGAAATAGCGTCTACTCCTGCTCTTTAGCCCTCTCTTCTTATAGGAGGGGCGCAAAGCGCATCTCCCTCCGTTCAATTGTCTTCGCCTAGGTTCATCCCAGGTTACTGAGCCCCACCGCCACGACAAAGCTTGAACCATAGTGGGGACTGCTTTAAAAATAGCAAACCGAATCGTCAAGAATTTAGTGTTGATAACTGCTTTATTCATTTCATTTAAGTTTTAAGAAGTTTACGTCATTAATTTATTTTTGAAAACTAAATCTTAGTTAATTTATTGTTTGTAAAACCAAAGAAGCCAAACAAGCGGATGTATAATATTCACTTTATTATAAAACATATGTCTGCATGTTAACGATTTTCTCAAAATCTACCTCTTGCTCATGCGGTATTTATGAATGTATGGAACATTACACCATTTTTCTCTCTCGTATTAGTGTATAATTTGTTACGGTAACTAAATATTTGGAAACTATTATTAAATAAACTATTACTCAACGTTCATTAAATATTTGAAGTCTTCCAATACTTCAGCTAGACAATGCCGTCAAACCCACACTTAATTATCACATCCATGTTAAGTGTGGTCATCATAATAAATAATATTCATCCTTATCAGGGAAACATCACCGTGACGATGAAGTATATGTCAAACCCCTTCCCTAACCCTTTAGACTCCGCTGTTTCCATTGCACGTACTTATGTGCTATTAAAAAAATCAATTAATGATGTGGACTAGTCGAGAATCAAATCTAGATCTTTCTATTCAAAGCCTACCCATTATGTATAGAGCGCTCACATGTCGTTACTCATAAAATTGGACTTATTAATTATGTAATCTTATTGAAGACGTGGTCATTGGAAAAGGCTATAAAAGCCCAGCGAAACGGAAACTAAATAACATCATAACATTTCTGCCTAGAAAAGCGGATTCTGGACCTACGAGATTAAGATAAGTTTCATTGCTTCAAGAGGAGCGCAGATGACTAACGTATTCATATGCTTACGTCATCAGCCCTTCAAGAGCAACTGCTTTTTTATATATTGATGTCTTAAGTTTACGCGAATGTTAGACATTACAATAAAACTACTTTTACGGATTTTATCGCGGTTTATTTAACTATTCATCTAGCCCGACGTTTCAGAACTTTATAGCAACCATGGTAACGGGTGGACTGAGATGACAGATGTCCTGATGTACCAAGTTTTTAAAAGTGCCCGAAAATTATAATTTTAGTTGTTCCGATTAACGCAAACAGTACTTATTAAATCTTGCTGTCTTGAGATGTTATGCTTACTTTTTGATTTGATTATGTTCACCACTGGGTCCCAAGCAGAACGAAGAACCCAGCCATCGTCTCTATTGAAATTTTTACGTTTTTTAAATTTTGATAGCCTCACGGATCATCATTGGAAGGGATCGGTGTTCCCTAGTGAGGTTTTGCGCTCAATCAAATGTAATGTAATGGCAGGGGCCAACTTCAGCATGCTCACAGACAGATTTAGTAACACGTCGGCGTTTCATATCGGCTGTATGTTCTTTGACTCGAGTTTTTATAGATCTTTTAGTTTGCCCTATATAGGAGAGTCCACGGGCACAATCAAGCTTGTACACTCCTGCATCTTGCAGAGATGGCAACTGAATGTGTTGTTGGGGTTACGGATGATCAAAACATCTTAGAAAACTAAAGAATTATTTGCCTCTAACTCCATTGTAAATTGTATTTTGGAACTTATACTATTTAGATGGTTAAGGAATATGGTTACTTTATCTTTGGGTAAAATTGTGAAAGTATCATCAACATAACTCATGTAGAAGGTGTGGTTGGTGTTCCAGGTGAAGTTCGAAGGGAACTTCACCTGGAACGCCAAGGTTCAGTCATATTTAAACGGCAATTCTCATCACCATCCAACACAGTTGTCTACCGTGGGTAAATCTTTGTTTCAGAGATCACGAGGAATCTGTGACAAGCGACACCTGTAAACTGAACTTCAACATGTCAAGCAAGTTCTGCGAGACAACAAGCTTCGGGTTCCCCGTCTGCTCCACAGCAGCCGAGTGAAACCATCCACGGTCGAGCGCTTACCTGCAATATTACCATACCTAAAAGGAGTGACTGATAGAATTGGCTATATTCTGAAGCGAGTTCCTACAAAAACTTATTTTAAGCCGCCGAAGAAGATTAGTCAGTTCTTACCATCAGTGAAATGCCATATCCCTCTGCAAGGTGCCGGAGTGTACAAGCTGGATTATGACCGTGGACTCTCTTACTTAGGGCAAACTAAAAATCGACTGTTACTAAATCTGTCTGTGAGCATGCTGAAGTTGGCCCCTGTAATGTAATCATTACATTTGATTGAGCGCAAAACCTCACTAGGGAACACCGATCCCTTCCAATGATGATCCGTGAGGCTATCAAAATTTAAAAAACGTAAAAATTTCAATAGAGACGATGGCTGGGTTCTTCGTTCTGCTTGGGACCCAGTGGTGAACATAATCAAATCAAAAAGTAAACATAACATCTCAAGACAGCAAGATTTAATAAGTACTGTTTGCGTTAATCGGAACAACTAAAATTTTAATTTTAGGGCACTTTTAAAAACTTGGTACATCAGGACATCTGTCACCCGTTACCATGGTTGCTATAAAGTTCTGAAACGTCGGGCTAGATAAATAGTTAAATAAACCGCGACAAAATCCGTAAAAGTAGTTTTATTACAATGTTTTTTTGTAGTATACAAGGGGCAAAACGTGAATTTGTTGTATATGCAGATGCGTTGCCCTTCTTCACTTCATACACTCTATGAGTAGCAGGCTACTCGCAAATCACCCGGTGTAATCGAGATTTACCTCCCCAGCCGCGCCGGCCCAATTCATCTGCAATGCTACTGCATGGCACTACCGGTTAGTAAAAGGTAAGACGTAGACAAGTTTTAAAAAACGCCCAAAAGTGCGATCGTTTTGGTGAACTTGATCCCTCTAATGCCTTGCCCCACTATCATCCTCTCCCCGGACGATGTGCCACCGGCTACTCACTAACCGCACGAAACGCGATAGCGACGTTGTCACTTTACGCCAGTATCAAGTAAGCGAGAGGTAAGGCCCATTGGGGGTGGGAAAGGAGGACAACGAAACTTCATAGTAATTATGTGGATGTTCGTGGGCGTCGGTAGTCGTAAAAAGACACCGTTTTCTCGTTTGCCACCTATTCTATTTTTTTTTAAATCCGTTGCATAAGAGTCTACCTCCTCCTAAGTAGCATGGCACTACCTGTTCCCATAATAACTCCATATTTACAACTGAAATACTAAAAGGTTCTAAAAGGAATTGTCATGTCTGAGCACATCACACGCTAATAATATTGAATAAATAGCACAAACCTGGTAAACAATTTGTTTTTATTCCCAGTTGGCATTATAAAATTTTATACCAAGATATTAACCTAAGTTTCATTAAGTTTGCAAACGGGATGCTTTGTCTGAAAAGATGCACTTCAAAGGCATAGCCGCTTAATTAATAAACCTTCATAATATCTACGATATATACTTACAGCAATCCTCGCCTGTTAGTGGTTGTGTCTCACTGCGTGTGGTCAGTGGCCACTGACATACGTAAAGTTAGCGGCGGCTCGCGACGTGCGTCTCAGTTGGGGCGCCCAGTGCGACTGATAGCTGATAATTCAACAGGCGAGCTACTGGCTTTAACCTTGAAGCCCGTCGTTTGTTGTGCTTTTTATTTACATTACCCTTATTAATATTTCCATTAAACCCGTATACGTCGGATGTTAATTGCGTTTTAGTTCGCCAGTTTCAGGGTTGAGACGATATAATTGTTATGTCATATAGGATTGTGATACGGGTATCATACTCCGTGTAACGATCATGTACAGATTGATCAGATATGACTACGATTAGCATTAATCATCTTTTCTTCTTATGAGGGAAGTCAAATGTGCTAAACTAAAACTAGCCCGTGGGTTAAATCATCCGCCCAAGGCTGTTAAAGGTTTTTTTCTGAATAGGGTTTCTGAGTTTTAAGTTTATTTTAATTCAAGCAGCACCCCGTGGTATCACACGTGTAACACCGCTCCTATTTGTCTTAGCCTCGTGGTACATATCCTATAGCCTTCCACGACAAAAAGTCTATCGAACACTAAAATGTTTCAAATCAGACCAACAGTTTCTGATATTAGCGCCATCAAAAAAACTAATTCTCCAGCTTTATTATATTAGTATAGATACAGATTGGCCAGCCGAGGTGAGCGAATTTAAAATTTACACGTATAAGTAAAAGTACTACGGAAACATACGACGTAGCAATCCTACGTTTCCGTAGCAAAGCACACATGAAAAAAAATTTACATCAGTAAAAAAGTCTCTTCTTCAGTCCCTAATACGGAATTTTCTGAATACGGAAGTAAAATCCAATTTGACGAATGGGTATGTCAATGAGGTATAAGTATAGCTACTATTCCCAAAGCGGTCTAGTGGTCAAGGCTGTCGATTTCGATAGCTTTGAAACGGTTTTAAAATTGCACTGGTTTAAAAATTGCACTGGTTGAAAAATTGCAAGTGGCAGCAGTCCCTTGTTGTAAGAAATGTCCACTATTCTATAGTTAAGTACATGATAAAATCAAGTTGTCTTTAATTAATGAAAATAACTCCGAAAAACATAAGAGTATATGGACGATTTTAATATACAGTGAATGCTTGCCTACTTTTTTCGTCTTCAATATTTGAACTTTACTATTAATTAATTCACCAGTACTAAGTTAGCTTGTCACATTAGTGATGTACTCGTATAACACCTCTTAGGCTCTTCACCGTTTGTGGCTATGATGATATTAACCGCGTATAGTAAAATGAAGTGAAACTTACGTTTGCAACATATGCAGAAATTATATCTAAAAAATGGCATACTTAACTACTTTTGAACTCAAAACAAGTTGTTATTACATCATTAATTGTAGAAAAATATAAACGGACAATCATCCCTATGAGGCCTGACAATAGAAGTTAAACCTCAAACGCTACGGCTGACATGGGTAGGGTTAGGGTAACCTGGCTACTCGTTCGGAGACGAAAACCGTTTGGTGGCGATGCCGCGAGGTTTTTGTTCACTCAAAAAGTACCTAAAATAAGGTGTGTTGAGCACTTTCACGTCATCAATTCTTGGCTCAGTCTGAAATTTCGTAGTAACTAAGTTACAAAGAAATGTAACTTAATTACTACGAAAGGTGCCGTCGAGGCGCCCTGACACCTCACCAAAGGCGGCGCTGGTGGCACTCGCGGTGATAGTTGTGGGTATTCGGCACTATAATGTGCCGCGAGTCCCACACACCACTAGACCCCACTCAGGGCCAGTGAAGGCGCGTAAATGCGTTTCCCCGCGTAAAAAAAGCTACAGTGCGGATGAACTTAATATCAGATACATATGTTTTATGGAGTACTAAGAGCCATAACATGGCGTTATGGATGGTATTGCATTACAGTACCATTGCTGAGTAGCTTGAAATTTAAAGAAAACATCCTAATTTCAATAGAGAAGATGGCTGGGATCTTCCCACTGCTAGAGACCCAGTGGGTTCTGAAACGTGGGGCTACTTAAATAATTAAATAAACCGCGATAAAATTCGTAAAACTAGTTTTAGTGTAATGAACTCCTGGCTCAGTCTAAAATTTCATAGTAATTAAGTTACAAAGGAATTATATAGCTTAGTAGGTATAGTGCAGATGAACTTAATATCAGAATAATTTTTTTTATGGATTACTAAGAGATTACTTATGGCCATAATATGACGATATGGATGGTACGATATTATAATTGCTGAATAGCAACTGAATCGTATCGGGAAAGTGCCTCTTGCTAGCCTTATACCGGCGCTAAGTATATATATATATATATAGCTCAACCGTGGAGATTTGTACTATTTGTAGGAAATAGTACTACTCCATACATGCTCTACGAATCATTCGTAGTTTATGCGAATATGTTTCATAATAATAAAATTTAGTCTAAGTGTCCTATAGGGTCCGGTCACACTTGCACTTTACCGGGTAATCTAATAGAATCATTTCATGTTTTGTACTCTACGTTTCCCATTTACAATAACTTTTCCTATTGTAAAGTTTGAGTTATTGACATTATAAAATTGATCCCTTATATATTAAAGGTCATAAATATCTTTAGGTAATATCGATTTACCTGCCTTAAAATTTATTTTAAATTATTTTAAAGATGTTCGTAGAATGAACCATGGTTGTGATAGGGTATACAGCAAATGGAAATAATGGAACACACGTATAGGAACTTAAATTTTTTTGGTTTTCACTACACTATGCGAACAATAGTGAAAATGACGGAACTGTACTCACTTTTAATAGCAACATTATTTTTTCATCTGACCTTTTCTGCTCCATAACTCACTATTTCTGCTCCATAACTTTCATGTTTGTTCAGTTAAGTTTTTAATGAGCCCGCTTTTAGGAAAATAAAGTGTTGGTCGACAGTGCACCAGGTGAGAAGACGATCTCAGTGAGATATCAGAACGATAAGGGCTGATAATGATGGTTATGAAGAAGTTTCATGTGGTCCTCCACAGTCTACTGCCATGCATTAACAACACTATGTACAAAGCACACAATAAAACATACGTAAAATTAAATTCAGTGTTCACCTGAAGTGAATGTTATGAAAGATTAGCTGTGCCCCGCGGTTTTACCCCCGTATAATCGATAGATAATTCATTTCATCGGGGTGAAGAATATATTTTATGTTATTCCCGATTATAATCTATGCATGCAAATACGTTCGTTAGTTTTTACGTCAAAAAGTAACAAACCTACACAGAACCTTTACGTTTATAATATTAATAAGTATTATAGCCATAATATTATGAATCATTACTTAATAGTTGATGAAGTCGAACTTTAGCGACCAACTGATGCTGGTCAAACAAAACATTCCAGTCTTTTCTTTGACTTTGTTAAGAATCTAATATGATTAGATTCACCACTGCCGGTTTTATCCGGTAGAATGGTGACAAATCACTCATTTTCTCCACGAAATCCCGATAGTAATTAAAACTCTTTGACATTTTAAAATCAAACATTAACGTAATGATGACATCAAATTTAATGTGCGACCGTTGGAAATATTTTTATGTTGGCTATGCCTTTATAATGGAGTTTTTAGCAAATCGACGACGTCCCGCCATCATTACGTGATAGCCACTCGCTTGCATAACGATATTTTTAAGCAGGGGCGTGTTGCATTGCCGCTGGTATGGTAGGGTACCTCTCGCTCCCATGATGCCGACTTAAAGGTGATAGCTATGCCGTCGCATTTTATGCGGTTTGTTGTTATAACAGAAGCATATTATCTATGACAATTTCAATTGTCTAGCTATCGCGGTTCATAAGTACCGCCTGGTGACAGACAGAAGGACGAGTGGACAGAAGTATATCGGAGTCTTAGTAATATCACAAAACGAAAGTCATTTTACCCTTTGGGTACGTAACACGTTGTTTTTTTTTTCGATAACGCAGGGAAACAAATTTAGGCGCCTTCACAGTCCCTGGGTGTGGTGAAGTTGCGTGTGGGGCTCGCGGTATATTTTAGTGCCGAACACGACGAAACCCACAGAAATCACCGCGAATGCCATCAGTACAGCCTTCGGTGAAGTGCCCCGGAGCTACAGTTCATGAAGTCACCTCGACGTCTGGTCAGTCCCCTAAGGGACCGACGCCTCCTCCACGGAAGGGTTGCCGCGCACCACAGAGCAACCCCACCAGCTTTGTAGCAGTGCAATGGGGTTCCCATACTCACCCCTTGCCCCGTGCGCAATAGCACCTCCTCCTCTTCTTATCTCGGCTCGGCGGCTCCTTCTTCTACCCTTTAGTCCCCTCTTCTTATAATAATGGTACAAAAACTAGTCACTACCGCCTCTCACAGATACCTGCAGGACACGCGGCTGTGCAGGCGCGTTCTCATGTTCGATAATCTTAAGTCTTGTTTCTTACTAGGTGACTTGGCCTACGAACAGGAAAAGCGGCTATCCCAGACCTAAACATTTACTTAGAACTACTAACTTCTTAGTAAACAATAAAGTATTTTTTATACCATATGACTGAAGTAAAACTTAATACTAAGTTAACTTTATTTCATGCGCTGGCCATGAGAGGAAGCGAGAAAGAAAATGTGTGCTCTAACATCTCCCTATTGCTGCTACGGTAATATAAGAATCGTCAGTCTCTCTCTTCTTAGGTGACTAACGACGCCCTCAAAGCTTATGCAGTTATTTATTTTTGTTGACCTTAAATCAACTTACTGCACTTTCGACTGCTTCCTATCTGACTTGTCATAAAAGAAAAAGCACTTTATCAGGACAATATTAAACAATAGATTAGATGGACGGTAGCGTTAATAGAGATGTGATGAAACGGTCAGTCATCACGAACAAGACGTGATGCGACATTACCTTCGATGACAAAAGAAAGAACTTTATTTTTTTGATCCGCTGCTATAAATATGTACGTGTTATATGTTCCAAATGTCGCTGTCGGATTATCTAAATCGCTGTATTTCATTACGGCTAGCCATTTTCAAAAACAAGGCCGTTTTATTTTGTGGCGGGCCAACGATAAGCCACATTGAATAAGGCTGAGTGAAATTGCGCTGGCATGACATCGGTCAAATTGCGCTTACATGTGACGCCGAGCTCGAAATATTCTTTTGTATCGAACACTTTCGGAACACGTCAACATTATCTGATTGCGCAAATACCTTCTACTATAACGTATCCTTTAATTCATTGTGCCCTCCTGTACAATAAAATGATGTCGAAAAAATTTGCTAAAGTCTAATATCAAAGAAGATGGTATTAAATTTTATAGGTAAGCCAATTCCAAGTGTGTAAATTTCTGAAAATAATTTATTTAGAGCTCAATCTACACTAGAAACATTGACAGTCTTTTATCGTTTTATCAAATGTAATTAATTATTGCTATTCTTGTCATTGACAATTGTGACGTTTAAACAGTGCTGTATCACAATATATAACGTGATTTATCGATAAATAGAAACAATAAAGAAACATGTAAAGAAATGTATTTTATATGAACAAAAATTATGATTGAATAAATTATTGTATTACAGGTTAGGGACCTCACTTACATGCAATAAAGTTAAATTATAGTTATCTGATTTAGTTTGTTTGAAAAGACATTTTTTAGATTTTGTTGTTTGTACTTATTTGAGTTTTAAAATACTACTACATACCAGTATTTCTGGGGTTTTGTAATCCCTACTCTGTATCTGAAAAGCGAGAAAGTAAATAGAAATGAGAATAAAAATTAAAAGTAATATTGAAGAGGAAACGGAAAATTCATAATTTCGCCGCTGTTGTATTGGGACACCCTGCGAACCTGAGACACATGACCACGTTTTTCAACCTATTCTTTTATTATTTATTTTTTTATTCAAAAAACCAACAGCGTAACAATTAGTATAACAATTGATAGCAACAATAAATAATAAGGCCAATGATAGGTTTTCTTAAGTACATGTTAATAGTATAGTGTTGTGTTGCTTTGGACTTACAGTAAACGAAAAAAGTTACAGTTAAAAGTAAAATGAAATGTTTTATAGTAAAAAGATAAGAAGAAAAATCCGGAAGAAAGCAAAAACGGTTTGTCAGCCGGCAAATTCACGGCGACTATTTTTTGGAATTCTCGTGGGATTATCTTGTGGATTATTTGCAAAGAAGTAAAGCAATAAATTGACAGTATTATGCAAGCTTGCAGCAAAAATTTGGTGAAGAAATCCGAAAGAAACGACCTCATTTAGCCAAAAAAAAAAGGTTTTATTCCACCACGAAAAGCTCCATGAATTGCGGTTCGAATTGCTACCGCATCTCACCTGATCTGGCCCCGTACGACTTCCACTTATTTCCGAATCTCAAGTAATGGTTAGGTGGCCGAAGATTTTCATCAAATGATGAAGTAACTGTCACCGTAGACGATTATTTTGAGGGGTCAGAGAAAACATTTAATTAAACGGTGGTGTAACGGCATTGGAGAAGCGCTGGACTCAATGCATCAAAGTAAAAATAGATTATTAAAGTTTTCCTTTGTCGTTTCGGATGCGTATCAATCACCCCTCGTACCTACACATCAATGTGATAAGTGAATCTTCAGCTCGTTAAATCATCTCACACAAAAAACAGTGAAAGTAATACTTTACTTTACAAACAATAATTTACAAAAGTACCAAGATACATAAACAGCGTCTCAACATAGGCCGTATAAAAGATGTACATCTTTGTACATATATATGATGTAAAATTAATCACTTTATAAAAACAACTTGAAATTATGCGCGTAATATTGCTTCTACAAAGAAATATGTTTATATACAATCTTGTGTTCTTGTAAATCAATAAATACAATACAATTTTGTTTATTAAAATGGAAGGTCCCAAAGTATCCAGCTTCAAACCGATACCAAGCACTGCTGCTTGAGTATTTGTGTAGCCAGATATCGAATTAACGTCGAAATCAGTTCAGTGAAACGAAATAGCGGTGTCAATAGAATGAATAATTTCCAACAAATTACCAGCACCTGGACCTCATCTGGCTCCTTATTCAACGCGGGCATCCGGCCCGCCTCACGCCAGGAACTCGCCGTAAGGCTGAGAGTGCACGGACACACGTGTTTGATGTTTAAGTAAACTTTAAACTAAGACGAACTATTACAGACAAACAGCTTTTGGGGACTTTGTTTTATAGGTGTAGATATGTAGTGATGAGAGAATATCGTCCGTAATTAGTTCCTTACTATCAGATATTCTGACTGCTCATTGGCCTTCCTTATATTGAAACAAAAAATAATTATCTTTACAAATTGTGGATATACCACCCGCCCGTGGTGGAGGCGGGCGGGTTGCCGAGTCATGATAGCTCAACCAGCTTTTCCAGCCTCCACGATAATGTAAGGAAAACTTTAGATGCCGCGCGTGTACTGCCCGCCTCGGTAGAGGGAGAGGTGAGGGGACCCGGTCAACTCGACTAAGATAATAATAGTTACTCACATCATCATCATGATTATCAGCCCTTATCGGTCTACTGCTGGACGCAGGCCTCTCTCAATGAACGCCAAGACGACCGATCTCCTACCTTAGCTAATTTCGAATAACTATCAGGAAGCATCCTTCCCATGTGTGAGAAAGTAGGGGGGGGGGTCTCTCCCCCTATTGACTACAATCTGGCCAAGACCATCGCCCGACGTGTCTAACAGTGACCGATGGAGATATTTGAAGTAGGTGTTGCTTTTTAGGCTTCCGTAGCCAGGTGGCATAAAACGGAACCCGTATAAAAAATCTCGTCACGTCTGGTTTGTACGTCTGAATGTCACATATGTTTCACTCGGGCATTATGTAATGTATGTTTTGGGATGGTATGATATGATGTGCTTTGTTAGCCTCTACAATATGAGTAATATGATTTAAAAAAATAATTTTAAGTGTATCACTCCACTCCATGTAACAAGAGGAATGAATTTTTTTCGAGAGAACATACACATGTGTAGTGTTATTGAATAGACATCGCTTCTAAATAGTGAGGAAGTTTCTATAAAAGACTTTTTACAATACTTTGTGAGATATTTATTTGTAAGAGATACAAATTAAAAAGTATCGTCTCTCCTCTAACTTTTGAACTGTCGAGGGGGAAATTGTAAAAAGAAATAGAATTATAGGTTAAAGTTAGCTTGATCAAAATCAGAGAGTCCGACTCGCTCTTGGCCAGGTTTTATTTAAAGTGCGTATAGTACTAAATTATCTACACAAAAAGTTTTACGCCAAGTTGCGAACTCGCGACCGCTGGTGCAACGCACACGTTATTACCGCTTTGTTACCACCTGCACATGACAAAGTGGACACTTTAGTTTTTATCCTGACAGTGTTTCATAAAGTAAGTGTGACCGCACCTTAACAACCCCATTAAAAGGAAGGAGGGCATTTGCTGATATTTCAATTATACGTCTTATGAAATAGTTGTCTCCGTAGATATCGGTTTCGCGGGTAGCCGCAATATCGATCGGAATTTTTGATGCACTGCGAACATTTGTACAGGAGCAGCGGGGAATATTTCTAGATTTTATTTTTTATTCCTTACGCGCTTTAATAATATATCGCGTATAGAATCAAAAAATTTGCTTGCCGGCGCTAGCCTTGTTTTTAAAATAATCCTAAATAGAGCCAAAAAAAAGAGAAAGATCCTTAATACTTGCTATATTTTTTCTCAAACATGTCTAAAATACAGACATTATTTTCTTATGAGATAGAGGGCAAAGGAGTAGTTGTGTAATGAATACCGTTGCCCATAGACATTTGCAAGACCAGGAGCCTTGCAGACGCGTTTGAGGAATAGGTATGCTCCTTTCGTGAAGGCTTCTAAGTCGTCTATCGAGGGAGGCAGCTGATTCCACAGTACAACTGTACACGGTAATGAAGTGAGCTGATATTGCGGGGCCCCCGCCCACACGTGGGAGCAGTACTCCATATGCGGTCGTACCTGCACCTTGTAAAGTTGCAGCCGATGGGCTGGATGGATACGACCTCGGTACTGAACGTTACTCGATATGTCGACACCAAGTACTCCGATACTAGCTGGGGCCGATAGGTGTTTTGAAAACGAGGTGATACGACAAAGGGTGACTTTTTAACGGTAAATTACGCGTTTACCGCAAAAAATTTGGTACTTTTAATAACTTATGACATCAGTGCATCTGTCATCTCAGTCCACCTGTGACCATGGTTGCCCTGAAGCTTCTGAAACGTCGGGCTAGTTAAATAAATAAATAAATCGCGATAAAATCCTTAAAAGTAGTTTTATTGTAATCATGAAAAGATCTTCCCGCATCATCGGTAGTGCGTGAACAATGTCAATTGACGGCCGTTAAAATCACCAAGTATAGCGATCCCTGCGGTTGGAATCTGTTTTACCGCTACGCAGAATCTGTAGCCATTTCTATGTGTTCAAGGAGTCGGTCTATTTCGGTGTTGCCGTTATGGGATTGTATAGGCACGCATAGACGCGGGGTTGGTCATCATTATCTACACGCAGACAAGAGAACTCTTCAAGGTCGAAGAGGAGACAATAGCAAACATCTTCTCCAATAAAAACACACAATCCAGCACGTGGCATAAATAATTGTTCTAATTTATATCCTGGGTAGGTAAGGTTAGATGAATCAACCGGAGAAGATATCTGCGTTTCTGTCAGAAAGAACTAGCAAAGACTAGCACCATCGACTTTTTCTTTCGTTTGCCCCCAGTCATAGAGCACAGATCTGCCCCCCCCCCTCAGAATACGCGGGACAGCCTGGGCATTCAGGCTCTGGTTCATAACCTGAGCATGGAAGCCAAGGGAGGGATTGTCCAGCTTCTGCGTTGCTGATACACTCCTGGGGTAATCCATTGTTAGACCGTGCCGCCATTAGATGGGGAGGGGGGGGGTCCTAATGGAACTCTCACAAGCCGGTCGAAAAATTCACGTCGGGGTCATGTGAGAGAGAGGTACTTCTCCGGGCGCGCCAGCCCAATTACCCCGTTATATTATTATAAATATATAGTACTTAGCTCCAGTAACAACTAGCAACCAGAAAGCATAAATTCTGCCATTTACAAATACATTATTCTTTAGTGCTCCGTCACCAATCCCCATCCCAATCAGTCACCAATCAACATAACCATCACGCTAGTACTAGGTGAATGATGATACACCACTACCTGTTACAAACACTTAGTACTACTGTAATTATTCCACCCGCTTCCGCTTATAAACCTGACCACGGCCTCGGAATCCTCACGCGTACCGATGTGACGTGAAGAATGCCAGTCCCGTACCAAACGTTTTTAAATTCTGTCCAGGCCTCTCTATCGGCGGCACTGTACGTTAGGTCTGCCGTCCCGTGTCCACACCACACACGCACCTGCCACACCTGCACATATTATTGCTTTAAACGTACATACCTTTATTTTTATCAATGAATGAATGTATTTTTATTAACGCTTATTTTTTTATTTAGCATAAAAGTGGAAGCATATGAATTTTTACGCCTAACGATGCCCCTAGACATCCACATTACTGTCATGCTGATGCGTTGCCTTTCTTCCTCCTCCCCTCTAATGGGCCACCGGTTACCGGCAATTCGGCTGCGATGTGTCGCTGCAGCACTTCCTACTTACAGTTATTGTACTGACAATTTTACTTTCGTATACAATGTATGATAAGAGAAATATGTTTTATTATAATTATTTTACATTAACTAGCTGCGCTTGGTATAAAGCTATCAACTGTATGTCAAACATAACGTCATTTTTGACTAAACTTAAAGAACACTAAATTTCTTCTCTTTGTACTTGGCTTTGTAAATCAGCAATAAATTTTGAGGTATGCGTCAAGTGACTAGGCTCACTTCATCCTACAGCTTTATAGCTTATAGACGCTATTATAGACTACCACTGAGCTCTATAGCTTATAGACGCTATTATAGACTACCACTGAGCTCTATAGCTTATAGACGCTATTACAGACTACCACTGAGCTCTATAGCTTATAGACGCTATTATAGACTACCACTGAGCTCTATAGCTTATAGACGCTATTATAGACTACCACTGAGCTCTATAGCTTATAGACGCTATTACAGACTACCACTGAGCTCTATAGACGTGTATCCACTGAGTTGCAAATATACCTTTGTAAATACGTATATTAGTAGGATCGAATGTACAAGATTTTAATAGACTTAAACAAATAGACTTGCTTTTTATAACTGATCGATGGAAATATAAACTTGTTCACTCATGCTTTAGATACAGTGGAAATGGAAATAGATACTTCAGGAAACCCAACAGGCAAATCATAATTACTAATATCATAAGTGTGAAAGTCTGTCTGTTATAGCTGTACTTTAAAGATATTACTGCTGGATTTTAAAAACACGTTCAAACATAGTTTAATTTTTATTTTAAAATCAACCTCCATAGGACTATAAACTCCAGGGACTATAATTTTTGTATGAAAGAATCGAAACTAACGCGGGTAGGAAAACGGGTACAGCTAGCTTACTATTAGCTATAGTTGCTACCCTGTTGATTGTTACATAACAGAAAAATATAAGAGCATAGCGTTTGAAATTACCATAAAGTTATAAGCCGTTGCAGCTTATAAGCTGTTGTTGTTAATAGCATGTTGGTTATAACAAAAAATACAAGTGCATAGTGTTTGAAGGAACTATAAAATTATAAACTGTATTAATAGCCTGTTAATTATTACAGAATAATATAAGTGCATAGTGTTTGAAGGTAATCTGTGGTAATCTTGCCGTCATCTAAAATTAATCTAGTATCGTCCGAGCCACTAAGTGCATTACACCAGTCGATTAAGATTTTCACCTGTTGGCGAACTTCACCTAAATATACAACGAATTTATATCTATTATACTTGCATTAGTGGATTTGTAAATTTATTATTATACATCTATAATACTATGGGTATATCTGATGCATGTGTGTAGTCAAAAGAAGTAATTAAATACCCACCTGATTAGCAAAGAAGGTTCTTCCTAGTTGGTGGTGGAAATAATTTCTAAAACCTGAGTGAATAACAAATTTTATTACTCATGTGACTTTTCATTGTGACTGACTAGACTTTTTATACTATTACCGGAAGTTAATAATTTTAATATTTTATATAAATTAAATTAAGAAAATACATAGTGCAAAAGTATATTATGTACTCAAGTTATGTGTTAAGTCGGTGGCATTACATATGTACACTTTACCTCGAAACCAAGAAAAAATATATACAAATATTACCGACCCGAGATTAAACACAGGTAACTTATAATTTTAGACTTTATTTTCTTTTAGACAAAACTTAGGGAAGTTATTATCACAAAATTCAACCGCCATAGGACCATAATAAAGGGTAAACTAATTTTCATTCACATTTAAATAAAGGTTGAATATATGTTAAATGTAATTTTGTGTAATAATAATCGAAACTAATGCGGATGAAACCGCAGGGCACATCTAGTAATCAATAAAAGGCACACACAGGTATTCCGGTATGGTTTTATCAAAATTCAATTACTTTTCTTCTTACATTTAAATCACCAATATTATATTGGGAACATAAATGTAACATTCTGTTGCCAGTTTCATAACAATTAAAAACATGTAAATTAAAAAATAAGTTTGACAATAATGAATAAATCATACTATTGGATTTATGTCGATCGTATAGTATTTTGTAAAAGTGTACAACCGTTTTTGTAATAAGTTTATCAATAGATAACGAAGATATTTGTAAAAGGATTTTGTAAGTTCTATTTATTTCAAGAAATAATCTACAATTCCATGAGCAAAAAATTTTGATGAAATCTATTTTATTATTACGTATCAAGCATCTTATAATAATAATGTTCTAATTAATATCTGCATGTACAATTCCGAGTACGTTTGAGTTTTTTGTAAGAAGTATTGCCATGCTACATATCAGCCGAATAGGATCGGCACAGCCGGAGAGGCTCTCGCTTACATGATAGCACCATGAAGTGACAGCTACGCTGTCGAGTTTCGTGTAGTTTGAGAGTGTCAAGTGGCCCATTGGCGGGGATGAGGGAATGAAGGCAACACACACCAAAAGACTTTAGCATCATCCTTGTGTACCTAATGGTAGTTATCTATTGCAGGTAATTATGGGGGATGCTAAGTGTTCGTTTGGCACTCGTATGCCGATAGATATCTACAAGCTGAACGAAATAATACGCAGGGAGGTCAAACACTTCAGAAACTACAAGACCTACCGACCCAACTTTGCCTGTAAGTCTCTAATCGACTACTGGTACAAACTCTAGCTGTGCCCCGCGGTTTTATCTGCACCAAATTTTTCGGTATTATAAGTTTGTATTCTATTTATGTGTCAAAGTTTCATTGAAATGTATGCAGTAGTTTTTGCATGAAATATTACACACAACAAAGATACGTACAAACTTTAACGTTTATAATATGCACAAAACAAAGGATACATACAATGTGTATATTTTATTAGTAAGTAGTAGAATTAAAACTATAGCCCAAAAGCAACATCTTGGCTTGTCTAAAAGGATCTATGTCAATTTGTACATGGATAAAAAAAATTTTACACGCGCATTAAATAGTTCTGGAAATTAAAGAAGATAAATTTCCATTTCATAGCGCACATATGAAAGGTACAAAGGTACAAAACGACAAAAATGTTATGAAAATAATTTAATAAACAATTCATGATTACAATGTAAGAATATTCAATTCGTTATCTTCTTTTATGTAAATTTATGGCGGCGGCAAAACACAAACTGACCGAGCGCGACAGCTGATGAGCTGAGGCTGCAGATAAGCTGAGTTTTTAAACTAACAAGGAATATTTGCATTCTCAATTAAAGTTAGACTCAACGAGTGTACGGTTACTAGGTATATATTATGCTTAAGTAGGTACTACTATGATGCTTATATCCGAATACACAATTAACTGCGTACACGCGCAGTTTAATAGAAACCAAAAATTATGTCATCAGCTGTCTAACCCCCATTTCATCGTCATCAGGTTTTCTTCGTCCACAATTGAAGATCGTCCCTATGCTTATAGACACGTTGTAAAAAGATTAACCTGCAGCCAAGTGTTTGTAAACAAATCACCCGCTTAAGTTGCGGTCTCGTAAAAAATACGGGATAAAAACCTTTTCTCATTCTTACCGAATACACACAGAATATTTCTTGACGATCTCTCGGGCCCAAGGAGGAGTATGAACATGAACGCCGTGACACGAGATATTTTTATGTAATACCAGCTGGTGCCCGCGACTTCGTCCGCTTCTTATTACATCTTATATATTGCTCAGGCTTATTAGCTATAAAATAAAAATTGTCATTCTAGTCGTCCATCTGTCCCTAGAATTAGCGTGTACCAACAGACAAACATACAAACAGTCCATTTTTTTCTTAATTTTTTTTCCCTACTATTGTTTCCTTTTCATCCTATTCTGTTTTGAAAAATATGTAATCTATTTTACTGTATTATTATATCTATAAATGATTTAAAATGTTTGTTTATCAGCAACACCTGTGACCGGAAAACCAAGCTCGGCGCACGAGCAGCTGAACACGGAAACCAAGGAACAAATGGAAAAAATAGATAATTATCATCGGAACGTCGCGCAGACCAGAGCCAAGGGACCAAAAAGCAAATACACATCTGCAACTACCGATAATCAAGTGTAATTTTAAAGTAGAATTTTAAAGAGAGTAAAAAATATTCTAACATTAAAACATTATCCTCCTTCAAACGCAATCCCCAAAAACATTTTATTTTAGGCCACTACAATAGGCAGTGTATGTATGTACAATATACATACGCTCGGGAACCAATGCCTGCCTGCTGATGCAGTCCCTTAGCAACCAACTGCGCGTGTTCGCTGGTGCCCACGCGTGACGGGGCTTGCTCTTTCTATAGTGTATGAGTAAGCTACGACATCAATGCCCCTACGTCGTTAGGTTTCATATAGTTGCATGTGGTAACTACATAACTATATGAAAAAGCATACATACCCGCACGTATCTATATTAATAATATAAAGCTGAAGAGTTGTTTCTTACTCTCCTTGAACGCGCTAATCTCAGGAACTGCTGGCCCGAATTGAAGAATTTTGTTGAATAGTCTATTTACTGAGGAATGATGTAGGCTATAAACTGTGTCCTAATTAATCCTATTAGTATAGGTGCGAAGGCATGTTTGTTACGCGGTCGCACAAAACTACTGATTGGGTTTGGTTGACATTTAGCACAGATAAGGAAAAGAATAAAAAAAGTACCTTCACGCCTGTTATAGCCGAAGAGGTAGGCAGAGATGCGCTAGTAAATCCACAACTCGTAAGTCCAGTAGATATACTAGCGCACCCGCGATTAGCCAAGGTACTGAGGCCCATGATGTCGTAGGTGGCAAGAATATGGCCACCTCGGGCACATTCTAATAACAGTGCTGGTGTCGCCTGTTAAGCCCGTTAGCCGCGGGGTCTTGGGTTCGATCCCCAGGTCGGGCAACTGTTATTAAATGTTTCTCACATTATTCTGAGCACGCATTACAGATGAGGACAATCTGAATTACTAATAATTCGATAGATATATTGTGGTCCCCAGGCAGATAACAGACATTGGATAGCTGTCAACATGGGAGATGAAGGCCTCATCATGAGAGATAGCCTCCAAATGAAATAATTACTCTTATTTATTTCCTCAGCTGGAGCCTAGGCTGTCATTGTCGAAAATTTGGCAGACAGACTGTTTTAGTGGAGGGGGGGGGGCCTTCCACTAAAATAGTTACGCTACTACAACGGTTAACTTAGCTTTATCAACTTGTTGACAGTTATGGCTGGTACGACAAACCATTGGTACATCTGGACCGCAATGATCGAAGGTTTTACAAGCCCCAGAGAGAGAGTATGGACACCAAGATCGAAATCATTATACTTATGTCTAACCCTAGGTAGTAGGCAAATAATTGTGGTATCCCTCAGTGTGACACGTGCCACACTTTGAGAAACCCTGCCTTAGAGGCAGACGCAATTTGAACACATTTAGAGGAATTGTCGATAAAATAATTTTGTTTTTAAATGAGCCTCAAACAAAATAATAGTTATTATACATCATTAAATAAGCGACATTATGTATAATGATTTTTTTCCATTCGCCGTTTGTTTTATATGATATTGTTTAAAAAGTGTTATTTTTTAAGTCATTTTATATAGTAGTTATTATATATTATTATTAAATCAATATGTAATTTATATAATAATTTTGTTGATCCCTTTATATTTGTCCTTTATTTTTAAATACGTGTCACGTTTAAAGAATCTCGAAAACAAATTATTTTCCTGAGCATTTAAATATGTTATGTTATTATAGTAGGAGGTAGTGTAATGCTGCATAGCAGCTGAATTGGACACGACCGGGGAGGTAACTCTTGCTCACATGACACCGCCGTAAAATGAACGCCATGTCCCGTTTCATGTACTTTGTAAGCTTACGGTGGCCCATTGGGGGGATACAGTAGGAGAGTTTATATAGTCCGATTTTCACGAAATCGCCCTCTGACAGCATCACGCAAGAAGGTGCTATACTCCTTACACAGAACATCTGTCTGAATCTCTTGAGTGATGTATGTGCAGTTTAAATAAACGATTAATTTAAGAACTAAAATAAGTGCTTATTTCGAATAATCATATATTTATGGAAGTTTATAAATTTCCAATCATGAAATAGTTAGCCGATAGACTAAAAAGTGATGGTTCTTATATTTTGTATATTTTTGAAGTAAAACTTCTTTACACGAGCTGGAATATGGGACTCAGCTGGCGAATGCGCGACAAGAGCGTTACGAAAACATAGCTAACGGAAGTTTGAGGGAGATATAAGTTAGTGAAGACATAAAGAGCGAATTACGTCCACTATATATGAAACGTTGCAATATTCTACTACATGTCCAGTCGCTCGTTACGTCCTGTTTCCTTTCGTACGTTAACTCGTAACAGCTACGCGGCGCTACAAGTACACATGTGTGGTGCCAAACACAGGTAGTACAAAAACTACCTGTGTTTGGCAGCACTGCCAGGTAGTTATTACTTGATTGTTTTGAGTCTTCCCTATTATCGGAAGTCCTTAGGAAGACTGCCTGTTTTTCTTTTTTGTACTTTTAATTATTTATTAACATCAG
>JAFELO010000219.1:1538055-1568665 GCA_017140195.1 Eumaeus atala | reverse complement strand
AGCCGCCATCTTGGCTTGTCAAAAAGGATCAGTTTGTGCATGGATTAAAACTTGTAGACGATGTTTTACACGCGCATGAAGTAGTTTTGGAAATTAAAGAAGAATAAATTGCAATTTCATTGCGCACATATGAAAGGTAGAAATCAGAACGGCAAAAGTGTAATGAAAATAATTTAATAAACAATTCATGATTACAATGTAAAAATATTCAATTCATTATCTTCTTTTATGTAAATTTATGGCGGCGGCAAAACACAAACTGACCGAGCGCGACAGCTGATGAGCTGAGGCTGCAGATAAGCTGAGTTTTTAAGCTAACAAGGAATATTTGCGTTCTCAATTAAAGTTAGACTCAACGAGAGTACGGTTACTAGGTATATATTATGCTTAAGTAGGTATTACTATGATGCTCATATCCGAATACACAATTAACTGCGTACACGCGCAGTTTAATAGAATCCAAAAATTATGTCATCAGCTCTTGCCACTCGCATAATCTAACCCCTATTTCATCGTCATCAGGTTTTCTTCTTCCACAATTGAAGATCGTCCCTATGCTTATAGACACGTTGTAAAGAGATTCTAAGCTTCAAACTTGTACACAAAAACCGTAATACTTAAGTAATACGTTAGAGTAATTTATTTGTCTCTTGGATCATATAAATTTGGGAAAAATGATAATACTGACCTTATCAGGAGAATGTATACTAGCCCTGCGACCGCAAGGCTATTTGTGATCTAAAAAACTCGCCATTATCAATTATAATTATATCTTTAGACTTCTAACCTCAAGTATGTCCTGAATCTGACCTAATTCCATCCTGGAAAATAGCATCAGAGGCACGGCCGTCTTTACCGCTGTCGTTATAGTGCTTTTGTATAGAGATTTTGCACGACAGAGAATATGTGCAAATGAAAATAAATTTTATTCAACATAAATTAAACCTATTTCAAGAATTATACAAAAAAAACCATATTATGTATCATGTTGAATTCTACAAAATATGTTTTTAAAGTAAAAAATTCTTACCGACGGCGTTTATATTTCTTGATCTATTAGCTCTATATGATGACTGGATACTGAGGCATTGTTACGCCGTATTACATCTATGAGCGGTGTACGCATGACAGAACTTGTAGCACTTCGTACAATAAAACTACTTTTACGGATTTTATCGTGGTTTATTTAATCATATACGTTATTAGTTAGTTAGTCAGTTATGAACCGTCGGGCTAGTTCAATAATTAAATAAACCGCGATAAAATCCGTAAAAAGGAATTATTGTAACGAGTAACATTCGCGTAAACTTAAGACACCAGCAGTGTAACACTTCTACAAATTTTAACATTGCTCGCTTCAGTTAAGCTTATTTATAATCTGTACCCACAGACTATAGGACTAGATGATTTGTCACATATATAATTTTATACTTTCGTGTTTTAATAATATGGGCTATCATAGTGATGGTTGTTTTCACGGCGCGCCGGTGCGCTTTCATGAGGTGGTTAAAAAGGCAATATCTTTTACAAGTACATAAATAAGATTATTAATTCTGGAAACTCCAGAACTTTACTAGAAAACTTTTTCGCTACCTTTATGGTTAAGTGCCTTCAATGTTAACATGACGTTGAAAACAACAATGATGTCAATTTGAGGTCAATACGAAATTAAATATCGTGAAATGTCCTAAAATTTACGGTTTTATTAGGTATACTTTTATTAGGTATACTTTTATTAGGTATACTTTTATTAGGTATACTTTTTTTTTTTTTAACGTATTTTATAATATTTTTAATATTCATTTTTATATCTTTTTATTATTGCAACTTTGTAAGTACTTTACATATTTAATTAAATTTTAGTCGAATGAAAAAAATTATGACATAGACATTTCAAATATATGATATATGATAGAACCTATCGAAAAATAATGTTATCGAAAATCAAGGTTTTATTCAAAGTAGGTAAGTTTTATTTAAGGTTCGACCATGGGTATGGTAGTATTTACATCTCTTTTCCGTAAAGCCAGCGTAAATAGACGGCTGGACTCTTCGACTATTACTCAAGGACTAGACAACGATAGTTTGCGCGGCTAAGACATTTCCACGAAACTGAATATCCTTTAGTTGGTTAGTGTAATAGTGAATCTGTTCATTCACTTCTACCGCTATTTCCCAGGAGAATTCCAATGCATCACATGATCGGCCTACTATAAGTTATACTTTTACAAAATCCTGATTGAATCGAGAATTTAATATTGATTCATAATTCCGTTAACGTTACCTTGAGTCAGCAATGCCACAGCACTAATGACACTGTACCAATGGCACAACACTAATGGCACTGCACCATGCACTGGAGAAGCAACAACACATCTTGACATTGCTACCCTAAAGGGGTGAGCAAAGCTAACCGAACGTCACTACTATGCATTGCTTTCTCCACATTCCTAAGTCTCTTCATACAAGCACGCCGCATGCGACGACTTTTGACACCACCGTGTGACAATACCCGAGCAAACTGATCTGGTATATCAGTCTAGTTATTCCCCCGTATCCCACGTTCGCTTTGTATGGAGCTGGAGATGCGTGACAAATCTAAGCAATTTGTTCTCTAAGGTCGGTATTTGTAAAATTAAATGAACTTTCCTATACCTACATATTGTATGAATTCTAGTTGCAGGTGTAATATTTAGTTTATAATGGGCGACGGCAAGTGCACTTTTGGCGTTCGGATGCCAATAGACATAACCATGTTAAACGAAATGATACACAGGGAAGTGAAACACTTTAGAAACTACAAGATTTATCGACCCAATTTTAAATGTAAGTCCAGAGTTATTTAGATATTATTTTATAATATTAGGTATTTACTATTCTTTTATGTTTATAAAATTAGTAAATTAGGTTTACATTGCGGGGGGGGGGGGCTCGGGGTGAACGAGCCATTGTAGTCGCTTTACACCATCATGTGAGTGAGAGGTGCCCAGCCATAGGTCGAAAGTGACAGGTCCTGGGAGGCGATGGCCACTTTTATGAGACGGCCATGTCCCAATGTGAGGGCGTGGAGTGGGCCAAAGAGGAGCAGGAGGATAGTGGTCCGAAGCACAGACGACGGAAGCAATTTACAACGCACTTGTGCGGGCGTCCCTCACTGGGATTAGGAGTTATGAGATGAGAAATGTCTCACCATTCCACGGCCTCGACGGTTGAGGGGGCCAACCTGGGTTGTCAGAGCAACCATTCTTCCGGCCCATATGAGAGACGACTGGCCAGCCGCGGTATAGTGATATCCTCGCCCCTGCAAGGGGGCGGTTTATCGCGGTAGGAGCTACTTGCTCCCTACGCGAGGTAGCTACCGCAGCGTATAACAATACGCCGGTCTTTGGGGTCCCTACCCTGTGTGTTTGCTGTTGGTAGGACAGCCGGTTCGAGAGACTGGGACGGTTTCTCCATAACCCTGCCGAGTACAACCACAAAGGTGGGGGTCCCGGCAAGGATTGGATCGCGGCCCAGTGTCGGAATTTAGCTGTCCTACCCAGCTGGGGTGTAAATACACTTTGATAGTTAGTATGGAGGGAACGAGGGTATGTTTATTGGGCCAGCCCATTGAGGAACTTCGCGGTTCCGCTACAGCCCCCCCCCCCAGGACGGTCCTTATAAAATACCGATACAGTCCTTTTTGCCAAGGGGGTTTCTGTGATACGGTTTTTGGTCTGGTGGTCTTCTGTGCCAGGGAGCTATATTTTGGATATGGTGATGATTGGATGAATCTGCTTTGTTGAACAGGTTCTGGGATAGGTGAAGGATGTGTTGGTCAAGTGTGGCGATGTGTAGGTCGCGGTGTATGACGTCGTTCCTCACGTAACGCGGCCCTCCGGCTACCAATCTGAGAGCTTGGTTCTCCTTGGCGCGAAGTCGTTGTTTAAGCAAGTCCGCTACCAAGTGGTTCCAAGCCGGCGCCGTGTATGTGAGTCCCGAAAAAATGTAGGTTTTGTAAATGGCAAGTTTAATGTTGATGGGTAAGTGTGTAGTCATAACCGGGCGCAACAGTTGTGTTGCAACCCCTGCGCCGGCTACGACGTGCTTGACGTGGGCTCGCATGTTCAAGGCATGATCCAGTGTGACACCCAGGTACTTGGCGGTACGGACCCAAGGGATCGTTTCGCCGGCGATCGTTAGCCGAGGTGGTGGACGCAAAGATTTGGACATTAGCAGGGCTTGAGTTTTGCTAGGGTTTACTGACAGGCGCCATTTCTAGAGCCAGTCCGGTAAAAAAATTTGTGCTCTCTGGAGCTTCTGGGCCATGTGGCCTGCGTTCATGGATAGCGCAAGGAAGGCTGTGTCGTCCGCATATAGCACTAGAGTGGTGTCCACCGTAGTCAGGGTATAGGCCACGTACAGGCTGTACAAGGCGGGCGAGACACAGCTCCCCTGCGGTACCCCCGCTGATATCGGGTGGGCTCCTGAAATCGCTTCTTCCACCCGCACGCGGAACGTCCTGCCTTGCAGGAAGGACGTAACCACCTTTACGAGGGGACGGGGGACTGTCAAGCAGCTTGTGGACAAGACCATCGTGCCAGACACAGTCGAAGGCCTTCTCCATATCCAGGAAAACGGTGCCGGCCGTTTCCTTTTCATTCAACGCGCCGGTGAACATGTGTATCACTCTGGCGAGCTGAAGGGTGGTGCTGTGCCCTGGTCTAAAGCCGAACTGTTCCGGGTGCTGCGGCAGGTAAGGAGTCATTAGTCTGAGGAGTAATCCCTCGAAGACTTTGGAGATTGTAGGTAAGAGAGAGATAGGTCTGTAACTGTCTGCTTTTCTTAGGTCTTTCCCCTGTTTTGGAATCATAATGACTAGGCCAGTCTTCCAAATCCCTGGGAAGTGCCCTGTCCGGATGATGCCGTTGAAAAGCCGCGTAATAGTTGCTATGGCCTTGGGAGGTAGGCGTCTGAGCATGAGGTTGGTAATTTTGTCAAGGCCTGGGGCCTTGTTAATTTTGAGCCGTTGGCCAGCCGCCGAGGCGCTCCGTAGCTAGATAGATCTCCACTCCCCCGGACCTGTCAGCTACAGCATGGGCGGCCGATGACACATGCGCTGGTTTAGCGGGTATTCGGTTCTTCCGCGACTTCCCCACACTAATGGGCCCCGACCTCGTTCCAATGAAACTAGAACTCAAATTATATCAACTACCGATTGGCGACACGTAAGCGTGTATGCCGAACGCTGTACGCCAGAGGTTGCTGGTTCGAATCCTGCTTAGGCTATGGTTGGTTGTCTATTTAGTACAATGCTGTGCTCATGAGGTACAAGGCATGAGTCCTCAGATTATTGTTATTGAACGCTTTCATCATCATCATCATCATCACTATCAGTCCTTACCGGCCCACTGCTGGACATACGCCTCCTTCAATGTATGCCAAGACGACCGATCTCCTGCTACTCCTGATCCACCCCGGTCCGGCTACTGCACGGAGATCGTCTTCCCACCTGGTGAACGGTCGACCAACACTTCGTTTTCCTAAAAGCGGCCTCCACTCCAGAACGCTTCACGAGATGGTTATTTTATTGCAACTAAAAGTACGTCAAAATTGATAATCATTATTCTATCTTCATCTTCAAATATTCCTGGCGCTTTACAATCTGGTTACTGTGTTGCAGCAAAAAGTACAAGAAAATTCATAATAAATATTGACCTCCTCAAATATTGTGACACTTACATCCTGGCGGGTCACCTAACAAGTGCTCCAGTAAATGTTTTAATACTTGACGACCGCACTGTACAATAACAAATTACAAACTAAATGTGGACACTATAAACAATATAAAGTAGTCTAGTTACAAGTCACTAGGTTCTATGGTCCAGAATCTAGGGGCTAAGCAAGCCACCCGCTATCATAGAAGCTATTGCACTCCGTCTTACCTCTCGGAAGTCATTGAATATCGGTGGCCGTGGATCTAAATTCTCCGTTGTTTGGCGGGTGACATCTCTTTCAATGCTCCTCACACCGCATCGGTGTGTAGATAATAATTAATTAATACCTACCTAAGTAGTTACAGTATTTTATTTGCCCTCTCTTTCCTATATGTTTCTTTTTGCACTTTGTCGGTGGTGCTATGAAGCAATGAATACATGTATTTCTTTTATATTCTATTATTCTATTCATATATAACAAAGGACTGCGATAGGACCCTGAGGTACGTAGAAATGAAGAAAAGTGTTATCTAACCGCCATGGAAAAAGAAGTGTAGGTACGTTAGGTATTCGATTCATAAACTTCTTTGCGAACGCTTTGACTTGGGGAGAAATCTGGTGAACGGGTTACGGAAAAGAAGAGGCAAACAGAATTTATTCTTCCGCATATTGCTGTAAGGGCAAGAAAGAGAGGTGCTAGCATAGGTTTTTCTCTCTCTCTCTCTCTCACTGAATGTTACGTTTTGTGTAACAAAAGAAGTTCTACTTCAATCGTATTGTCCAAAGTAAACTCTATGTATTATATAGAAGGTGTAAGGGGACAACCGGGCATTCGGAACCTTCTGATGACTACCTGTCACCCACAGACATTACCACGGCTAATTGTTATGAGGGCAACACATCTGCCCTTCTTTCGTCCTTCTATAGTGCCATTTATATTTAACACTTATTTAAAAATTCGATAGCAAATCCTGTGTCGGGAAAACCAAGCTCAGCTCACGATCAAGTTAAGGAGGAGACGAAGGACGAATCGCAAAGAGTCGATAATTATCATCACAACGTCGCCCAGACCAGAGTAAAGGGACCGAAAAGCAGATATGCGCTACCAGTTACGGATAATCAAATGTAGTTTTGTATAATCTACTTTAATATATTTTTTATATTTATTGTACACTATACACCCATAGGCCATCTTGGCTTTCCTTTTGTCTCTATAATTAGCACTACAACATTCTCCTCGAGTGTTTCGGTTTGTGGCGTTCGGATTCCTCATTGCCATTTTCATACTTACATTTAATCACGTCCGAATCCGACGCCGCCCTCGCCCGCTTAATCTACTTATTACCTCATTCTGTATATCTGTGGTGTAATATATTCATGCTACTAATATTTTTAACATGAAAATATGTATGCACTTTTGATATAATTTCACGCAAAATCTAGATACTAAACTGATTTAGATGAAATTCGGTGCAGATGTAGATTGCCGTTTGGAGAAACATAAAAATACTTTTGCCGTGGAAAAATAAATGGTTTGGTTTGGAATACGTACTATGGTAGTGAAACCGCGGGACACAGCTAGTACCTACAGAAATATGTATGGTCATGGTCATCAAATGCGTTGTAGTAATTTTGCAATTTTTAAATAGCATTCCAAGTCAAGAAGAGTTCGGTTCTAGAAGGGTTTCAATTTCTAAATAACAGACCAACGTCAAGAAGTTGACGGAGTTTCACCTGTTCGTGCCTTAGGGAGCACGCTTTCAACATACCTGTGCGTATATTCTCTCCAGTCGCGAGAGAATGATGAGCAGATATCTATAGAGATATTCCTTGCCGGAATTAGACCAGTACTTTATACCTAGTTAATGCAGGTTATATTTTTAATCCTGTTTTGTTTTATATTGTTTATATTCTTTTGCAGTTACGGATGGTACAATTCTCCATTAGTGCCCATGAACCGCAACGACCGACGGTTTTATTTCCCTCAAAAGGAAAGTCGGCACACGAAGATCGAAATTATTATTAATATGAGTAACCCCTCGGGCAAGTCTAAATATTAGTCGTTAGTGGCATTTATTTTCTGATTGCTCCTAAGCTCTCACACAAGATGCCTGATTTTCCTCACTGCCTAAAAGCTGAAAGATTTTCGCGTATGCTTGTTCATACTATCTAACCAACTGTGGCTAGAATAGGGCAGGCAAAAAAAAAGGAAAATAAAGTTGTGTAACGAGTATCTTTATTTCTGACACCGGGAAACGCATTTACGCGCCGTCACTGCCCCTGGGTGCGTTCCAGAGGAGTGTGGGGCTCGCGGCACATTACAGTGTCGAATACTCACAAAACCCACAGCGAGTGCACTCAGTGCCGACCTTGGTGTGGTGCCACGGAATAACAAATCATCAGGGCACCTCGACGGCTAGTCAACCCCCCTAAGGGACCGACTTTATCTCCACAGATGGGTTATCCCACACTACAGGAAAACTTTGCGACAGTGCAATGGGGTGAGGTGAGGTAAAATAAGAACAATGAATTTGGTTTGGGCACTTCAAAGCAGTCAGAGAATTGATGATTCCACTTGAGGCTTTCAAATGTAGACAGCAGTCATAGACTTCTATACTACTGGTAACGTAGAAGGTTTTACACCGTGGCATGCCAGCCGTAAGTGTATTTTTTAAAGATTTCCCAAAATTTTTGTATGAATATAAGCTGAAATCAAAAATTCAATTATTTAAGTAATATTTATTTATCAATAAACTCTGCAAATGAAATTATATATCAGTAAGAGTGCCATGCTGCATTGCAGCGGAATTGGTAACGACACTTGATATCGCCGTAAAGTGACATCTCCGGTGTCGCGTTTCGTGCAGTTTGTGATTAGCCGGTGGCCCATTGGAGGCGGGGGAGATGAAAAAGAGGCCAACGTAGCGGCATAGTAATTACGCTGATGTTCATGGGCGTCGGTAGTCGTAGACGGAATTCCGCCATCTTGTCCATTCCCCATGTGGAATAACAAATTGCTAGCAGGAGCCGACCTGGACAAATACTGCGGGGCTTAATGTTCCTTGAAAGACGCCGATATTCAGTGTTGGACGGATAAAACTGACTGATGACGAAGACGATAAGTATAATCGGCTCCTGTGCGCTTATTGAAGTATACTAAGTACGTACTGTAAGTAAGTACTGTAGAGGAATAAAATTCGATTAAAATGTTAAATAATTTATTATTGATTGGAAGAAGCGATAAATAAAAGACGAACAGGCGTCTGTCTATTCCTTGCGCTCCCCTTCCTTGCGCGCGTACTGGTTCCAGCCACGGGAACATTTCTTCGTGAAATCTTTTTTCTCCAAGGGCTGAAGGTGGGCTGCAGCTACTCGATCTCTATTCGATGATCACAAATTTTACATGAACATTTTTCGACATAAGTATGGCCCACGTTGGTGTTTAAATAATATAACTTATTGAATATTTTTAAAAATTAAAAAGCATGCTTTTCATCATTCACTACTCAAAACACTTTGGTGCTGACTACTAAACTTTAATTTTAATAAAATAATCCTTTATGGGTTCCGTACATCAAAACTGAACTAATAAATCACCCGTAATCATTACCCGTTTGTGTGTCTGTCGGGACTCAGGAACGCGTGGCAGTATCGAGCTAAAATGAATCGTGTACTGACGTCAGTAAATATTGAAGCGCATAAATGAAGGAGTAGATGCAATCAAATCATACAGCCGTTTATCATTCATACGTCTTTCTTTAAAGTGTCCCATCATTAAAGTGTACCAATAAAGCAATCAACCTGAGAAAGATTGGCCGTAAGACGAATGTGACCCGAGACATGTAGATAGAAGTCCCTAATAAAGGATCCCTTTGATGAAAAAGCTGACCACACTTTTGGAGGCCTTACTAGCCTAGTGTATCGCACATCTTCACAGTCTAATGGCCACCCCATTAGGCTGTGAATATGTGCGATACACTAGAAGCAGAGAATCGAAGTGCCACATATCACGATCCTGTCATACCTGCCTTGCCTCTTCCACATTCATTACTCTCTTCATTATGGCATATATACGTCGTCTTATTGATATCGATAATTGGTAACGTAATTGACTGATTGATCTGTAATTATACAGGTAACAAATTAGTATGCAGGTAAGTAGACAATCGAAGTAACCAGAGATATTATAAACTATAACACAGGGAATATCGATAAAACAATATGAGACGTCAATATCATAGATTTTTGTGATTTTAGGTTTCGGTAACGACTTACGCGAATTCTTCGTATGTCCTGGCAGTATAGATAGCGTCACACTTGACATCATTCACTCGCCAATACTTCCGGTCCTCCTCCATGCTCTGCTTCAGTTGGCCCTCCATGGCCGCTATATCATCTTGACTTAGAGGTTTATTCATTGTTCAAGCGTAATTTAGAAATAATTTTACTTCCAACACACAAAGGTACCAAATTATCAATGTCATTAACAACTATGTGTCAACAAAACTGTAACCGTGGTGATGCATATGCTAAACGTTTGTTGTCCTGCCAGTTGTCTGGAGCTTGAACTCCTCTGAAAGGGCTCCATTTTTTTTTCTTTTGCATATGGCTTGTAATTTTTCTAGTGCATTTGGTAAGTAAGAGAATAGCGTGAAAAGTCATTTCAGGGAATATACACACGCGGCTGAAAATGAGTAGGTACAACGCACCTGAACATGTGTTTTTCATGGCGTTTTAGTAGAGAGGTAGTGTCTGAAGTTATGTTAATTGACCAACGCATGCTTTTTGAAGACAATTCGTAGCCTTCGATCAATATTGAACGAAGCTCGCAACTCTCACAACCTTTATAAAAAGTGAAAACAGGCCATGTCACGGTGACTGTGGTGTTAACACGTTTCCTTTACGGTGACGTAGCACGCCGAGCAGATTATGCTGCAATGTAGCTATAGCGCTTCTTCTGTTAAATGTCTAGGAGTACTTTGTATTAATTCAGACAATCACTCGATGTATAACAGTCGAGGCCGGGTTACATAGACAAATCGATCGCGGCAAAGCAGGAACTTACTTACCTAAACTTGCCTACCATACCTAACTACTACTGTCGACAAAATAAATACTTTGTTAATTATACCAGTTAATTTAAGACATGGGTTTCGTTGTTAAAAAAATTGATCTTAGCACAAATTAACTGGAAAATTAGCCACCATTATGCAAAGTAGAAGACGGAGTATTGGACGGCTTGCTACCAGTTGGACTGAAATTGAACATGTTTATGTTAGAAATTTTTCTATTTTTTATTATATGTTCAGACTTACGACTTGGTTGAGGTGGCGGGGAGCCGCTGGATGCAAGTGGCTCGTGACTGTGCCTTTGGCGTTCTATGGAGGAGGCATGTGTCCAACAGTGGACGTCGTCCGGCTGATGATGATGATCAAACACCTATAATAGGCACCAATCGAAAGTAACCATCACAGTCAAGATTTTAAAATATGACAGGAAGGTATGTTAATATACCCTAGTGCTGCATTTATTTTATCAACAAGTGCATAAAACCTCTATTTTAACATTTTCAACAGCGATTTATTTTAATCTTTATTACGCGGAACCGTGCCTCACTATACCAGGAACGGATTTTCAACAATTTTTTCCTGTTTAATATTCTCGATCCACTGAGTGTGTACCTATTCTGTTTATAAGATTATTTACTACTCTACTTGTGTTTAGATGTTGAACTTCAGTATGAGAGTTATATATCTAGATTTTTCCTAAACCATAAACGTAACAAATTGAATACTTTTTTATGTTACTTTATAAAGGTCACAACAATAAGGACAAACACAAGAATAAAGAACAACGTCGCCCCATCCGACACTAGATCGATTAAAATACTATTATAATATACGACATTATTACAAACATTATTAAATCAAAAGTTAAGTCTTCTTAAATAACACTCTAAATACTTTTAAACATTTACAAACAACACGCCATTAGTTTAGAACAAACGAATTGGGAACTTAAGACGTAGTTATTTTAAACGATGTAACTTACATCATAATTCAAAAGTGAGCGACACATTCTGCACCGGCTAATGTCTACTGTGCAAGTGTGCTCCACAGTTTCAATCTGCAATCCTCTCCTTACCTCTTGACCAGACAATGGTTGCTATGTCATTTTAGGGTTCCGTATCCAAAAAGTGCAAAAAACGGAACATTTATAATTTCCTCATGTCCGTCTGTCCGGTCTGTGTTACAGACGTTTTACTCGGAGGTTGTGGGTACTGTTTTTTAAATTTAAATGGCGAAATTTATAAACCGCTACGTGAGGATGTACTTAGTACGATTTGAAAGATCAAATTACTAAGAGTAGCGGTCATTACAAGTAACTTAGTGATGAATTTTATACGTGTGGAGGGCGTCATTGGGTAGGTAGTTCTAAATGATAAGGAGGTTGTGATTATGCTAATACTTTGTCAGATATGTATTCGTTTTTAAAGTGATATACAGTGCATATATCCCGGCCGAGCCGGTTCAATGCGCAAATAGCAATACCCTATTTCTAATTTCGTCATTCATTACCTTTTAAAGTGTTCTAATAATTTTACAGTGTAAAATGACGCAAAGCGTCGCGAACTCTACAAACCAGTGTGCACATCTATGATTCAAAACATATTGCCTAGCAGGTATTCGGATTTATTAAACTGGGTGCGTTCATGCTGAGTTCTGACTGATGTGTTCCCAACAAAACAATCGATGGGAGCTTTCCAAGCTTTAAATTCCGATTACTAGATGGCGTTATCGTCTGTGAACTTTTGACGTGAAGTGTGAACTTGTTCAAAACTTTTGTAACTTAACCAAAATAATGAATATACCTGAATTTGTTATTAATAATGTGATACGATAGCTGTTTATAGCAGATTATAATAAATTATTTAAATGTGTTTAGCGTAACAAATGTATAAACATAGGAATATCCAATAAACAAATGTGACTTACAAATTTAGTTAATTTTTTATCGTAAGGAATTTTAGTGTTAAAGGCGAGTTAATCAAGGTAAATATTTCAATTTGTCAATTTGTGGAAGTATAACTAGACTCTGCCGTTCATTTAAAATTCGTATATTGCTTATATATATTACAAAAACTAAGAAAAATCGAACGATTTCTAAAGCCTACTTATGTATGAACACTATGCAATATATTCAGACAAACGAACAACATTTATTATATAAATAGATTTCATAGAAGACAAACTATTTATATAATCGATATGTCGATACTTTGTTCGGTCTCAGGCTGGACTCGGTTCTATATCAAGAAAATCAGACCCATTGTATTTCGAAACATAGGAGCTCCTAATATGATCCCGAAAACCTCGACTTCTTATAAAATATTATAGTGATGTGGATTTGGTGTCTTGGCAAAACTACTTTCTAACACATAGACATCAAAATTCTTTAAAATTGTCCGTTATATTGTTTGGTGATATGATCTTGAACACCTTATATACCTATACGACCTTAAAAACTTACAATAATCTCACATTGTCTTACACGTGTTCATGCATTGCATTAGGTAACAACTAAATAATAATATTTATCTATGTTCTGGGTAATTTACAATTTCTCAAAACACATAAGACTTAATTTGTTGGATTATAGCTTCTGCATACTGGTCTCATGACATACTTCCACTTCTCTGGTTTATAAATAAAATACCAGTTGGATGTCATGGTTATCACTTGTTTCATTCTAGTATGTAACTTATAAATAACTTTGATATTTAATTATTAAATCAAATCAGAGGTTTGTTTTTATTGTCTATCTGTAATTTTTAATATTGTGAATTAATCCCATTTAATTTTGCTATTCATTATTATTGCTTGCTTGCTGCTTAATAGCAATAATTATTTTGCCACAATATTATAAGGAAGTTGCACCCCAATGGCCAGGAAAGCTCCAGGGGAATTGATTTGAAGGATGGAAACTGGTAAACTGCAAGTGGTAAAATGAAACACTTGTAGTACAATCTTTGGCTCTGGGGAGGTGTGCCTCTCTCAGCCACTGAATGGCAACACCTTATGAAGGACTACAATACTAATATATTTACTGTAAAAATAATGTTTGTATTTCTTTACTATACTAAAATGTTTAACAACTGTAAACATGAGAGGTGGAAGATAAAATAATACAAGTGCTGATTATTCATTTTACTACAAATATATATTTCAATAGAACACATTAATACAATCCTTGTTTTTATATATTACAGTACTTTATTATTGTAAAAAACAGATTTGGTTGTCCAATCATGATTTAATATAAATAATACATACCTTTTACGTATACACTTTTAAGTTTATGCAAATTATTTTACTCAGTTCAAGTACAAGTTACACACCTGTCTCTAAAAGCATTTAGGTCATTGGTGTGTCAGATCTTCTTTCTAAGCATTCCAGTAAAAACAACATTTCAATTGTTTTAGAATTGCTAACTATGCAATATTTAATAATATTTATTAAACCAAATCAAATAAATTTTATTCGTACAAGGTAGCGACAAAATAATGATTACAATTATTAAACAATTACATTTAAAATGAAAATTAATATTATATTACACACACAGTAGTTTTATTTATCATTATTTTCTGCTCTTCTTACTGTCTTTATTCCTTTTTGTTTTTTTAGTTTTCTTCTTGTGCTTCCTTTTCTTTTTTTTTGTACTGCCACTATCTGATGATGTTGATGAACTGGAGCTTGTTGATGATGAGCTAGAAGATGAACTTGATGAAGACCTGTATCAAAACAATAAATAAACCTTTTTAAAGTTATATTAGGTTAGTTGGATGTATAGAACCTCAACTCTTATTGAACTTTAATAGTGACAGTAATACTTATTAGCCTTTAAGAGACTACTTAATTCTTGCAATTTCTTTTCTTTGAAAAAAAAATGAGGAAATATTTCCTATACAATCATAGTCTATTATACAGCTTAGTCTTCTTAACTAATAAATTGTATGGAAATTATGATACTTTACAGTAGGCCTAGTCAAGGATTAAGATGTCAGATGTTGTCTAAGTCATGCATATAACATATGAGGCATATAAGTTAATTTAACATTCAACTTTGCATGGCCAGTAACACATTTATGGTCTCAGAGGAGGTGCGACATGAGGCATAATACGAAAAGCAGCACATAGTCGTAGTAATTCATTGCCTGTGGCATCAATCTCCATTTTGCATGTATCAGTTAATGTTGTGTTCATGTTCTTCTCTAGCTGGAGCCGGAGGGATGTGGATGACTTGCCACCTTGATGTTACACCGCTTTATCCCACATAATCTGTCATTCTCTGATCTGATCTCTGAGCAGTTATCACTCATAATAAAGTACAGTCAACTATGCATTTATAACTATGTTTACACAATGTGTACATACCTTGACCTCTTCCTCTTTTTACTTTTCTTTTTCTCTTTTATCTTTATAAGTTTCTCTTGCAACTTTTGACGGAGTTCAGCTTCCCTCAAACTTTGAAGAGGAGTTGCATATTCAATCTCGCTGTCGCTGCTAGTGCTACTTACATCTAAAACTATTTCTTTGTTTGGGTCAACCTGTGAACATAGTGTATTAGTTAATTTCATACAATTATTTAAATGTAAGACGAGATATACTCATTTATATTGTGACTATCCTTAATCAGAAATATATAACACAAGTCTTGAAAGATAAATTTATACTTACTTTAATAAAGTTTCTACATTGAAAAGTTAAATGTCCCGCGTATCCACACTTTTTACATGCAGCTCTTGAACTATCTTTACCAATTTTGTTGGCTAAATCCATAATGTCAGATATAATTTTCCCTGCTGTTAAAATAATAATCCGCTGGCTATTATTGTAATTTAAAAACAATGAACAACCAAGCATTTGGCGATTAACTAGTCACTAGCGACCTCTACTCATCAACTGTCAAATGGCATTCCTTTCTTTTTTTTAATTCGTTTGTACGGAGACCGGCTAAGATCATATGACCTTACCGCCTCGTCATTATTATATTTAGCTTTTACTTGTTTTATATAGTATACGTCTTTAGTTAACTAAATTCTTAATTAGGTTGCCAAGTGGCATTCCGTGAATTGTCTTACAACGTACGTCAAACGTCATTTACTTTTTTATATAACAGCTACACCACACCATATTTGCCACAACTTTCGCAATTTTAGACTTCACTTTGTGGACGGACAAACTGAAAACAGAAAGTAATGGAGTAACCCTATATATATAACACGAGTAATGCAGGTTGAAAGTTGTCTGTGTCCAAGTGAAGGACTAAAAGTTCCTTTCTAGTATTGGAATTTTATTAATAAATAAAATTTTAATTTCATAAATAAATAAGATAATACATTTATAATCCATTTTCTGTTCTTATATATTTTCTTCTTTTTTAATCAGAGCTCTTGCAAACACTGTAATATAATGTGTTACGGAGTGTTTTAATTATAACTTTATTTTCCAATTATTTTACAGGTATGAAATATTTATTGATCGATAAATAGGAGAAATGGTAGAAAATGGCAGAATTTTTACCTCTTTGCGACGTGCTATTCAACGTAATATCCCTCGCTGGTTACTTCTGCGACGTAGTCTTCGATCTTGTGATGGGATATGCACTTTTAGAACGAGGATATAAATGTACCTTTGCAGCGACTATATCCATAGTCATAACATCACTGCTTATATCTCAAGTATGTATAAAATACATTTCTATTCAAATAACAATAAATGCTTATTATCCATAATTATCCATAGAATTAATAAAATATTTTATCTGCAGGTTCTTTCTCTTCGTTGGTATCTTCACGTGTGGTGGGCAAGCGAAGAACGTAAAGGAAGACCGCCTTGGCTCCCCATACTCTTCCACTGTCTGCAAATGGGCGTACTCTGGCGATATGCACGCTTACTAGTACCTGTCGAACTTCGTCGGGTAAAACATCAAGTTCGCGATCTTTGTAAGTTTTCTTTTAAAATTTTACGATAGTCGGGCTAGCGAAATTGTATACATAGTACAGACTACCTACCTATTAAAATACATATCTATAATGTCCCCTCCGAGTTACGGCTAGTGCAGCCATCTTTCATAGACAAGTCGACAGCTCAAGACATGATACAGTGCACAAGTGTATGCACAGACGCCAGTGCTTGCTCTATTCCCTCATTCCTTTTACAATATAATATACAACTATAGTATAGTTTTATAGAATTTAAATTAGGGTACCAAAATTATTCATCCAGGTATGCTGCGCCTGGTGCACGCATTTTGTGAAGCTGCTCCGATGTTACTTCTTCAGTTACATATCCTGCTAAAGGATTCGGAGTTAGAGACGAGTAGTGAATTAGGAGTGAATCTTGAACCGAACGTCGATGAACCCGCAGGTAAATATATGTTTATTTTATTGTTTTATATGTACATTAAAATACATTATGTTATATGTTAGAACTGCTTTCTGCGGTGCACGATGATCATCATCAGCCGGGCGAAGTCCACTGCTGATCATAGCTGTTCCCCATAGGACGCAATAGGTGACGGTCACGAGCGACTTGCATCCAGCGGCTGTTTGCCGCCTTACCTAAGTCGTCAGTCCACCATGTAGGAGTCCGTCTTTCGGTGCGGGGCCGCCACTTGAGATAATCTTGATACGAAATCGGTACATCGAGGTCCTGTACGACCTCGACACTCAACACCTACCGGAAAGAGAACGGACCAGAGAGACGATCGACTGGGCCGTCTATCAGGATAGTCTAGTCGATTTCACACCACGCCGGGCAGCTGTCTAGCGCGGACGAGGTGGAGACCGCCGCACTCCGCTTCATGGAAAAAATCCGAGAGGTGCGGACAGCGGCGACCACCGTCGTACCGGTGACAGCGCGCCGGCGGGGTGAGCTCCCCCCGAGCCTATTGTCGGACCTGCAGAGGAAACGACAGATGTGGAAACTCTGGGTCCGCACCCGCTGTCCGAGGACCAAGACACAGCTGAACAAGCTGGCGAAGGAACTGTCTGTGAAGGTGAGGGAGTGTCGTGGAGCAGGCTGGGAGAGTAGTCTTCCATGTGGGCGAAAACGACACCAACCTGCACGCCCTAAACAGACGAGGCCAAAAACCACCATCATTCCACTCCTAGCCACCACAACGGAGCGAAACACTACGGAGCGCAGGCACGCGCCGATCTGCTCGCATAACACCTACACACATTGTTTTCACCACACCCAGAGGCGCCGTCGGCCGCAGAGCACCACGAGCAGATGGAGTGCCGAATTCGAGAACTCTTTCCGAGCCCGACCCCGCCGTTCAACGGGACGGATTTCATTTCCCCCTCTGAGCTGCGGAAAGTCGCAATTCACCTCTCGAGGCGCAAAGCTCCAGGCCCCGATGACATACCTCCCCCCCCCCCACAGCGCTGGTGATCATGCCTGGGCGAGCAGCCGTGGCTCACACACAGATCGCAAATGGCATTCTCCGGACGACCTACTTTCCGGAGACCTGGAAAGAGGGGAGGGTCATCGTTCTGCCGAAGTCAACACATCGCCAAGTTGTTCGAGAGGCTTCTGCTTCCGAGGCTGAAGCTATACATTCCCATAAGAGGGGAACAGTTCGGCCTTCGGAGCGGCCACTCGACCACGTTGCAACTAACGCGGGTGATCCACCACTTGTCTGTGGAAATGAACAATGGGAGACACTCTGTCGCGATCTTTCTCGATATGGAGAAGGCCTTCGACAGGGTGTAGCATCCGGGACTCCTGTACAAGTTGGCGCCGGCGTCCCGCTGGCGCTTGTGAAACTAGTGGCGTCATTCTTGGAAGGTAGGACCTTCCGGGTAGCGGTGCAGCGGATGCACTCCTCGGTGGAGGCCATACGCGCCGGAGTGCCACAGGGCAGTTGCCTAACCCCTTGCCTGTACGCGGCCTACACTAACGACATCCCCACACTCAATGTCCTTCGGGACAACATCATTCGGGAGAGGGTGAGGCGGATGTCATGCTCGCGCTGTTCTCCGATGACAGCGCATACGTCACCTCGTCCCGAAAGCCGGAGATCGCAACTGGGCGCATGCAGCGCATGCTGGACCGGTTGCTGGAGTTGCTCGACAAGTGGCGCATGTCCGTCAACGTAGATAAGACGACGGCGCTATATGTCAGCAAGAGGCGGTCCATGCCGGGGCGATTAAATTTCAGAGGCCAGGATTTGTCTTGGGAATCCCCAGTCGTGTATTTCGGATGCAGTATCGACTGCGCGCTGCGGATGGGCTCGCAGGTGGACCGAGCGCTCAACCAAGCGAGAACAGCCCGCGCTTTGGTGTGGCCGGTAATAGCATCCGGACGAAACTGGGGATTTACAAGACGTATATCCGGTCACGCCTCAATTACGCCGCCCCCGCATGGTACGCGCTAAAATCTCAGCCCCAGCGGTAACGCCTGCAAGCCCAGCAGAACATATCCCTACGGGTCATCCGGGGAGCCGGTCGCTACGTACGTAACGACGTGATCGCGCGTGACTTGCGGATAGAGTCGCTGATGAGTTTGTGGTTCGATTGTCGAGTGCTATGTTCAATAGGGCAGACAATGGACCGTATGCTCATCTACGCGACCTGGCCCCGCTGCACGCGCGACCACCTGACGGGAGACCGTATCCGCGTGAACTCTCTCTCTCTCTCTCCCTCTCTCTCACCCCGTGATCCACCAAGCGGACTAGGGACTGTCCGGCGATACGGACGAGGATCACACATGCAAATTGCGGCCCTGCCACCGAAGGGATAGTCGTCCCCTCGCGATCCGCCTCGGTGCCCGTAGCCCTGGCAGATCATCTGCGAAGATGACCAGGGGTAGTAGTAGTAGAGTAGTGGTACGAAAATGCGATTTTGTAAATTGCTACCAAAATGTTCGTATAAGATTTTTTTAAATTTTCTTTGTAAATTACTCATCACTGTGTTTTCCATTCAAATTGCAGCTAACAAAGCGTTCGCAGAGTTGAACGTGATATCGGCGTCTCTCTCGCTGTTCTCCGTGTGTTGGGCGCTCGCTAGTTTTAGTAAAAACGTGCGTCTTCAGAATGTACACCGCCTCGTGCTGACGTGGCTCGGTGTGATATTTCAGGTGAATACTCATGTTGATACAGTACATAATATTTTGATATCACACATACACATTCTCACACTTCATCATTTAGCGGAGGCTACCGAAAATTGTATGGCGCAGAGGACGGATATTTTACAGTACCTAATGAACGTACGCATATGAAACAGTGATGAACTCACCTTAATTTCAAATTTAAGATTACTTAATCGGTGCATAATGAGCAACAATACCAAAGCCGTATTCATACACTGAACTTTTTTGTCAAATATTGTAAGCTCATAGATCGATCGCCATCTTATTATACGCATTATTTATTACTTTGAACAAAAATAATAAATCCTTGAATGAAACAGATATAATTACGTCAAATGTAATAAACTAGCGAAAATATTTAAAAATACACGTATAAAAAATAATTATTAATGTGCAATGTGAAAGGGGTGGATATAACCAAATATGGCTAACATCACAATTATTTCAAGTTATCAGTCCCGCTGAGTGTATTTCGCCGGTTCTTCTCAGGTCCGGTCAAAATTATTGACATCCAAAAAGAGATTTTGTATATAACAACATTTTGTATATATAACATATTCGAAATATTTTAATGTTTATTATAACAGCAAAGCTGGAAATACATAACTAAATAATACCAGCGCCGCTAATTCTCAGAAGTTTAATGTATTAAGAGGTCTATTGGGCGCCATCTTGATATAGAATGGTGAACATGTTCCAGTTTTAACTGGAAATAGGTTTCAACTATTAGCTCGTCATTTAGTTGGTGAACCAACTTATTTTATTTTTAATAACATCCGTCTCCTATGCTTCAACTTTATTATCCTATGATTCGACTTTAGGTGCCTATGCCTACCCGGATTCCCCCAAACAGTAACAAATGGTGCAGCATAAGACTTATTTCTAGTAAGTGCTATGCGAGATTACAGAACATGATTCTTACTAACACTGCAGTGGCAACACATTTTAATAAAAACTTTATAAAAATATAGTCATTTTTCAGTTTCTCTGGCGGTTGGGGACGGTGTCTGCGCGGATATGTGCGCTCACCGTCTATGCTCTAGTCTATGAATATTGGGTTTTCTTAGTTATAGGTGAGACATTACGTTCATCTATTATCTATGTATATATTTTAATTACGTTCAGTATTACAGTGTATTATCGAAGCCATAAAACAATTTAGTCATCTGATGCTTGTCGCACACACACTGGGCTACTTATATTTATTGTAGCCTACGCTGTGTTACAGTACACATTCGGCGTAGCACTTCGGACGCGGTAGGTGATCCTCCTATGTACAGTAAAATTCAATATTGCTTATGTACATTGTACACTCTACTAATTCAATGTAATTATGTTTAAAAACTCGGGTTCCACTCTACACTTGATGCATATGGAGCGCGACCCGTGCTGCCCGGGCTCCTTTGAGGCGAACGGCTTTATTTCATCACGTATATTTTGTAATCGCTCGCCTCAGCTAACCTCATTCTATATAATATTTTTCAAGTTAAATACAATTTCACGAGGATCATTTATTTTATAAAACCTTTTACATATTTGGTTTAATTTCATGAATTATTGCATTATATACAATATATTTTTCGCCCGAAGTGGCACCAACCACCCAGAAGGGATCAGATAAAATAAATTGTAAAATGGATATACAGTTCCCACTACAGAGCCACCGGTGCAAGGCGTGTCTGTCCGCGCTTTCCGCCTTCGTTTACGTGTTCACCTCAACTCACGTCATGTGACCTATAACACTAGCTTTTGGCAGGTCTGCACTGGGTATCGATGTTCCTGTGGCTCATGTCGCCCAAGAGCGTGTTCCACGGCGAGCGCATGAGCCGCCCGCGCAAGGCGTGTCTGTCCGCGCTCATCGCCTTCGTCTACGTGTTCGCCTACATCAACCTGCAGGAGCACAACCACCGGCAGAAAATGGTTAGTTCACACATTCCATCACGATAAGCGATTTAAATGTCTACACCAGTCAGTCATTTTCGCATTCACAATCCTTACACTAATTAGTTAGTCATAATGCATATATTACAGTCGATAAAATTGCATAACAATTAACTAGACATAGTCGTGCGGGTGGTTGGGTGGGCGGCTGTTCATATAAGAAAGATAATATAAAGTATTGCGATGATAGAAGCAATATAATTTTTCAAGCGTACCATCACAATCAGCCGGACGTGGCCCCCCACACAGAGCGCCGTTCACGTGCCACTTGCATCCAGCGGCTCCCCGCAACCTTATCCGAGTCATCCGTCCACTGGGTAGCTAGTAGTGAATTGAAGCTGTTGTTTGTTTAGTGCAATAAGTAGGTTTTCTGAATGAAATCTCGATTAAATCGAAGAGTGACTTAATTATCTAAAGGTGCGGCGTGTGTTGCCTGCTGCTGGCCAGCTCGGGGTTGAGCGCCAGGATTGCGTCTATCTCCACCTCCTTGCCCTTCATCTCTCCCCGCTCGTACCATTCCACCGTCACCGAGCGCGTCTCGAGGTTCACCCCCGAAACTATCGCAGAGTGTATTCGCCCTGAAACAACAAAACAAGACGTCAATTATTGTATGATGGCGCGTACGAGCAGTCGGAGCCTTGTGCCGACTATTGCCGCTAGCAAATATCTATAAAAATGTCAGAGCTTTTGCGTGGTGAAGGTTATTATTTCTTTGAACGACGGGAAAATTTTGTAGAATAACCGCACACCATATACAATAATGGCATAACCGATTTGGTTCAAACCAGTTTTTGTTTGAAATTTTTATTAAATTCTAAATAGTCCAAAAGTTAGAGGGACACGCAGGGTGACAGCATAATCAAAAACTTTATTAGAAAGGTCCATACTATTTAGCCTCCCTATCCAGTGCCATCTCATATTTATGAACATCATGCTACACCATTTTGTAGCGACTTATACAATATACCAACCTTCCAAGTATCAAACATACAGTGCCAACAATCTCCGAGTAAATCGTCTGTCACTTACGGACGGACAGACGGAGAAGATGAAACTATAAAAATTCCGATCGTGTCCTCTCTATACCGCTGCATAGCAACAATGATACTAGTAATTATAAAAGTGAAAGTTTGCGAGCCAATATCCGTTAAATAGTCATCAGTTCAATAATCAGCCACAGCGATATCATAACACCCCATCGTCAATATGATATCACACAATGGCGGCACACGTTTCCGGTTACTTGATAGAGACCACCTAGTTTTAATTTTATTTTAAATTAATCATGTTCATTTGTGAATTAAAATCAGAATTGTCAAGTTTTTAAATAAAGATTAAGTTTTAATATTTTGTTGTTGACTATCGTTAGGCACCTACTTACTCTCCAGGACACTTTTTCTGTAAGTAATCCTAATGTACAGTTTAACTCAGGTGATTTTCTACTGTGTGATGTGCGTGGAAAACGGCGTGCTGGTGGTGGCGTGGTGGTGCGCAGGGCGTGGTGCAGGCAGGGGGGCACTGCCCGCCGCCGCCGCCGCCTCCTTCCTAGCTGGCCTCGCCTGCATGCTGCTCTACTACCGGTCAGTATACATGCAAGCGGGTGGTGCGCGGAGCGTGACGCAATAGGGGGACGCTGCCTGCCGCTGTCCCCGTCTCCTTCCTAGATGGCCCCGCCTGCATGCTGCTCTACTACCGGTCAGTATACATGCAAGCGGGTGGTGCGCGGAGCGTGACCCAATAGGGGGACGCTGCCTGCTGCTGTCCCCGTCTCCTTCCTAGCTGGCCTCGCCTGCATGCTGCGCTACTACCGGTCAGTATGTACGTGCTAGCGGGTAGTACGCGGGGCGTGGCGCAGGCAGGGGGCGCTGCATGCTGCTGCCACCTCCTACCTAGATGGCCTCGCCTCAGGGTGCTCTACTACCGGTCAGTATGAACACGCTAACGTGTAGCGGGACACATGGCTGGTAGCGGATGGTGAGCGGGCTTGGGGGCGTTTACTGCCACCGTCGCCGCCTCCTCCCATGGGCACAGGTTGCATTTTTATTAAATGTATGTAATGATTAGATTGACAAGAAAACGTTGCAGTTCTTTCCTATTTTAAAAAGACTTGTGAAGAGATTGTTTGTGGTCCTGCTGCCACAATATACTTTCATAAATTATAATAGTAATGTGGTCCCGCAGCTACTTCCACGTGCGGCGGCTGGGCTACATGCTCGGCGAGCACCAGCAGGGCACCAACAGCACCAGCGCCTCGTCCCAGGGTAACAACGGTAATGTTTGTCTCATTTACACACGTCTCTTTTTGTGATGAACGTTAAGGTCCTGTAACACAAAATACACATAGACATGATACCATTTACAACGGAGGGACCCACTTGTTTGGATGACTCCGGTAAATCAATTCTTGACCGCCATGGGTCATTGTGCAACATATATATCACTGTAGGATAGAGAAAATCATAAACTTATAAGCTTGTGTCGTTTAACATGTATAAAAGATTCACAAATTAAACATTTTGACAAATCAAAAAATCACCCGGTTTAAAAACTAAATTTCATTGTTTTTAACATTGAGATTTATTACATATTCAGTAAAATATTGTTATCAGCCATGTGTAGCTACGATTGAAGCATGAATACGAGCGTATGACAACACAATTTGTTCGCCGTTTAGTTCGAACTTATCAACAAATGAATCGAATTTACAACACGCTTTTTGGTGCCTCATTATTAAACAGTTTCTAGAAAATGTCTTTACATATTTGTTGTTTTTAATTATTAATTTATGCAAGCACATTTTAATCTTACACTTATAACAGGTAAGCAGAAACAGGCGGATAATACGGCTATTCCGGGTGTGTTCAACTGCAGATTCTCAAACCCCGTCAATAACAGGTACTGAACTACATTCAAATGTAAGCTATAAGGACAGTGCTTCTAGTCGAAGCTTTCACACTCACTATTGAAACGTTCTTTTTCTCTAGGAAGAATATTATTATATTAATTCCATAATTAGCTAACACGTATTTATCTGTCATTGTGTTTTAAGATTCGGTCTCAAACCCGACCATAGTGAAAATTGATTTAGCTTCTATTCGTCCTATAACGACTCCGCATATATTTTATATATGTACAATGCTTATTTAGACACCAGTAACAGATATGTTGTCTCATATCACACAACAATTGTCCAGCGCAACGAACGCGCGCAAGAAGAAGAAGCCGACTACGTTCGTGCCGCCGCCCACAGCCAGCGCCGCCGCGAGTGCTGCCTTCTGGAGGCGCCCGCTGCCCGCCGCTCACAACCATCACGTAACTGCGTAGTACTAGTGATCGCTCACACATCGAAATTATAGCACAATCATAAAAAAATAAACCTTTCGTAAAATAAAATTAAAAGTGAAATTATTGCGTTTGACACTTAAACCAACAACTATAACGGATGTCTCACAAGTGAATGCATCTGTGTGTGCCGTAGTGTGTAATATATAAAAAAAATGAAGATTTCCTTTGTTTAATATTTGTAACACAAGTATTTAAGGTGCTTAACACGTTTGGCAAACGTGGTGAGATAAGACGGCCGATTAATATTATTTTTATGCCTTATTTCAGGGTGGTTCTTCGGAAAACGAAGGTTCGAGTGTCGGGTCCAGAGTGAACATTCAGCAGAAGTTACAAGAGAAGAAGCAGAAACAACTTGCCGAACTGCGTGTCATAGAGGAAGAGATCAAACAGGGAAAGTTGGCGAAAACGACGCCCGTAGCCGCAGAAGAAATATATAGCAGTCTACAGAGACAACCAATACCCCGGGCAAAGACTCACGCAGAACCGCCCTCCTGGCCCACCATTGAAATGACCCACTCCTACCAAAACTACCCGGTCATACCCCACACTTGTAACCTCTACCCCACCTACACGGAAATCAAGCAAGAGTACAACGGAAGTTTCCAGAACAATGAGAATAGTGACATGAAGGTCCGAGCGCAGAACATCTACAACCAAGAATCCAGAACGTTCTATGAGAATCCGACGAACCTCAGAAACGGCGCCAACGCACCACTGAGATCGACGAACTATTTAGGCTTAGAAACTAGAAATTACGAGACCAACGCGTGTAGGAGTCCTAGGAACATTCTGAACAGCAGTCTGAGGAATGCGTATATAGCAGAAGTGGTTACGAACAACTACGAAACGTCGGGCATAGACAAATCGAGACTCGCCAATCAGACCACTAGCGTATATTCAGAGGGACACAGGCAGAATGGAGATTTTTCTGGCTACGAAGAGAACGGTCAAAATTACATCAAATACGGCGAGAAAGGCGATTACGTTGCGGGGCTACACAGCGCGCTAACTAGTGTGCAGGGCATGGAGAGTATGAGAGGTATATACAACGAGGTGGGGGCGTGCATGCAGTACGGACAGAGCAACGACAGGGGCTTCCAGTACACGGGGGCTCCGGGCAAGAAGATGGAGCACATGCGGAAAATGCAGCGGTGTCGAACGCCCGAGATTCTGCTGGCGCCGCACTACCTGGAGGGCTGCAACAGGCAGGCGTGCTGCCACTGGAGCGGCTCCTACGCGTAAGTATCTTAATTTAATAGCGGCCTAATATACTGTTAAACGAGATTCGAAATGTTGAGCGTATATTATTACACCATTCCTGAGCCTATATTACATATATAGTTATAGTATCAACGTAATGTATTGCAGTAATCGCAAGAAGGAAGAAATGGGCGGAGGCAGCAGCGGCGAGGAGTCGGCCGCCGCCGACACGCCGCGCCCGCCCAGCGACATCGACAGCCAGGTACAAACGCTTGCTATACTCACTGATCTATTCACTGCACTATGATGTCAGTGACACTTCTTATCTTACAATTATAAAGCTTAAACGTAAAAAAATGTAAGCAATTGTTTGAAAATATCCAATCGGTTGGAAAAGGAAATTGAAATCGAAAATGCTATTTTAATATTTTCTGATAGATAAACCTGTGCACATCCATTCAAAAAGGAAAAAAATCATTCACTTTTTTGGCAGACGCTTGATACGAGCGTGGATTGAAAAGTATTTTAAAAGTAGGAAAGAAACAGGCCCTTTCTTCGGAGCATTCCTGGATGTTTTTCTTTTATTTCCTCCCGTAAACGACGTAATAAAACACAGTAGTAACCAGAGTTTATAGTCTGACCGCTTTCAAGATAATCGATCATAATCACACCCTTAGAGTCCCAGAATACCGAAGCCATTAACTTATTTTTCGAGAAAACTGGCCACTTTTGGGGGTGGTGAACCACTGTTTCGGTTGTTGTTCTGTATGAACCCACTTCTCGACCATTGTAACAAACCGATTCAAAAAATCATCTCCATCGGCTTCGAATAACTCCAAACAGTCACGTGAAATAGTCAATCGCGTCCTTTTTTGTTCAACTGAAAGCAGTCGCGGGATCCACTTTGCAAACACCTTGTGGAAACACAATTCGTGACTATGATGTTTCATAAGAGATGCCTCTAATCTCGGCTATCTCTCTAATTTTAATCTGTGATCTACCATAATTAAATCAAGTACTTTTTTAATACTTTGGTCAGTAGTGGACGTCGAAGGCCTTCCAGAGCGTGGTTAATCTTTCACACCCTCTCTACCATGCTTGAATTCTGCTATCCATTTTTTTAACGGACGAATAAGACATCAGAATCTTCTAAAGTACTGACATCGTGGATGGTTTTCCGTGATACATGTTATACTGCGAAAAGACTAAGGCCTACTTTCACTAAATACTTCCAAAGTAACAACTAGATGGATAGTAAATGCTTGTGATAACTTTTTCCGTTTCCATCATATATGATTTAGTTAAAGTTAAATTTGACAAGCTAACAACGTTGCAAAATAATTCATATCTGCGTTTAGAAATCGTAAATTCAAAATAATAAGAGTTATTTTATATAATTAGTTTTAGTTCTTAATTATTTGTGTTGACGTTTTGGTATATTTTTAAGTAAATTTAATAATTTCTAAAACAAATGTGAATGTAGTGTGTTTAGAGTTATTTTACCTCCTTGTTATTAGGTTGGCCGTTGGCTCAACAAGACTATGTGATGCAATAATTACTTTTCTCGATTTTGTGCATTAATAAGTAGAATGGTGTAGTAAGAATCCTATAAGAATATTTTATTAGGTAACACTAATCTAAATCAACCCAAAAATTGTATAAACACATTATACGATTGAATTTGAAAAACATCGAAAGGTATATAATTCAAAATAAAATATTTCTCATGAAAAACAGCCTACAATTGAAAAAAATAAGGCAGCAACACACTGATTAAAAAAAACTGCTGTTCGCATATTCTGAAATTTTCTCGGCATGTGTTTAATATAAGGTTTTTAGTATTTTTATTATCATAATATTTTTTTTTTATATATATAAAATGAACATGGGTAACCCTAATTATGATACCCGTCATTGCCTGTCCGCATTTTGTTCCATTTTGTATACCAAAAAAATAACCGTCAGAGGTAAAATAACTCTGAACGCACTACACAACTAGAGATGAGATGCCGTTCGAACCCTCAACGAATGTAGATAATGTTTAATTTGACAGTTTCTTTTATTTGGAACACGTGGAACCAAAATATCTGATACATAGGACAGGCTAGGCATAACTATAACTGAGACCGGTTAAACAAGCCCCCATTATAAGTACAACTCAAAGTCATGCTGGTTCCCTAGTGGAATTAAGTATTCTTATAAAATATATAGTGCTCTAATTCAGGCGAAAGCACTAATAATAAAATGTGTATCTGGGAACATTTTCGTCAGTCGTATTATAGAAAATCTTGAACTAAAGTTCAAAGTTACGAAATACTAAGGTTTATATCAAGGCATATAATTATGGGATGGGACAGTTTCTGCGTTTCAATCAAATCAATGCCTTATGGCGTCGTTAATAATCTTGTATCTATTTACTTTTTTGTCAGATCTCGCTGCCGCGCTCGTACACGCTGCCGCGCGAGTTCCGCTACTGGCGGCGGCGTCCGCGCTTGCGCGACGCGCACGTACCCAGCAACAACAGCAGCGACGGTGAGCACACCTGCTGCCTTCAATGACGGATCCTTTTTAAATAGTCAACAACTTTTCGATTCTTAGCGAAGGAAATAATCAGTTATCTTAGTCTAAATCAACAACAACAACATATCTTTACGCTATCTCCCTAAAGGGGGGCAGAGAGAACGGAATGCCATACATCCTTACATACAAGCCTTGCCTTCATTTATTCTTACTGTTATTATACACATTCATTCATTCTTACATAGTTACTCTCTTCATACAGACACGACGGTTGCGAAGACTCTTGACACCACCTTTGAACAGTACCCGATCAATCTGATCATGGTATGTCAGCCTTGGTCTTCCTCGGTACCTACACTCTTCCACATTGGCATTGTATGTCTGCTTCGTTAACCTTTCAGCTGCTATTCCTTCTACATCCCGAATCCGAACCAACAGACCGTATCCTTTCCCATTTTTGCACCGACACTTTCTTTCATACCTAAGCTCTCTCTCTTTCTCTCTCACTTCATTATTGCGGACACAGTCAGCGAGGGTTACGTCATATATGTTTTGCAACGACCTCCTCACGACCGCGTTCACTCTGTTCTCTCCACACAGACTTCTTTCGAAATCTGGGATGTACCTTCCGTTCCTGCCAAAAGTACAACCAAGATGTAGAAATTCATTCACTTGTTCCAACACTACGTCATCGACCACTACGTCCGTTGGGGTTATTTCTCTTTCAAATACCAGATCTTTAGTTTGCTTCACATTCATTTTGTAAGCAGATATTCTCACAATCGTCTTTCATAGTTGTGATTAGTGTTTGTAGCCCAGATTTTTTTTTACTTTATCTGCATAAAACTACAAAATCACCGATTCATATTCACACATTTCAAGGTCTCAATCCCTGCAGACACCTATCCAAATATATATTAAATAGGCGAGCTGAAACCACACAACCCTGCCTAACGTCAATGTTGACATTAAACCAGAGCGATATGTTGTTGTCCAGCCGCACACATCGATATATTTGGATTGCAAAGTAGGCAGCAGACGCCCTTCTATCCCATAGCTGAGTAATGTGTCCCAAAGCTTCTTTCGCACAACTCTATCAAATGCTTTCTCTAAATCATCATCACCAAAACCGCAGAAAACCTTCTAGCCTACAGCCACATGCCTCTCTACGATGTTGCGGTGTTAGAAAACTCGATCCATACATCACCAACATGACCTGACACCCACAACACTCCTTCAGACATCCCTTGCATTCTTCTTTCAATTATTTTGCCATACTCATTAAACTTAAGCTGATCAAGCTGATATCCCTATACCTGTTGTAGTCCGTGCCCCTTGCCACTATACAAGGGCACGATGACAGCACGTCGCCAGTCCTCGGGCAACGTAAAGGTCCTCTAACACGTATTGCAGAGGACCCAGAAAGCGCCCCAGACTGCAGGGCTACCAAATTCGATCATCTTAGCACTATCCATATCTAATCCCGTAGTCTCTCCATTTATCATATTTCTTATCGCCTTACGATCTATTGAAAGGTGATGTCTTGGGGTGCTGCCCCGGCCACTGTATTACTTACTGAGGCAGTTACCGACGCATCATCCCGGTTAGACTCATACATATCTCCAAAATATTCACTCCATCGTTTTAACACACTTTCGGTCCCTATAAGAATGTCACCATCCTTAGACTTTTTCACCTCCCTCTAGAAGAGTTCAGTGTTCGCCTCGAAGCTATTCGCCAGCCTCC
>JAFELO010000219.1:1513155-1528035 GCA_017140195.1 Eumaeus atala | reverse complement strand
AAATCAATTTTTGTATATATATTTTTTTATAATAATATACACAAATTTTATATCTGCTTAAATTACGAACAAACTAATAACTTACATCTGAATCTTCCGATCCGTCTTTAAGTGGTTTTGGCCCTTTAACTTTTGTCTCCGGGTCCGATTCATATTCTTCATCAGAGTAGCCTGCAATTAAAATATCTATGAGGTAATATATTTACACTTTAATTTAAGAATATAATAGAGAAATAAAGAAGTGTTTGTAAGATAAATCTTGTACGCACGCAATGTTCGACCGAAGGGATTCTATCAAGGCCAGCGGAACTACTAATGGTAGGTAGAGATGGAAAAACGCTAACTGTATAGAGCTGACCGTTCCATCTTTCGTTGCCATGGGGTATTACGCACTTTGGTGCTTTACAATATTCTTTTACGGATTTTATTGCGGTTAATTAAATTATTTAACTATCCTGAGGTTTCAGAAGCTTTACATGAACTATGGTGACATGGTGGTGAGATGACAGATGTCACAAGTCATTAAAAATATAAGTGGATCGCCGGACTAGTTAAATAATTTACTAAGCCGCGATAAAATCTGTAAAGTAGTTTACTTGTAATGAGTAACATTCGCGTAAACTTAAGACATCAATAATTTATGGCCACACTGAAATGATGCTTCAGTCCGCACTATAGAAGTAAGCAGTTAACTACAGACCTTAAGGTACCTCTACCTTAAGGCCTGTATCCTTAAGAATTTAATGCCTTTCAATTTCTAATAACAGTCCAAAGCTAGTTGGTTATGAGTTATACACCCGTATCCCTCTGAGAGTACGTAAGCCGTCCCTTCTGCGCCCGCTTTCTCTCCGAGCTACATAGGAATAAGGGAATGTGAGAGTAGAGGATACTTCTTCGTGTACAAATACTTGTACACCACATGTCCTGCACTACTGCAGCCGCTAGTTTCTATAGAGATTGCTGCTGTAGCTGAAATTCGGTGATTTTGGATCTCTCTGGATCTATCTGGGGCTCTGGGCACGTGCGTCGAGTGTGTTTATAGCTCCCTACCTCTGTTGTGCATCTTGACGGCGGCGGAGCGTCGCGGTCGACCGCCGCCCGTAGTGGGCGTGGAGGGCGGGGCGCGCGCCACGCCCCGGGCGTGCGGTGAGTTCGCCACCGGCTGCTGTAGGAAACCCACCAGCCGCGATGCCAACTCGCTCGACGATCCTATACAAAAATAATTATATGTTTTAACTTTAAACTGAATACTTGCGAATCTCACGAGCGTCAAAATTTACCACGCCTCAATGTTTTGTTTTTGCTCAAAAACGAATTTGAAATATGTGCCATTGAGTTGTTTAACATATGAAAAATTATTACTCATGAAACGACCGGACGTGGCCTATTAGCCACGTATTACTTGCATAAAGTTTACTAAAATGGTAAAATGTAGGCTGCATATCACATGTGTGTTCGGCGACCGAATGGCTCAGTAGCGTTGTGGTCGTGGATGTTCATATATGTATATATAAGATTTCCTAAATGTATAAAAACCATATATTTCCGGTGTCTAGTACCTGTAAAACAAGTCCCTACTGTACTTACCACGGGACTAGGCTATCGTGATGTGTCCACACGAGTCCACAGATATTATTAGAATATATTATTATTATTATTATGTCAATTAGGTGCATGCATCATCCCCACCATGGTTCAAGCCTTGTGGTGGCGGTGGGGCTTGGTAGCCTGGGGTGCACCCAGGCGAAGCCAATTGAACCGAGGGGGATCTTTGCACCCCTCTTATAAGAAGAGGGGGCTTAACGTTCAGGAGGAGAAAACGCTCTCGGTACCCCTCTTATAAGAGGAGGTGGCCCTGTAGTGGAGGGCAACCCCATCTGTGGAGGTGGAGTTGATCCCTTTGGGGGCTGCCTAGCCGTCGAGGTGCCCTGATGATTGTTGTTCCGGGGCACCTCATTCATTGTGTGTATTCGGCACTATCATGTGCCGCGAGTCCCACACACCACTGGACCCCACCCAGGGCCGGTGAAAGCGCGTAAATGCGTTTCCACGCGCCAACAAAAAAAAAGGTTACTGCATCATGCAACTCTTTTTTTGTTTCTAGTTGATTGAATGTGTTGTCACTTCTTGATGGAAATTCATGTTCACACTTGAATAAATAAATAAACTTATACACTTTTCCACAAATGATTTATTTTTCACTTTACACTTAACTTTACCGGTTTCGACTTATCATCATCAGGTGAACAAATGTTTTTTCTTCTTACAAAAATATAAGTATATAGTCGTTTATTTATTTATTCAAGTGTTTTTATTTAAGTGGGGGCAAGCAAGCGATCGAAGCATTTTGATGACTATCGACGGGCGTCGGATAAATTCAGTTTTTTTTAGTATATAATTTACTTACCCCGAAATAAATAAATGATATTTTCGATAATAAATAATAATTCCCAGATCACAGGTCCTATTTTATTAAATAAATGTGAATAACATTGTAAACATATAATAACAATAAAAATACTTTCCTCTAAAATAAAAACAGGAACTAAACATGACTGTATCAACCTAAAATTTTACATAATTAATGTAAACTAACCTTTTTTGTCTAAGTCAAGCATTTCACACATAGTGCGCAACTGCTTAGGCTCCATCTTTGTGGTCTCCTCGAGCTTGGCTTTGTACTCTGATGAGCCGATGGCCCATTCGTAGCCCTTGAATTTCTTAATGTTGCGCTTCACATTGCGATCCAGGCATAATTGCTAGGGCGAAATAAATTTATTTTATTTTATTAGATTTTTTTTATCTAACATTGTCTTCAAACATTACACAGCAAATATAATCTTGTACAATTGAAACTTGTCATTCCATAATAAGGATAATTAATTAGAGAAAACTTTTTAGCACACATAAATTAAGTGATTCTTGCAAATTTACACATTTTGTTCGGTGCACTGATTAAAAATTAAGTAATGGAATCTTTTGATTTATTAATTTAATTTAAAAAACAAATATCAAAACAATGGCTACTCACTCCATATAAGTACTGATGCAATAGTTTTTGGTCTTGAGTCTTAAACCGTGACAAAGACACCTCAACTGTGCTGATATGTCCTAGGGGAATGCCTTTGCCGGCTGGCAGTGGTACTGGTGGCTCCGTAGGCTAAAACAAAAAGAAATTAAACATCAAGTAAAAATTATCATTTATTACTTTTGTTTCTTATATTTGTGTTATATTTTAATTTTTTGTATAACTTACTTATACAACTATACATTGATTGCTTCCATCAAGAATGTTACTGTTAAATGAATGACAACAAAATAACAGTCATTTACCAGTAACTGTTTACCAGAGATGTTATAAAGAGATGAACCTCTTCTATATTTCAAAAGACTATAAATATAAACCATCACAATTTAACTTCGATCTACCTAGTTTTTTTTTCATACATTTTTAAGCACTATCCCATCCGCTGTCAAGAAATAGCCCAGGATGACTTTGGATCACTTGGCCATTGAGCCAATGCAGTTTATGAGCTTTACCTCCTTTTTGGGTTTTGGTTTGGGCGCTTCCTCCTCCTCTTCCTCTTCCTCCTCCTCCTCGCCCTCCTCATCTCCTTCCTCCTCGTCATCGCCTTCGTCATCAGCAGACTTCGCCTTCTTTACTGGTTTCTTTACTCTGAACATAAAAAGTAACACAAAACTAAATAATTTGTTAATAAACATTTTTGGCCTAATAATTTTAGTTATCATCATTATGTCATTCATATTATTGTGAATATTTTATTATAGGGACCATTTCTTGCAACGAATTGCAATCTTGACGATTGAATGAGGCCTAAATGAGGAGTGGACAAATAAATGCCGGTGTTGATAATGAAGTGCATAATAGTAAGTTCACTGAACCAAATGAACAAACACTCTGAGAATACACCTCAGACGAACCCATTAAACAAAATTATAACAACAACAGCTTGGGACTTACTTTTCTTTAGGCTTCTTCTCTTCCTCCTCCTCCTCCTCCCCGTCCTCCGCCTCCTCGTCGTCCTCCTCCTCTTCCTCGTCTTCCTCCTCCTCCTCGGTGTCCTGAATAACACAAAATGATCAGTAAGCATTCACCGGTGTGCTACATGCACACCGGTGAATGCTTACTACGTTTATATGTTTCAGTTCACTTTCAGTTCGTTCTCGCGTTATGTGCCGTGCGTGCACTGAGAAGAGCAAGAGCGGTATTGCATGCGCCATGGTCTATAGTTCGGTCCGGAAGTACCTGTCGAGACATGGTCCCGTGCAACTTACGCCAGAATACGCAGAAAGAACCTCCCTCTACGATAATTTAAAAGCGAGACGACTACGCAATGGTCATACTTGTGATAAAAATACATATAACAAGGGTATGTTTCAAAGGTAAAGCAGTAATTAATTCAACCCATCTAGGTCAAAGTAGGCTAAATGTCCGATACTGACCTCCTTCTTGGGTTTTTTCTTGGGCGCTACTTTCTTCGATCCTTTATCATTCTCCTTTGCCGTATCTTTGTAACTGTCATCATTTGTCTCACCATTCTCCTCCTAAAAGAATCAGTTTATTCTTTATGTCTAGGGATCATTTTCGATTATTGAGACACAAGAGTAACCGCGAGAGAGGAGAGCGTTAAAAATAGCATATTTAAAGATATACCGTTTATGTGCGCGGATATTGCTGCATTGTAGCCGGATCGGCTGAGCACGACGCGACTGCAGAATCATTTCACGCTTACATGCTACCAGGCTGATAGTCTGGCCGAAACCACGAAATTAAAAAAAAATAGCCAAACAAAATATATTACATTATTATCATCTTACCGAAGGTAGAGGCCAAATTTGAATTTATTCGAAGTGACAGAATTTGTGTGAGGGGACCTAGAACTTTCTGTTGTAAATTTTCTCAACAATGGAAAGAAACGAAATTCGTGCGGTGGTAAAGTTTTACGTTTTAAAAGGGAATAAAGCAACCCAAATTAAAGTCAAGCCAGAAAGTGTTTTAGGTAATGCTGCTCCTGTATTGAATACAATTTACACCTGGGTAACCGATTTTAAAAGTGGGAGATAGAGCTGCGAATACGTCAACAGGTCTGGCAATCCAAATGAAGTCACGAATCCGGACATGATCAAAAAGATTCAAAAAATCGTTTTGAATGACCGGCGCTTAAAGTTGCGGCAGATAGCAGAGGTGGAGCAGAGATAAGCATTTCCTTTGAACGCGTTTTTAACATTTTACACCAACATTTGCGAATAAAAAAGCTTTTCGCGCGATGGGTGCCGCGTTTGCTCACTGTTAACCAAAAGCAACGTCGAGTAGACGATTCGTCGGAGTGTTTGGCGATGTTTAAGTTTTTGCCGCGTTATGTGACAGTAGATGAAACATGGATACATCATTATACTCCTGAAACAAAAGGACAATCTAAGTGTAATGAGAGCGGAGAACCTGCGCCGAAGAAAGCAGAAACGGTTTTGTCGGCCGGCAAAGTGAAGGCGACTGTTTTTTGGGATGCTCCAGGGATTATTTTAGTGGATTATTTGCAAAGAGGAAAAACAATAATGGAGATGGCGATGGAGAGTATTATGCAAGCTTGCTGCAAAAAATTTGTGAAGAAATCCGAAAGAAACGGTTTCATTTAGCCAAAAAAAAAAGTTTTATTCCATCACGACAACGCACATGTGCACTCGTCAATGGTTGCAGTTGCCGCACTCCATGCATTGCGGTTCGAATTGTTACCGCGTCCCCACTATTCCCCAGATTCCACTTATTTCCAAATCTCAAGAAATGATTAGGTGGCCCAAGATTTTCAACAAATTATGAAGTCATTGTCGCCGTAGACGAATATTTTGAGGGGTTAGAGAAAACACTTTAACAAACTGGTGTAACGGCATTGGAGAAGAAGCGCTGAAATAATGCATCGCGGTAGAAGGACACTACGTTGAAAAATAAAATTGTTTTAAATAAATTATTAAAGTTTTTCTTTGTCGTTTCGGATATTTATCAGTCACTCCTCGTATTTGTTAGCGTGAAGTGCTGAATATTCTGTTTTATTTCCTAATTTGTGAGTCCTGAGAACCAGCGGGAGACAGTCGTGCTCTGAGCAACTGTATGGGAACAAAGCCTCTCGGAATATCCTCTGCTTGTGCGAATTATTTAGGGCCTAATACGCTTACCCGTATAAATCCCTTTTACTTAGTATAGATAGCTTACGGAATTATTCGATATAGTTTAATTCCTAGACTATTACGATGATTCCTTATACAATAGAAACAATTTTTTGGAATATGTCGCGGTGCACTTCAGTTGTTTTGTAACCTTGGCCGCCGACAAAAAGCCCAAACGTCGCACAGAAAGATAAAATACAACTAAATGGTGATATAATCCACATAAAGTAGTTTTATTTTAGAAATTGATAAAACGTTTCAAACCTGCTTAAACAGTCTCTTAATTTCAATTTTATCAGAAATATTTTTACATATGTTGCAAATTAAGTAGGATTTACATTGTTTTTTTATGGCATAACTAGGCGACGAGACTTTCGTCTCATGGTTAAAGGACTATATAAACCCATAAACAGCAACACATTCTACGGGAGAATCGAGTAGAGAAAGAACGTAGCTGCAGAGTTTATGCATCTACTTCCTTTCTGTACTCAATCGTCCCGGTACATATAGTATGACACGAAGGTGTATGCAAGACGGGTTTCACCGGTCACGTCATGCCTATGCCGCGGCAGCTATCTTAGTGTGTTTACTACTTCAAATTACCAAAAAACAGTACAGTTTAAAAAACCTTTATTAGAAAAAAATTGAATTTTTGGAGGACCACATGTAATCGCACGGCGACGATGTCGGAATTCAAAAGTCACAATGCGAACGGCCTCGAGCGGTCAACGACTGAGGCACAAAGTTTTATAATTACCTCCATGTGAGGCATCCAAGTCATATTTTACTACAAGTGCTCTACCACAGCGACGCGACGTTGCGTGCTCTGTTTTAGATGTGGCGCAACGCATCAGCGAGCTTCTCGTCAATCTGACGGAAGCAGTCTTTGAAAGTCACACACGACGAGGCCTCCTCAAGTGCGAGGACGTGTTAGCTTAGTTATGACAAAACTTCTAGTGCAGTTTCGGCCAAACTAAGTTAAGCCGCTAGCATTTGTACCCACTATCGGCCAGGTGAACGTTCCTATAGACGTATGGGGAACTCTCATCTACACCTTAACATTCTCTGCCCTATCTATGATCGCATCTGTTTAAAATCATGTATCTCTCTAAAACCCTCATTAAAACTCGATTAATGCTATTCAACGCCCACAGATATCCGCAACACCAGAGATTAAGCAGGTGTTATGCCGGCAATGATTCCTCAAGTTGAAAGTAACTTACTTTTTTGTCTGCATCCGACTTGTCCTTCTCGCCTTTCAGGTCGTCTACACCGACGTCATCATCCTTGCCGTTGGCTGTTGCCGATTTGGCGTCCCCTGAACAAAATATTTAAGGATTACAAGTGATGACAAAATTAAGTGAACTTTTCTATATAGCACAGGACAAACGAGCAATCGGAGCCTTTTCGCGACTACCGATGCCCATAAACATCAGCAGAATTACTATGCCGATGCATTGCACTCCTTTTCACCTCGGCCTGGGCCCAATTCTGTTGCATCATATGAGCAATGCACTACCTCTTACTACTTAAACTGTTTACAATAAACCTACTTTTACGGATTATATCGCGATTTATTTAATTATTTAACTAGCCCGATGTTTCAGAAGCTTCACAGCAACCATGGTCACGAATAGACACGGCTAGTTAAATAATTAAATAAACCGCGATAAAATCCGTAGAAGTAGTTTCATTGTAGTGTGTAACATTCGCGTAAACTTAAGACATCAATACTTAAACTGTTCCAACATTCCGGTAAACAAGCTGTACGCTGTTGTTGGTGCAAATGTGATTAGGATGACGTCGAAAGGCTAACAATAATTAATTTTATTCAGATTTTAGTAACATATGTTGGAAGATTTTGACTTTTTTTTTTGTTTAGTTAACATTTTTGTTTATTGTAACAGGATTATGTTCAGCAGAGGAGCAACTGTTGAGACTGCTGGAACGTACGGACGTACAACTTTGTCGTAACGAGTTTAATTCGTCATTGTTGATCGTCGGTTAGTGGGACTGCCCGTAAGCGCCTCCTTTCACCGCGGCGAAGGAAACAGAAGGCATATTTTATCTATTTCAAAAGGCCATACAAAAAAATAATTCGGTAAGTGGCACTGATGACGTCATTGTCACGGTAGTCTGCTAAGCATAAAAATTTTATATATTGCTTTGATTGTTATCTTCACCATAGTACGTATCGATCCCACCAGTTGGTGCACAAGTATACCCACGCACTCGTGCACAAGAGTAAGAAATCATTTATTTTTAGAGTTTTAGTGGATGGTAGTTCCATGCTTGACGACACGACAGGGGAATTTCACCGGCACGACCGGGGAGGTTCTCCTCTCACTCACGTGGTACCGGCGGAAAGTGGCGTGCTCGGTGCTGCTTTACTGGTACCATGGGGGATAGCTACTAAGCTATCGTAAAATATTCAAAGAAAACAATCTATTTTTTTATTCAACATATAATACGCCAAAGCCGTAGCTTTTTCGAGAAAAAATGACAATTGCGGTTTGTGAGTAGCAGGTGGTCCATTGGAGTAGAGAAGGATCAGAAATCAGGATGTCTATTCTATGGGTGTCGATGGTCGTAAAAGAACTCACCCAATGGTAGGTTTGCTCCCCTGTACTTACTACTAAATGTGTGGATAGGAAGGACGAATAGGATAAGTGAGCGGTATTATAAACAGTATTCAAGACGAAGGGACTTGCCAGCGGCGTATCGTCTATCCCCTCAAGATAACGCGCACAAACAACGTAACAAAAAACAGAGAGAAATTTAGAATATGGTAAATTAATAATATGTAAATAAGTTACATAAAAAAATATATATATATGTTGGATAGGACTGGTAATGCTGACTATTTAGCGTAAACATAACAATAGGGAGGCGCAATCGAAAGGGCATATTATTGTATTATCTGTCCTGTAATAGATAGGTTCATAGTCACCTAAGTATAAAAGGAAGTCTTAACAACGGCTATTACAAGCTCATTAATATACTCCATACAAGTGTACGTCCAAAATTACAACGTTCCAAATTTAAAATGCTGTCTTATGTTGGTCACCGTACGTACGTATACGAAAATAACTCGTAAAAGCAAGATGACGTATTAACAGTTAACTAGTCCCCCATTCGTGAATTTACAATATTATACATTATTAAACAGGTATGAGGATTAGGTCTTGGTTAGATGAATGGGAAATTGATTCGTTTGTTCGCGTGATTCCCTTTTGTCGCCTTAATTACATGAACAAGATGTTTGAGGGAGGCTAGGTCGACATACAGTACACTCTACAACTCTCCACACAACACTGTTGACATCAATAAATTATAAAGTGACATAAATCTGCAAATCTAACCGTGTTTTCAATTAAGTACGCGAAAATAATCCCTTAAAATTTTAAACGTCTATACTAGCAAATCTAACCAATAATGGAGTCAGTTAAAATTGCATTCTACACTAATGTAATAAAATAATAAATTATATCACCGACCGACATGCGTATAGATGTCCAGAAACCATACATACAATATTTTGCATACATCGTGTGGAGAGTTTAAGAGGATTTATGACAAAACACAAAGATTCAAGTGAGTACATTGTCATCAAAGAGTAAACAGTCACCCCTTGTGTGACCATGAAAAACGTAACAGTCGTAACACGCACAAGAAAGGTTACAACACAAATGTATGTCTACCATTAAGTAGTAGATATGTCGCTAGCATCTGGCAGACGCTCAGCCACGGCTAGTTAAATTAAACGAGAAAGTGAGATGCACATTAACACAAGCCCCACGGTTAGTAGCGATGTAGATGAACACTGGAGTGACGTCACAAATAATCCTGACCTTCGGGCGAGTCCTTCTGTTGATCTACATCGGTGCTACCTTGGGCCCCTGAGTCTTGCGCCAAAGACTCACCCTTAGAATCCTGAGACGATTCATCTTCTGTCGTGTGACCTCCTGCGCTCTTCTTGTCCTCATCCTGCACACACAAATTATAATGTTTGATAATTTTATTGGATATAGGAACAACACATTCAATGGATTGCATTTTTTTAAATACTTGTTTTCTCGACTTTGAAAAAACTTCAGTATTCTGTATTCAAATACATTTCCCGATCCGTACTCTTATTTGGTGCTGAACTCGAAGCTAACAAAATGTATGAAATATCTATAGGCGGTATCGGCATAGTAAAAGGCATTTTTATACATTTTACTTGACCCTGTATAGGTTATCGGCGCCGAAGACAACGATCGCCCAATGTGAAAGCGATCTAATTATATTTGCATTTTTTACAGAATCGCAAAGTCGCATTTTTTTTTCTCTTACCCACGTGGCTGGATGTAAGACTAGCTACAAGTACGGCTAACCGCGTTGTTATAATCTTAAGTGCAACCAATGCACCGCAATAATATTAAGGTAGTTGCGTTTATATAGGCGCGGGCATACCAAAATATGCAATAATTTCCTTGCTTATGTCATGCAAATAAAATGATAACTTTAACGCCTGTTAGGAGATATCGAACTAATTTTTATAATTTATACTTAAGTTACCGGTAATTACATGCCTTTCGGTAATCCAATTTTTCGCTTGACCCCAATATATATATAATAAAATCTAGTTATTGCTATTACTGGCTATCTTACCGTTTCTCAATATGTACCGATATAGAAATAGGAATATTCACCTCTTTAGCATTTGCTAATGAATTCTTTTCGTCTTCAATAAAATGAACCATTTGCGATTTGACCAATCTAAAGATATCTACGTCAATTGTGAAAGTGGTCCCCGTTGCGTCCTTAGCAATAGTGAAAGGAGTGAAGTTATCTTCGTCTGTAGCCATTACAAATAAGACCTATTGCGAATTTAATAAGTGTGCGTTGGCCATTGGAGTCAGTAGTATGTGTGAATGAACTCGGTTTAGCAACTGCTAATCGTACAATTCCAATCATGATTACTATCATATATTAATAGTCTCCTTTACGCATTTATCAGTTACAAGTGCGAGCTTTTGTGTCTAAAGCATCACAAGTCAGTGTGTTTTCATCTACAGCAGATGATATTAGACATATTGGATCTCAACTAATTATAAATGAAACCGCACTACCGAACTCAGCAATTGCAAGTGAAACTTTCATCTTTAACTATTTTGTACAGCACCACTGTGTCCTAAGTTACGGATGAGATTTTATGCGTCTTAGAAAATTGCAAATGAGAAATTGCTTCTTAGTCAAATGCAAATTATCCTGCATTTGCGATTTGAACAATCGCGAACCTTTTGATACACTTACGTTTTTGATAATACGAAGTACCACTTGTGTTTTTAGCATTACAACAATACAATATATTGCCTGGGAGGCGAGTTTTATTCCCAAGGTCTTCAAGTTTTTAAATGCCTGGTGTGGTATATATGATTCCATTCATCTTTGAAATGGTAAAGGATATTAGACACAAAGCGGATGTATTAATTAGATATGGAATATTTTCTCATCAATACAAAGTATACCCTCTTGCCATATATTAGCTGAAAGTGATGCTATTAGTGAGTGCAGTAGGAATCTGGATAAAATGAAAATTCGTATTAAGGTCAATCACGAATCAGTCCCCACGCTTATAATTGTCGTATACGCTAATTTGCGCATAATAGCAATATGAAAATATGGTTTATATTATCTGTAACTATTGTTCAAGCTACAAAATCGGACCATTGGAGACTTAAATAATTATTACGACATATCGTTTGTAACTTCGGCAATATGCATAACATAAATATAAATGGCCTCATTCGCAGCTGCTAAAGACATAAATGAATCAGTTCTCAATCGCAAAAAAATAATTGTGTTAGCATGTATTTGATTTTTAGCGATTGCGAATAGATCCATTTGTGTCTTAACAGCTGCTAATGTGGACATTTGCGTTTTAATAATTGCGAATATTCGCGTCTTTAACAATCTGTAATCATTATCAATACGATGACGACCGTTTTGATATTTTACGGTTGTAAATGATAATTATCTTTTGAATCATAATAATAATGAATAAATACCGAATGAAGTCTTTAGAAGTTGCAAAATATATTTGGCAAACTGGACAGGAAAATGTGCCTTTAGCAATTCGTATACAAGATTTTGCGTAGTATTCAGATATGGATAAATCTAAAATATTTTGTTTCAATAGTATTTAAATCTATGCCCGTGCATCTATGTATATATATATATATATATATATATATATATATATATATATATATATATATAATGTGGGGTGGTGGGGAGGGTCAAATTTTACATGATGTAGTTAATGAACTAACTGCCCCTAATTAAAAAAATGGTTTTCTTATCTTAACAATGTTAAGCACTAGCTAAAAATATATCTTATATTTTGAGATTAAAATACCTTAGTGACACAATCATTACTAAACATGAAAATTGAAAATGTTACTATCATCATCAGCATTATTTTACACTACTCTTATGATATAATGGACTCAGATACAAGTGAATGTGACAATAATTGTTGTTAAACAAGTAATGTTTAAGACATTTACTTGCAACTGTGTGGCAATTGCACTGCCATAGTTTTTACATTAGATGATACTGACTGCATATTATTATAATTTGATATTGCTCCAACAGGGAGCATATCGATTCTCTCCAGCAAAGTATAATAAATCATACATCTGTAACTGCAATGACTTCTTGTACTTTTAGAGATATTTTTTTATAAACACATATTGTTTATATATGTTATAACAAAATTTTAGGTTTACTTCATATTGCTAATAACATTAATGATAAGTCTATATTAAAATGACTTCAAAGTAATATTTTAAAGACAACACATAGCTTCATACACATTCTAATGTTATATAAAAGTTGTAACATGTGTATTGTTGCATTAGTTCATTTCTATATTAATAAAAACAGTTCAATCTTTAGCGTGATCTAAATACAATGGACAGCAGTTTTACAGTCCACTTAGATACTGAAATTATCTACCCAAATGCATCAGCAAATCAAAAACTGGTAAAATCTTTTCCAACATGAACACTTTTTGTTTCTTTGGGATGAATCGTGTTTAAAGACTGAAGGCTGATGATGATGTAATTACAACTATTACTATTGACAGAATAAATAATCAGACATTTGCTTAAGTATTTTTGTAAGAACTGCTTTTGTCCCAACTACATCAATACCTAACATGAATCAAGAGCTAGACCTAGGTGCTATTGGCGTCAATATCGCCGCGTGTTTCTTCCATTTACGACTTTCGGTCTTAAACATTACGACACAAAATCCAAAATCTTCTGGCTTTACCACAGTATTGTCTATGTCGTATACATATAACTTAAAAGTGTGAATATCTACAGCATGTTAGGCAAAAGAGAACCTACAGTTATATTTTTGAGATACAATACAAATTATATAAATTTACAAAATTATGAACATCATCTACAGTTATGATTAGCAACGTGTATAACATTTAATAATGTTAAAAAATGAATTAAATGGGTCACCAGTAAAAACCACGAGAGTGGCTTCTCAGGTTTTATTTACATCGCCTGTTGTGTTCGGAGCGTAAATAATGACGCGCGAAGACGCGACTCAGTGGAATAATCATAATTTGTAATACATTGGAATAGAAATTTCGCAAGAAACAAAATACCAAGGTCAGGCGGATTTCCTATCAATGTCATACTTTATCGTGTACATTTTAACAAAGGCCCTGCATCGAAATGCAAAGGGGCGGGGGTGGCAAATATGCGAAATACTCAAATATATTGTATAGAAATCAGTTTAAGCAACTGATTATAACCGCATTCACAGTTTTTTATGGAAAATATTAACTTATAACACAACCCTCCGTGGCGCAGTTCCCGCGTTTAGCGGGAAGCAAACGTTCTGTCAGCCATGTTGAGACGCAGACAAACATTAATGATATAACACGGAAATAACACCACTTCACTATAGTAATAGTCTTTAATAAATGCGCACTTATATAAAGAAAATTAATAATAAAACATTTTTCACAACTATACCTGATTATCACTGATTTTCGCTTTATCGGTATCACCCGACATTTTTCCTACGAAGAAATTGAAAGCGAATTCCAAGCGTCTTCAAACACCGGACAACACAAATGCACGCATTTACTTCACAGACAAAAAAAATTGCGTTTCGATACGCTCAATGCAAATGCATCATGTCCGGAAGGTGTAGAAATTATTAAATTTGTAACACTAGCAAACGGGAAACAAGATATATTTAAGAATTAAAACGCATTTTAATGAATAAATAATTTTATAAAAGTTATCGTATTTTTTTTATTTAGATCTCTAAATTTGTATTCACACACATTTTTTGTCCAATGTTTTTTTTATTTTTAGACTTAAATTATTTTTATTGCATCAATATAAACTAAAGCAATTATGCTTGAGTTTAAATTACGAACTTCCGTAATTGCTGGTTCGCTTAAATATAATATAGTTTAACTTTTCTAATTTTAACAATAAACTTGTTTTACATGTCACGGATATTGTACATACAAGAAGTGCTTCAGAATAAAAACCACTGAAAATAATATAAAATATATTCCTCGTTTAATAGCAAGCCCTTTATCAAACCTTTATAATGACCGAACACATTTACATTCTTTAAATATAAACAAAATTCATAATGTGAACACGTATTTGT
>JAFELO010000219.1:1449567-1513089 GCA_017140195.1 Eumaeus atala | reverse complement strand
ATGAAAGTATGTGGAATATAATAAAACATAATAAATGTAAAGTACCATTTCCATTTCTATGAAGATTACTTGACTTTGTAGGTAAAGTGACAATTTTATATTAAAATAATATTTCAATGTTATTAACAGGTTCTAAATGTTTCGAAAGCTGGCTTCCTTGGCCGCTTACACGCCAGTTGGCACCCTGATCAAGTAGAGACTGAGTTTTGTTTACATATTACAATCATTTATTGAAATAATGTTCGTTATTATCTCAAAGTATTAAAGTATGCATATTTCTTCATCCATATTTAGATATATTGCACAAACAATAAAAATTATGGCGGTAAAGTTGCATCAACGGAACGTTTCTACCATAGACAATTGAAAACAACCAGGCGGGAATTGATTTGTACTGATATAGTTTATTTGCGGGTGTTTCAATATTAACTTAAATTTTATTGTGGAAGATAATTTATCAAATAATTGACCATCTCAACCATCGCTATCTCGTGAGATAAAGTCACGATTGAACTTAATTATGTATTAATGTTGCTTGTGCAATTGAAAGTACAATTTACGTAATTGGACCAATAGCAGTGGAGCTTCTTTACAATTAACTAACGCTATTGGTTAATTTGCCAGAGCTTACTACTTCATTGGCGAAATAAACTTCAAGTTTGTAGTGATTTTTATTTATGGTCCGCGTCACTCCTTCAAGTTGCTACTGCAACAACACTATCATTTTGTGGGTCTTTTGATCCGTATTAATGGCTGCCGTATTGCGCGGTTGAATGGTTGCTTTAATTTAAACATGAGTGATTATTCTTCTATGGCTACGCTTCAAAACAATAGCCAAACGGGGGGATTTGCGGCTGCAGTACAACGTGCTAGATTAGTAAGTGCTATAATATTTGATTTGTACAATGGTTACACTCTGACACCCGTTTCCTATTTTTAGATAACTTTTTAAATACCTCCTTTTTAAATTATCTGTTACAATTCCTTCAGACGAAATATTACTAAATGCCTCTCGCATTTCTTTAAATATTTGATAACTTGTAATGTTAAACATCCTTCTAGCCTTAGGTCCTAACCTACTTCATTGAGCGTCGTGTCGGCGTATTCAAATTCATGATAGATATTTGTCAGCATTGAAAACGATATTGTACTTGTATCTTTAGGTTGCCGCTAAGATCGAAGGTGGTGGCAGTAAAAGACCACTGGAAGACGGTCCTGAACCAATTGCCAAGAAACTAGCTCCTGTTGACTCTTACCCACCACAACCTCCTCCACAGCCACCAATGAGGTTAGTATTTTCATTTTTCGTTATTAGCAATTTTTTTTATTGGCTCTGAATAATATAAGTAGCCTGTTAGAAATCTTGTGTTTCATAATTTTATCAACTGTCTTATAATACTCAAAATTACACTTCTTTTTTCTTGATGTTTGTTTACTTTCATGATGGACAGTGGTTTGTGTCCACTTCTGTCAAAAGTAGTTTGTTCACATGTATACAAATTTGTTCCGACAGAACATGTAGAATTTTGTTTTGGTCAATACAACTTGTTCATCTGTTTGCATTCTCCAATATCTAATACACTTGTTGGAGATAAAGAGATAAAAATATATCATATTCATATATTTAAGGTTGATGAACACCCATCAAATTAAAATAAAGCATTGTGCACTTGGGAATGTAGAAAAAATATTACATTTTTTTAAATCCTCCTCCACCAATTATTTCATGAAATAATTCATATAAAGATGGGAATTTAGATTTGATCATTTGTATATGCCATTACACTAAATAAATTATTGACTGTTAAAAATATAAAATGTTTACTAAAAATGTACTTTTATTATAAAAGTTTTTTTTATTATAAACAGCTAAAAAGGGAACTTTTATTATAAAGCAAGTTTTTTTTTTTTAAACGGCCAAAGTAAAGTTAGTAAAATTCTATTCCATAGTGTGACAGCAGCAGCAGTAAATGCAGCGGCAGCTGCCGCTGCACGTCTTGCTGCCAGTTCGGGATCCAACTCTGGACCTCCATCTGTAGGACCATCAAGTATGATGCCTGATCAATCAATCAATGAATACATCCGTGTACCAGACAAGATGGTTGGACTAAGTAAGATATATTGTCTTATTACACGAATAACTAACAACACTGACATCAATAACTTAAAAATATACTTTAACTGGTATATGTTGGATTAAAAGCTTAGAAATATCTAAATATTTCAGTCTATTTCAGCTATTTCATTATATTATACACCCTGTAAATTTGTATTATACTTTAAATTCTAGAATAATTTTGACATAATTTAAATTTTTTATCTAGTTATTGGCCGAGGTGGGGAACAAATCACTAGGCTACAAGCAGAATCTGGTTGTAAGATCCAAATGGCACCAGACTCTGGTGGCCAGCCTGATCGGCTCTGCACGCTGACCGGATCTAGGGAAGCAATTACTAGGGCGAAGTAAGTATATAGTCTCTTATCAATTTTTTTACAGTTCTAAATCTTGTGAAATTACAAAGAAAAATTAAAATGTTAACTAGAGGAATAGTAATTTATTATGGCATTGTTACACAACATAATATTATTTATTTCATTACACAGGGAGATGGTCAACCAGATAGTGAACCACCGTGGGCGCGAGAACGCGCCACAGCACGACGGATCCGGCGGCGGAGGGGGTATGCCGCCCATGATGAGAGGGGTCGGAGGCGGCAATGGGGGCGGCGGCGGCATCGGTGGTGGTGGTGGCGGTGGAGGAGGACTAGCTATCACTGTGAGGAGATATTTCCTTACACTTATGTTGCACAGTCTAGAAATATAGGTGTTTCCATAACGCATAGAAAGTTTCATACTAAAGCCTTTAACTGAAATGGCATTGTTTAGTAAAATGTAGTGCTATGCTGGATTGCAAAATGAGAGAGAGCGAAGACCTAGGAGTATGTAGCATTGTTGTTCAGTTTGTGAGTGGTTGGTAGCCCATTTCTCTTTTTTGATGCTCTATTCTGACCCAGTGCAGATTCATCAGTTACTATGAGACACGCCGGGCGAAGGTCTAGTGGTCCATAGGGGGACAGACCCTTCCCTGCAGATGAGAAGGTGCATCCCAATAGTTATTTAAGATTAACTAAAGTGACTATTATTACCTAGACCGAAGGGACCGGGTCTCCTCGACCCTTCCTCTTTTCCTCTTCTCTATAGACGGGCAGAGAGAGGCAGAGAGCATCGAAAAGTATTTGTTGAGCAGTCACATCTGGGAGGAACCATCCCCCTTGCACCATGGCCAAGTAGTATTATTTGGTCATTGTGGTTAACCTAACCTGTAGGCGGTAATGGCTCATTGGGAGATGGTGTGAAAGTCGCCGGTATTCGTTCTTACTAGTAGTAAGAACGAATTTGTCCCTTGATGTAAAATTAAAATATTTACCTTAATTTTGGGGATAGTACAAACATGGTGACTTAAGGTATCCATTTAGGTTACTATGTTAATATAAAGGGTCATTATAAGGCATTTTTTTAACTGCCATTTAGTTAGTTTTCTAATTTAGTCTAAATAAAGTTAATAGTCATAATGGTTGCCTAACTTTCTGTATATTGTTTGCTTATTAGGATGAAATAATGCTACCCGGACCCAAAGTAGGGTTGATCATTGGTAAAAATGGAAAAACAATAAAACAACTACAAGAGCAATCTGGTGCCAAAATGGTTGTCATCCAAGACGGTCCCAACACTGAATATGTAAGTAATATTATGGTTATTTCTGTAGAGATGTAGGATATAAAAAGCGGACATTGTAACCTAAAAAGGAAAATGTAAAATTTTTTTTTATCCATCTAATGTTATTAATGGAAGTAATGAATAGATATTTTCCCCAACCTGGTTACAGTCGCGTGCTTTCGTGGATATCTCACTTCTACATATTATGAGATAAAAAAAAACTTTCTTTATCCAATTGAAACCGCATTGTATCACATACAAAGGATCAGAATACATTCCATTCCATGTTTCAGGAGAAGCCACTACGTATATCAGGAGATCCCTCAAAGGTGGAACATGCTAAACAATTGGTATTTGAACTACTTGCTGAAAAAGACATGAGCCAGGGCCAAGGGCCAGGACAAGGAGGTCAGAGGCAGTATGACGACGGTTACCCCTCACAAGACCAAGGGAATGGACTTGCTACCAACTCCACTGAAGTAAGATACTCTTCCTAACATATAACACATTTTGAACATATTAAAAATGTGTTATAATAATAATAATATCTGTGGATTCACCACAACACTTTAGTCTACCCTTGTGGTAAGTACCGTAAGAACTTGTGTTGTGGAAATATTTTTGAGATTCTTATTATTGAAATACATACAATACATATGCCAGCCAGTTGTCAGTGTTGAATGTGATTGTTTATATTTGCAATATGTTTATAGGTGCTTGTACCTAAAGTGGCAGTAGGAGTGGTCATTGGAAGAGGAGGAGATATGATCAAAAAAATTCAAGCAGAGACTGGTTGCAGAGTGCAGTTCCATCAAGAAAGAGATGACGGTCCAGGGGACAAAAGGTTGGGTTCTTATAATTGTTTTATTTCATTAACCACTACAAGTAAACAAGATAGGAATAATTTAGTAGCTCTAAGTTGTTCTTGTCATGTATTTCTTATCAATAGTGTACTATATATATCCCATCATGATGTGAATTATTCATTACAGATGTTACCTACAAGGGAAACCACATCAAGTTGATCAAGCTCGGCAAATGATTGAAGATTTAATAGCTAGTGTTAATGTATGTATACATAAACATAATGCTACTCTTTATTATAATTTAACACATTAAATGGACATATAAATTAGTATTATCATGTGCACTAATTACATTAAGGACATAATTACAAGAAATGTTTAAATGAGACCAAAATTACAAAGATGTTGTAAAATTCAGAGAATCTTCATTTATGGGTCACTGGCCACAACAACATGTATACTTTATTTCATGTTAAATTATATGTAATTCTGTTACTGTTGTTTAGGTTCATAACACATTTCTTAAGATAATATCAATAATATGAATTACTTAAGTTAGTAGCTAACAACATTGTGAGTGTCAATAACCAATACTTAAATTGGATAGTAAATATAGCAAGTAAAAAATTATACTAGATTTATATGATGTGTATGTGTGATGTTGCCAGTAAAATTTGAATATTAGACCTTGTGAGAGCAGATTTAATTGCTACTATCAACAGATTGATAAAAGAAAAGTGCGTCGCATTTGTCAGTTCGCCCACGTCTCGAATGTTCCACGCTATATTTCTGGAAACAAGTATAAATTATATTCACATTTCTATAACTGCATATTTTAACAGATGGCAATCCGGTCGGGCCGTGGCCGCGGCAACTCCCAGCAGCGCAACGGCGGCGGTGGCGCAGGTGGCGGTGGTGGTGGCAGCGGCGGCTCTGAGCGCAACGAATACCAGCAGTGGCAGGAGGCGCCAGAGATACGCGTCACCTTCACCGTCTCCAACGTCAAGTGCGGATTGATCATTGGCAGAGGTCAGTTTACCAGTACCTTGCTCTCTTTCTCGTTCCCCTAGGCCTCTTAAGTGTTAAACTGGAAATTTGGTCCATTTCATTTTAACTAGCAACCATCTTTATTAGTTTCGTCAAAAATATACTATATATAAAATTATCTTACTCACTTTTGTATGTTGTCAATTAAAACAACGAGTATTGTTTTAGGTGGTGAAGTCATAAAGCAGATCAATGCTCAGTCAGGTGCTCACTGTGAGCTAGACAGGCGCGTTCAGAATACTGACCGGAATAATAGAACCTTCTTCATCCGGGGACACCCAGAGGCGGTAGAACACTGCAAACGTATCATTATGGAGAAAGTTAGCATGGTAAGGTATATTTTGTTTTCAAATTACTATAACTAAAATATGCCACTATAAAATTAAACAAATAAATGAGCACAATAATTCTTGTTACTCTTGGCTCAAGTTCAACTATTAAAAGAAATTAATACAAATGGGAATGCTGTAGAAAAACCCGGATAGTTTAATGCTATCACCTTATTAGCTAGCGCTATTTATATGTGGTTTCAAATCTGTAGGAACCTGTTATTACTTGTTCTAAATGTTTTACACTACTAATTAAGTGCGTAAGCGCGGTAGGTGACGATAATTCTACCTAAATATTAAAAAACAATGCTTTTATTAATTGTGTATGTGACTGCTACCACTGACTGAAACAATACTAAGTTAACCACATCTATTTTTTTTTTTAATACAGCCAGTGAACTTCATTCCGGAAGGAGGCAACAATGGCGGCGGTAGCGGCGGCGGCAACGGAGGTGGCAACGGCAACGGTGGCGAGTTCTACGGCGGCGGGGGCCCGGCCGCCGGTCCACCCGCTTGGGGTTACAACCCCAACTGGCACCAGGGCAGCGCACAACAACCACAGCCACAGGTGACTTACGCAAAATATTTTTCAATTTTTATTTGTGTTTGCATGACATAAATTTGTAAATTAATATTCGGGAAACACGTGAATAAGGTATAGGCGAAAAACATTGCGCGTCAAGACGAATCTATTATGTACTAGAGTGAGTTGAGGAAAATTCTGAAGTATCCCTATAGTGTAAAGTATACGGTATCTATTATAACTTTAAGTGGAACTTTAGAAGCTGGCACAACGAAATTGCGTCACGGTAAAAAAACTAATATTATATGTTTAGCTCACTTGCTCAAAGGTTATTATTGCTATATATATATATTGAAGTTTTGTCATCTGCTGAATACCGTCAATTTTTTTTGTACATAACAAACATCATACAGAGAGGCACAACATCTCCATGTGCCAAGTGTTCCGCTCCGAAACTATTTCAGATACCGCGCGCAATTTTACCCCGAACAGTCGTGAGACGGGGGAGTTGGGACCTCTCAATGCCTCTTCTGGTCATGATAGTAAAAAATTATATCAACTATTACAAACACTCTTATCTCTTATATTAGAGGGGGGGGGGGGGTCAGTCCCCCATTCGAACAGAACCTTAGTCTTGTCTCCTGACGAGCACTCAGCAATACGATAAAACTGTATTCGTTCTCTACTTGTACTGTAGTCTTCGTTGCCACAGCAGTTCAGGCACAGGTCGCAGAAAATAATACTTATACTCTTTTATTATCTTTACTTGTATCTTAGATGTTTTATAACTTAAAATAATATGCAAATAAATGTATATATTCACTGCTGTAACCTACTGTCATTGTAAAACTAAGTAAACTGTATATTTTTTGTAGCAACAAGTTCAAATCAATCCGGCCACAGGACAGCCCGACTATTCACAGCAATGGATTGACTACTATCGCTCACTTGGTCTGATCCGAGAAGCGGAAGCTGTGGAACAGCAAGCCAAGCAACAACAGCAGCAACAACAAGGTCAGTCATAAATTTGTTTCTTTTAAATTTATTTGCTTGAATGACTCATTTCTACAAAATCTGTGTCTTTTATACATTTATGAAATGTGAGTTAATAGTGTAAAATAGTTAATAATTTGTTAAACATAATATTGGTTTTTGCGTCTGCAATAATTTTTTTAAAATTTATTTTATCCTCATAACTTTTGATTTACTGCTCAATGTTAAAATATTTTATGTGTGTGATAGGTGCGGGCAGCGGCGGTGGCAGCACGCCGGCGCCGGCTTCTGGGGGCGGAGGCCCGGGGGCAGCACCATCGCCCGCGCCCGCCGCTGACTACAGCGCACAGTGGGCGGAGTACTACCGCTCCATCGGCAAGCTCAAGGAGGCCGAGGCCATTGAGGCGCAGATTAAGATCAAGGTAAATAATACTGCTCATGTGATATAATTTTATGCATGAATAGCATAATCAGCAGCTTGAGTCTTCTGGTGTCCACACACACGGCACATGAGGTGAAATAAACTATTTCTATGCCAGCATAGCGGGCTGTTGGATGGATGCATTTATTTTACAACATTGTAGTATCGCCCTAAGTCTCACATTGCTGCTCAAAAAATTCCAGTCATAGCGTTATGGTATATAGCCTATAGCTGAAAATATCGAAAAATGGACAATTCAACACAAAAATATTTTTTCAATTTGGGCCATTAGTTCCTGAGATTAGCGCTTTCAAACTTTTGTGTTTTGTACTATTAGTATGAATTTAAAAAATCATTATTAAATGGTACATATTTTACCAATGTAGCAAGGGCAAGGACAACAAGGAAGCGGCGGGCCGCCGCAGCCGACGCCGCAGAGCACGCCACCGGCGCAGAGCGGGCCCGGAGGCCCCGGCGGACCCGGGGGGCCCGGCGCACCCGGTGGTCCAGGGGCGCCCATGATGCCCTACGGCCAGTATGGCATGTACGGCGGAAGCATGTACGGCGGCTACGCGCCCTACGCCTACCCCGGCCCGCCCGCGCCCGACCACGCCCAGCACCAGCAGTGAACGTGAGTACATCTTACACTTGGTGTAGGTAACTCAATCAGCAAACGACACTTATGACGCCTGGCCAGGGATGTGTGCTAGCATCTAGCCCGGCTAGGCAGTAACATGTTAACACCTAGGCTAGGGCTGTGTACAAGTGTGTCCTCTTACCTCATCCCGTAACATATCTTAGTTACTGGCCGAGCACTGATTGGTTGATTTATGTGCAATAATCGTTTTATGTATCATCTTGAATTCGTTAGATTACTATCAATGCTATACATATAACATTCCGCATTTTTACTAACATATTTAGACACGACAAATATATAGAAAAAGGACAGATGAATCTGTAATGAGCAAATGAGGATAATAGCTAATAAGGATGTTAACTGTTAAGTGATATTTCTCTATTTGGCTGCATTTTATTTGTGTAGATTAGTCTATTGTGTAGTGTTTCGCTTTGAGTATAAGTTGCATAACATTTCTGATTGATTTGTGCCTCGTGTAGCACAAATTGTGTCTAATCTAAGTGTCGGACTAAACTACAGTTTGTTTTTATGTAATAGAAAACCTGATATACGAAATGAATTAATATTTATGTCTATCATGAAGTTCATGTTGGGACCAATCCATTGTTACATGATAATTTCCTCTTTGCTTAATATATTTATATTATGGCAAATAAAAGTATTGTTAAGAATTGTTCTTTATCTGTTCTAAATATTACATCAATCAACAAAAAATATACTTCATTCCTATATAGGAGACTTAGGAATAGGCTAACACACCTATTCAACATTATAAGTTTAAAGTAACAAAATAATTTTTACATAATTTTTGTCTCGATTCTGTGTCTATAGATAGGTAAGACAATGTGGAATTAGTAATACATTTAAATATTTGTACATGCAATTTTTGCCACAATGTCTCGTTTACAGTGGTATTTGGCAATTGAATTTCTACTGTCAAATGCATAAAATCATCTATACAATGACAACAAGAGCAACAGTTGTATTATTGTTACACTCACAACATATATAACAGGACTCTTAGACATTCCCTACCTTTTTTTTATTGACGCGGGGAAACGCATTAACGCGCCTTCACCGGCCCTGGGTGGGGTCCAGTAGTGTGTAATGCCCAATACCTGTGGGTATACCAAAACCACCGCGAGTGCCATCATTGCCGCCCTTGCTGATGTGCCCCGGAACAATCATCAGGACACCTCGACGGCTAGTCCAGCCCCCTAAGGGACCAACTCCGCCTCCACAGATGGGGTTGCCCCCGCACTACAGGACAACACCACCGACTTTAGGACAGTGCAATGGGGTGAGGTTCCCATCATCGCCCCTTGCCCTGTGCGCAAAAGCGTTTCCTCCTGTTGCTCTTAGGTCCCTTCTTATAAGAGGGGTACCGAGACCGATTCCTCCTCCTGATCTTAAGCCCCCTCTTCTTATAGGAGAGGTGCAAAGATCTCCCTCGATTTAATTGGCTTCACCTAGGTTCACCCCAGGCTACTAAGCCCCACCGCCACGACAAGGCTTGAACCATGGTGGGGAGACCTTCCCTACCTGACGTAAGCAACAGTAAAAAAAATATGCTCCATAGATTTTAGATTAAATGTATGGACATATGATATAGGTCATATCATATGTCCATACACTTGGATGATATAAATGTTGTTAATGAGCTCCAAACACTTGGATGATGTAAATGTTGTTAATGAGCTCCAAACACTTGGATGATATAAACGTTGTTAATGAGCTCCATACACTTGGATGATATAAACGTTGTTAATGAGCTCCAAACACTTCGATGATATAAATGTTGTTAATGAGCTCCATACACTTGGATGATATAAATGTTGTTAATGAGCTCCAAACGCTTGGATGATATAAATGTTGTTAATGAGCTCCAAACACTTGGATGATATAAATGTTGTTAATGAGCTCCAAACACTTGGATGATATAAATGTTGTTAATGAGCTCCATACACTTGGATGATATAAACGTTGTTAATGAGCTCCATACACTTGGATGATATAAATGTTGTTAATGAGCTCCATACACTTGGATGATATAAATGTTGTTAATGAGCTCCATACACTTAGATGATATAAATGTTGTCAGTGAGCTGATTTTTTTACTATTGCTTAGTTAAATATGTATATAAGCCGACAACCACTTCGTCCCACGTATTGCTTGGTTATCCAGTCCTAAACTCGAAAATTGTTAAAGACAACATCTCTCATCGACTAGTATTTTAAATTTTGTGTAGTAAAATTGTTGGTTGTCATCAAAAGGTAGCCCACAGAATTAGCTTTATAGTGATAACTTAATAGTAAAAAATATTCTACCTATTAGTTACGTTTACGTTCTACTTATAATTTTACTTCTTGTAAAATCTTAAAATTCTATTGTTTCATATGTGACACGTGTTGCTAAAACATACAATCGTCTATTTGTAACTTATTGTGTAGTGTAACCTAGATGTTATGATTGCAGTTTTCTCAAATGCAATGTGATGTGTTGCGAAATGTATTCATTACCTGACTAAACAACTTGTATACCATGTTATATATTTTTATTTTAAATTATTTAATTATATGGTATATATAATATATTGGTATATATTGATTGCAACGTTTATAAATATGTAAATGCGCACAGTTATATAGATTTACTTTACAGGAGAATTTAAAAGTGCATGTTTAGTTAATTTATTTTGCATGACACGCTTGTCAGTTAAATGAGACTACTCAGGTGTTTACGTGTAGTGTAGTGTTGCAGATGTTTGTGGGCTCGCCAGCGCCTGATGCCGCAAAAACGCTAAATAATAATACATATTTGGACCCGTGATTTTGCCATGTTCTTTGTCTCATTACAGAGCGCGGGGGGCCGCCAGCAGACAGATGAAGATACCTCTCCATTATAGAATACTTAATATAAGCATCGCACCCACAACAAATAAATATCGCCAAAATAGTTTACTCCGTACGCAAGGACGTTAACATATCAGTGTTATTTCTTGTGGGTTGTGCCCACATGTTAACGTAGCCTATGAGATTATTTCACGACTGACCGCTGGTACGTTCGGCCGTGTGGTACATTCTGTTGCACTTTGTGTTCCGACTTGTTTAAACATTGACATTTGTGCCAGTCTGTCCAGGTCAACATTGTACAATGTGACACTGCCTGTAAAGATGAAAGGACGGAGCTATAGAGAGAGCGAACGTTTGGCACAGTACTCCACGGCGGCGGGATGCGAGGTAAATTCACTGGAGTGAAGCTTAACACATTCATGTTATCGGAATATTCTCATGAGAAAATCTCAAGGGTGTCAAGTATCGTTCGCACACACGGAAAAGAAAAAACATTATTTATTGGCTGACTATTTTTTCGAGAGTTTAAAACGAATGACTAGATAGACTACTAAATGGCTGATAGCGCTTTGAACTAAATATAACAAATCAGTGACCTAAATCTTATGGTGTATAAAGTATTGCAAAATCTTCCTATCACTGTGAGTTTTATGATTAATTAACTGGGCGCTTTTTGTATGAAAATGTGTTCAGCATTTTTTTCCGAATAATTTCCATACAAACAGAATGTTCAATGTAACATTGTAATCGTAACACTCACGCTGCTTATTGAGAGCGAGGGAACGATACTCGAAATTCGATGCGTAAGATCAATTGTTAGTTGTAAGCTATAGGACTTCGTCGCATGGATACCTCCGATGGCTCACTAGGTTACTAACAGTCGAACATGTAGAGTTAACTAAAGTATGTATTACAGTATAGCTTTGACAACATGTTAGGTGTGTAACGAGAAGGTAATGCATAGTCGACATTCCTTTGAAAATTGTTTTAACGCAAACGGCAAGAACAAACGTTCTGTGGGAGCACTCCCGAGAGAATTGTATTAATATTAAGATATAAAGTGTATGTTGATTGATTTGTGTTCATTTTATTTATTTAATCATGAGTTCTCTTCACAGACCCCCGAGGTAAGTATCCCTTATACCACGTTTACGAACATCGCAGTACCCCTATAAGTACTTGAGCAAATGTGTCCGTAATTTCTATAGGTTGTCTATTTTGTGTGTGTTCACTTTCGCAAGGAGTAGATACGAATAATATTGACATGATTCACAAAATTTTCTAATATATTTGTGCATAATGTGTGATTTCCACAGCAAATATGACACCGACAATTATTTGAATATGTTGATGCTTTTCAAATATCACTTGATTTTTTTTGCATTGATGTTGTGAATTATTATGATTATATTTCTTGTGATTATCCTTGCCATAATATGTGACCGCTCTTCACTTGTTGGTATGTTGAAGGTGAAGTCTAATTACTATAAATTGCTCTATAAAGAGAAGTCGAAACGGAAAGCGATCTGACTGCCCAATACCTCTAAAGACTTGGGCGGCCGAGTAAAATATGCTGGCAGTAAGTACCACGGACATGGGTAAGTCGATGGAACGAATGTTTAGCGTGTTCGTCACCAGCCTCACGTTACTGTTTATATGCACACCAGCTAAAGGATTATTAGTGTAAATAAAATAATTGACTCGTTCAATAGAACCTAAAGTATTAGTATTGATCGAGACATTAGATTTGGTTGCTTCTGAGTAATTGCATTCTCTTTCATCGCGTTAAATATTTGTATGATGCGTGTCCATTACGCACCTATTCTTATAGCATTAATAAAACAAACTAATAGTTTTACGTGATGCTGGTATCGAGGCAGTATGTTGTAGTCATTATAAATAGTCGATTTACATTATTACATTTTAGTTCTATTTAAAATGACTGATATAAACGTGTACACCTTATATATACGAAGATCTTTTTAATAACATACATAAAATTACTTTAACTACAGTAAAATAATGAAAATTATCAATCTCTACATAATATCAGCAGACTAATCATTATTTATTCATTGCAAATACATAGTGACTTACATTACAAGTTATATTATGATTTTATATCCTGTGGTTATGGGGTTACCACATAACTTAGTGTTTTATAATTAGTTATAAATTACGTACATAATTAAACCTTTATTTTAAAAGTACCAAATAGTTTTATCGTGCGTATAAAAATAAATATAAATATATTTCTTGTCAGAATCGTAATCTAAAATTAACTGGGTATATACACCTGCTTAATATTATTTCATAAGATGGTATCAGTAGGTTATGAAATTTTTACATCGACAAATTTCTGGTGATCTAGTATTTGCTCCGTGATGTGACCGGTCTATATGCATCTACTCCTATCTAGATGACAGCATTATCTTCCTGATGTCGTGTCTTGTAATTGTGATAGCCTCATTACCAGTCCTGTATTTTAAAATAATTTTTGGTATTTATTTTTGTTATGTTGTCATACGTACAGGTTTTGTATAGTTCCTGTTTTTCAAAGACTTATTTTATTTGCAAATGAGGCTTGATTTGGATGTAAAATTTTTAATTTTTGCTATTACCGTCTCATCTACAAATGCAAGGCGCATTTGTAGTATTGCTACAAATTTGTAAAATTGGTTTTGCAAATGTTACAAATTTTACATCAAAACGAAGCATTTGCTGATAAAATAAAACTTTGTAATGAATGGACTATATTTAATTTATTTTCCATAATTCCATGAAAATAATCTATTTTTATTTTGACTATTTCATAGGAATTTTTATACATTTATGTTATAATAACATTTAATTTATTTTGGCTTTTATAAACATGAAATGTGTACCTTTTTAGTATGATTTTTTTACTAACGTTATTAAACAATATAATATGCGATCGTTTAAAACTAAGGTGACGTTATAATTTTTTTAAGTTATAAACATCCTTATCACTTGTGTATTTTTATTTCATTTAGAATTCAAATTTCCCTCTGTGTTTTATCAATTTCTTTTCCTTTTTTACACTGTAGTGTGCAAATTATGTTATTTCACGTTTTCAGACGTTTTTTTCCCTAAAGAGCTATCCAAATAACAATTAAACTTGCAATACAATATTTATTAATAACACCTATTCTAAAACCATTCTAATACTCATTGCCGGCGTTTCAACAAAGTTTGTTTCCTCCATTAGGAACGTAAAAGACAATAAAACTTAAAAAACATACTGTTGTTTTATTTTTCTAAATCTCAATGAGATTTACTTGGACACAAATTTTCTAAACAAAAAATTCTGACTAACTTAAAAACATGGTTCGAGGCGTGTCAATACTTTCGAGGTGAATCAGAAGACGACTGCGAAACTAGTGATGTGGAGGAGCTGCTGGATCGAATGAGTCGCGACAGGCGAGACAGTGGCGCCGTGGCCCACGGCTCGAGGGGGCTGCCTGGTGTTGGTACTGGAGATACTCTGCAAAGTTTATAAAATGGTTTGTCATGAAATTGTACTCTTACAATTGAGTACTCACAAGTGAAACTTTGATGTGAAAGTTTGTTTGTTTCACGGAAAATGTATGGATTAGGATGAAATTTGTCACATACAATTTATTTAACATAAAACGAGAAATCCTTCTGATTACTATCGGCGCCCATAAACATCATTATTATGCCAATGCGTTTCCCTCTTTTCCTAGTACACTAAAATGAGGATATAAAAATGTATGGATAAAAGGTGCAGATTACAATCTGAAATGACAAAAATACTTTTGATCGTGACAAAATTAATGATTCCCTTGGAACGTTTTATGTGGATAAGATCCCGATCCCGGACTGCTAGTTACATTATCAGTATGTATATTGATTAAAAGTTGTGTAAGTAGATCAGTGTTCATTCTCTCTGTCGTGACTTGTCATTTTTTATCCAGATTCAAATCGAATTTCATGCAAGTTTCACGTCGAACCCGTGTTACTCTGAACAACAAAGGTTTCTATAATATCTCCATCCAATCCAAATTACAATAACAGCAATCAGTTCTCAACTCTGTATCTCGCAGTCTGATTGTCTTAATCTACGTATTTAATTACGACTAGCTATTTTGTGGCAGGCCAACGACTAGCCGGATTATCTACGGCATAGTGAAATCCTCGTCGAATATATAGAGACAGAAATACTACGCCCGGATAAGTCCAAAGGTTCAGGCCGAATTTCGTGATTAGGTTACCTTTTTATTTGTCTTCAAAACTCTTGGACTAATTTCATACAAGTATGAAGAAATTGGTACAAGTACCAATCACTATCACTGTCTAAAATCAAGATATTTAATGAGGCTAAATCCTCAGCCGTCAAATTGAAAAACGTCTCGATGGACGCAAAACAAAGCGGCCGTTTTTAAAGTGGCTAGCGTAATGTAATAAGGCTATACAATACAACTACGACATATATATATTAAAATGTAATAGTCTGAAAGGACTGAGGATGGGCAACGAATAGTTGCCTACTAATTTCGCGTTATTATGCGCGTACATATATTTATGTAGTAGTGTATAGAACAAAAGAAGCAGCAAAAAACAGAATCGTGAGAAATAATTTATAGCGTAAACAAGCGTTCACTGTATAACATATTACTAAACACCAATTACTGATACCGACTTAAAACATTTCTTACATAATGGAACTTACGAGTAGCCTTTAAATAATTATCTACGACTCTCAACATCCTCAGGGGTTATACGGAAACGCTACTGTCCGATACGGGCACAAAGGTCGAGATAAATACCTGTTGTATCTGGGGCGTGCAGTTTTAGAGCGTTTTTTGATGTTCTTAGAAGCAGGGACAGCGCAGTCTACCTCTGCACCGCTACCTGACCCTGATAGTGTTGAATAAGTAAATGAACACAAGAATTTACAGTTTAACGTTACGTCAGTAAGATCTATAACATGGGGAAACAAAAAGCCACTTATTGTCGCTGTTTATTTTACTTTACTTGGTCTCAGTTCAGTGATATTGTTTAAACTGAAATTACCTATTACTCAATTGTAACATTACATTTTAATGATTAAACTAAATAGAAAGAAGCTTACCTATGACGTATAGGGAGTGTTCTACTTGAGCTGGATCTGTAGCGTTCTGAATACACAGAGGCCGTGCGGCTCGTATCTGGTCCTCATTGCCAAGAGCACTACGATTAATAGGGTAAGATATTAGTCACTATGGTCAGCGAATCTGCAGTCCTAAAGCCTATTGTATCAGTCTTTAACATACTTTCCTTAAAAATGAAAGCTTGTGTTTATGTAGCATAAGGGGCAAAGAAGAGCGTTTTATGACTACCGACACGCATAATTGTTACGCAGATGCGTTGCCCTCCTATCATCCCCCCAATGGGCCACCGGCTAGTCACGAAACGCTACAGAGACACTGCCACTACACCGGTATTAAATGAGCGAGAGGCGCTTCCCCCGGTCGTGCCGACCCAATTCCGTGGCATAGGAGGATGGCATTACCTCCTCATGTGCAACATGACAATACCTAAATCGAACGTTATCGCGCAAGCTTCACAGTTCAGCCTCGTTCAGTTTTCAAGCGTCAAAATTATAACGAATGTTAGCGGCCATGCGCAATAGGCGATATCTTCGTACTTTCGGAATAATGGTAGGGCTATATAATGCCTACGGGAGACTATATAGTGCTCATGGGAGGCTATATAGTGCCTACAGGAGGCTATATAATGCCTACGGGAGGCTATGTAGTGCCTATGGGAGGCTATATAATGCCTACGGGAGGCTATATAGTGCCTACGGGAGGCTATATAGTGCTCATGGGAGGCTATATAGTGCCTACGGGAGGCTATATAATGCCTACGGGAGGCTATGTAGTGCCTATGGGAGGCTATATAATGCCTACGGGAGGCTATATAGTGCCTACGGGAGGCTATATTTCATATCAATGGTAAATACGTAGACAAGTAAAATTTGATAAAAATAAATTGATTTTCTGACACTTCTAAATACCATAATTGATATCAACTATGAGTGTATTTTCGCAAGTATACCTATATAGTTTACTTTCATGAAGAGTATAGTAGGAGCGACTTCTACGGACAAATATCCAATAATCAATCCTCTAGACAGTTAGAGGTACCTCAGGAACAACCTTCAATTGATTCATTTAATTATTACACTCACGAATTGTTTCCCGAGTTAAACAGCTGTTCATCTATAGCCGCATCACTTTCCACTGCACTGCTTTCTGAAGCAACCAGGTACATAGATCTGTTGAAAAAGTAATAATTTACTCTCAGATATATAAAAATACTGGATTTGCTAAGAAGGACCGTATTGCAGGGGGGGACCAATATTTAGTTACGATTCCAAAATGCATTTATATTGCGGCACATTCATTTCTCTATTACTTAATTTTTCGTATTAACTCATTCGCTGTTCCTACAACCTGCATATTAGGTAAACAATAAATGTTCATATATGCTGCATGGGTAAAAAAGCAAGGGTTTAAGTGAAAGAAGTGTAGTTAATCTGAGTGGGATAATGTATGTCGTCTATATAACAAAAGCAGTGATATTATATATATACATACATAATTTAAATAGTGAATATATTTTATATGTCGATTATTGGTTTGGTAATATTATTTTTTGGTATGTCGTCAATCAGTTTTATTGATAAAGCTTATAATGGTATATTTTAGTGTAGTTTTGCAAAGCCCATACGGTCTCCAGGACATAGCCTATTTACCTGGCAGGGACGTAGAGATGCGGCGGGGGCGGAGCGGCGCGGCGGGACGCAGAGCGTGCTCGCCGTGCGCGCGCAGCTCGACCCAGCACTACGCTCTCTACGTACATACAAAATAATCGATTTAGAATACATTCCCGGTGAGACAAACCACAATGGCGACATCTTTGAACGATAAAAAAAATTTTGTAGGTATAGTTAATTTCAAATTGATTTTGTGGCAGTTCTAAAAAGCTGCGCACAAAGAATCATACACGTTATACCAGGTCCAACCAATAGCGATTTATCTGGCTACCCACAAATATTGCTTACGAGATATTATTACTAATCACAAAGGTCCGGGATGGATACGATTCTCAGGAGATCGGTCGGCTTGGCGTTCATTTAAAGATGCCTATATCCAGCTGTGAATTGATAAATTGAGATGAATCATAAAATGGCAATATATAAAGTTACAGGTAGGGACTAGTTTTTTGCTAAATACAGCCTTTTTAAATTTACAAATACCTATCCTAGTCAAAACTAGAATTTACCTATAAGTACGTATTTTTGACGCATTACATCTATAAGTACACTATTATCCTATTATTCTTTATTGTGTTATCTATAGGTGCTCATATCTTTGGCTACTCTGCGTGTATTTGCTGCTGACTGTACGATATTATACAAACCTGGCACTGGGTCGCTATCCGTATGCTCAGTGTGTTCTCGATGCCAGTTGGATTCCGGTGGTGGAGGCTCCGCAGCTACTCCGAACAGTCCCGAAACCGCACCGGCCACCACTTGCCGCGCTGACTTTACTAATGTCTAATAAAAAAACAATATAAATAACAGATTCCCCAAAAATCTATATTTATGTACAAATCTATATAGGTATATTAGAAAACTAAAGGATTTGTTTGGTTGAAAGCGCTGATATCAGAATAAATACTGAATCGATTTGGAAAATACTTTCGGTGTTAGTCCATATATTGCGGAAGGTTATAAGCTAATGTAGTTGCCACCACGCTACGATAAACAGGAGCTGGGTGTACGGGTTACGCGGGTGAAGTTGTAAGACGCTGCTAGTCAATGATAAGGTTAGTAATTATTCAGAAACCAGACAAGTTGACGGACAGACGGTACCTGATAATTCCTTAGAAAAATCATCAATAGGTATGTACAGCGATAATTGACACTCATACAAGCAAAAGTTTTGTGATAATAACCCTCAGACCGTTTCTATCATGCCATTAGAGAGTAGCTTACAGATACATTGATGTCTATCTCGGGAACTCCGGCCAGGTCAGCAGCTCTCTGCGCCAGGTTCTGCATGGTGGCATCGTTAGGACACCCGCTTTCAGTCAGCAACATGAGCTCTTGCAAGTAATCTCTATACACGATCTCGTTTACTAATAAAAAACAAAAACTTTAGTAGGTTTTCACATAATAATAATGTCGTCCCAGCCGAAATCAGGCTGTGAAGGCCCCTCCGGTCCACCGGCTTCTCACAAACAGCACGAAACGCGACAGCGACGCTATCACTTTACTCTAGTATCAAGTGAGCGAGAGGTACTTTCCCGGTCGTGCCGGCCCAATTCCTTAGCATAGGAGGATGTAGTGTCATGTACCAAACATGACACTGCCTCCTCAAAAACAGAATACCCACTTTTAAAACTCCGCGGGTGCCATCGGCCGCCTAAACTGAGGTGCCCCGGATCTGCTTTATTGAAGCCAATTGAAAACGTACTACCTGAACATAGCTATACTATGAACTAGACATCAAATCATAGACTATAAACAAGTAATGGTGTCAGTCAACACATTCCCAAAGTGACCGTGGAAGGATCCGTTCGTGTAGCATCCTTTCACCAGGTCGTATAGCCATGTCCCTAAGGGGTAAATAAACTTACCGACAGGTCTCATTAAATCGGTTGCTTGAGTATATTCAGCTTGCTGGATGACAGATGCGTCCTGCTTAACTATTTGAATCGATGTCAGAGTTGATGCTTGCGCTTCAGTCGGTTTATTCTGAGGCAATGTTGGATGAGCCATAAGCTGATTGGGTTGAGCGAGTATTTTCGATTGTGCCGTAACCGGTTTTACTGTGCTTCCATTCACCAACAAATCCGGTGTTGGCTGTACGCGTTTTTCAGTGCCTAACACAAATTAAATTGTTTTGTTTAGTCTGTGGTTATTTGAAAAAAAAAATGTATTTTTTGAAACCGTTATACGTTTTATTTTATCGCTAAAATGTAACAATTATTGCAATACTTCTCTTATACGTCGTTTACTGAGTTGGGATATAAATTTAGGCTTTAGGTAATAGACATTCATTGTTTCAGTTAATATAGTACCCTACCCGTATTAGTAAGATCCATATCTTGAGTGTAAGCCATAACATTCAGTGCTGAGGATAAAGCGGGTACCACACCGGCGCCTGACACAGCGCCGTCGGCCGCGTTAAAGTCGAGAGGTGGCGCTCGTCTACACAAACAATTTAACAAAACTGTAATCCGTTAAAAATTTAAATAGAAATCAAAATAAAAAGTATATTATTTATTCAATATATGACATTGATTTCCGCCAGGAAAAAACAGTACATTCCATTATATATATTTGAATTACAAAACTTAAAACGATGTTTTGCTAATTGTAATGACGTCATCCTCTATAGGTATAGAATACCACTCTCATGCCAGTGTTTGCCAAACCTACCCAGGGTTTAGAAATCATTAAGTTGGTAATATTTAATCAGAAATATCATCTTATTGTAATTGAAATTAAGTCGAAACTCACTGTAGGGCCGGCTTGGTAGGCGTAGATATTGACACTCGTCCCCACATGAGCAGGCGCAAGTCCTCACCGCTGATTCCCCTCTTACGTAGCTCGGCTATGGTCACTTTGCCAACTCTCTGTAAAAGTCATCCCTTTGGTCTTAGGTTATGTAGAAGTTAGATGCTCGTAATTGCCACGCTTAGCGGGCGGATTGGCATTTGATTAGGTTTCATCACTGCTGCATGACGCCGACCGATTGATTGTACCGCAATCACTCGGCGCGACCGCTGTCACATGTTCCTATCTATTTCACTCTCACTATGAAAGACAGCGAACAACCAGCTCGCTGAAGCCTCTTAGATGTCAAGAGACTCTTACGACCTTTTGACGACTTTTACGTCACCTTGGGTTTGGGTTGCGGGTGTGACGAGGATATTCTTAGGTCGCCCCCACACAGCCAAGTGGCAATGGGCTGGTCACACACTGGGAAGATCAGATGGCAGATGGGCCTAAGTTTCTGGAGTGGAGGCCGCGTTTAGGAAAACAAAATGTTGGTCGACTGTTCACCAGGTGGGAAGACGGTTTCCATACAGTAGCTGGTCCGGGATGGATGCGAGTAGCAGGAGATCGGTCATCTTGGCGTTCCTTGAAAGAGGCCTATGTCCAACTGTGGACTGATAATGATTATTGTATAAATCCAAATTCGAATTGTTCATAAATATAAGAACCGGTCAAGAGCGAGTCAGAATCCCATATGAAGGATTGCGTAGTAGCAAAAAATAAAAATCTCATACTTATCAACTATAGGCACTACTAGATCAATTTTTGTTTGAAGTTTTTATTGACTTGTAAACACCGAATGTCTTTTACATTGACCCTCTAGATGGTTAAAAGTTAGAGCGTTGGGGGAACACATTTTTTTTTCTCTCTTTAGAAGCAAATATCACGAAAGGTATTAGCAAAATCATAAAACTTTCATAGAAACTTCCTTACTATTTACACACCTAACAATGACTAAAAACATATTAAGGATTCCTAGCTATCATTGGTGGCAGGTGGCTAATTAGTAATTATTTATTATTTTAAGTATTCCCGCTTACTTTTTTACGGTAAGTAGATAAATACTGGCTAGGGAGATTTGTGGAGATTTTTCTACATGGGATAATTAACACCTAATAAAATAACACAACATCGGCATGTTGTGTTATTTTATTAGGTTTTAGGAGCTAGGGATTATTTCATATTTACAACTATAAACTAGTCAAAGTTTCTGCTTTTAATAGAGTGGAACCCTACCTTCCAGTTCGCAAGTGCGCCCTTGCGCTGTTTCGCTCTGGTCTTCGCTTTACTCTTTATTACCATCACACCCCGCTGCTCGTACCGCGGGTCGTCGGAGGGGCCCAGCCCTATGGAGTACTCCTGTAGATACTTGTGTGCATCCTCTTGAGCCACCGAACGCTCCAACGATACGACTATTTTCGCCCACTACATTGTAAAAGAAAGGAAATATTGTAAACTGTAAAATCTTATCATGTTTTTGTTGTATTCAAAGGTTCTAATGCTTTTTCGAAAATAAAAATCGTTTTTGAGGTGTTAAGTAGTATCTATTTGCTTAAAACCTCTAACGCTATTTTTGTCGTCGGTACAACCTACCGGATATCCAGTTTCTAGGCAAATTAGGTGTAGATAATCCTGTGAGTGGATTTGCTAAAACTAACAGCTATAATCGCTATTTACCAAAAGGTGTGTCCATTATTATTGGTATTCCCTTCCATCCTGTCGAAATTTCCTGTGGGCCACTGCCTGCCCCCGCGTGCCACCTCTGAAGCCTGCGATGATTACTACTATACAGGTTTTTTTTACAGTTACATAATTAATAATTTAACAGTCATGTAGACAAATTACGATGCTACCAGAATCGATATGTTTTTACATATGGAACTTTTTTGGCGTCTCATAGTATGAAAACTCTTCCAATAACATTTGCTTCATAGCGTTGGTTTTGAATCATGTATGAATGTACAAGTTGTCACACGGATTTAGATTTTCCAAAATGGTAGACTTTAGAAGAAAAAAAGTTACCTGTTTCACCCATTCCTTCTCAGATTGTTCGATGACGTGTGCGTACGTGTTACCCATCATAGCTATCAGCATGTTCAGCAACAGGATAGGCACGAACACCATGAATAGTGTAAACACCGTCTTTGATAAATTCGGATACGTCGTCTGCCCCAGATCCGTATACTACAATTCATGATGAGATAATTAACCAAATAATACTTAAATGGATAACTAAGGTCGTCAGTTATATAACGACATTCAATCAAATTGCATATTTTTAGAAATTACTGTCTTGTAAGAAAAGATCACCGCAAAAATCCATACATTTAGTTTTCACCAGTATGGAGTTGCCAAGTGTCATGAGACATGTTTTTTCTCGTCATTTCATATCATTTCATACTTGTACCGATCACTAGGTGGTGCCAAAAATTTGATATTCAATGAGGCTAAACGTCAGCCGCCATATTGAAGAACGTCTCGCAATATATTCCGGCTAATCGATGCTGCTGATAAAGCTGTACTGTTGATAAAGCTGAAACTGAAATTCTCTTCGCTTCCACAGCACAAGCACAGGTACGAAAAAAAAACTCTAAATGGGACCCGTCCCATATTCAAAAAAAAATATTCTTACGAGTACCTACAATGGGCTGCACATTTCTTCCCTCTATTAACTTTCTAATAACAGCTCTTCTTTTCAGGTAGTTAAGCAAGTAATAAAATTTAAGGCTAGAATTCTTCCTGGAATTATACTCACACTATAATCTCCTAAAGTGATTTGAAATAAAGCCATCCATGTGCTTGGATAACTCGAGAACAATGTTGACTGCACATTTGGAAAACCTGCAGAATTTAAAATTAATTTATTTAGAACATCGTCGTTTGTTGAAGTCGAATTCGATTTGTAGGTCTTGACATACAGTGGATGCCTATATTCTGTAGCGGATGAAGATGACTTATTATGATGGTAACTATTAAGATTGCAGGCACAAGTCACGTGTTGGTGTCTTAAGTTTATGCGAAAGTTACTTATTATAGTTAAAACTATTTTTACGGATTTTATCGCGGTTTATTTAAATATTTAGCTAGCCCGACGTTTCAGCTTTACAGCAACCATGATCACGTGTGGACCAACTAAGGTGGCTAGTTATATAACTAAACAAACCGAGATAAAATCCGTAAAAGTAGTTTTATTGTCACAAGTCACGTGTTAGGCATTTATGTGGTTAGGTACGTAAACTGACTGGTGAAACTTTTTCACTATTAACATTGTGTTTGGTATCTATAGTTAAAATTATATAAAAATAAACTACGAAGAAAAATTAAAGAGACTAAAATAGCATATTATGCTCAACGTAGTGTTGAAAAACGTTTTGTGTTGTGACGTCGCAGTCAATAACGCGTCAGCCCTCTCATGCCTCAGGGCACAGAACAGAGAAGCAAGCGTCGTTGATAACATTATAGCATTGGAGTAGGATATTTTGGTGAACAAAAAAGGCTAATTTTGTTATATAATTTGGATGAAGTAATGAATGCCTTGCTGCAGTAATCTGTGATGAAAATGTCTCACTATCCAGCTTGTATAAGTATTACACTAAGTGACAAACTCATACAATTTTTCTAATCACACCGGCAGTTCCACAACGCGTTCAAGCAAACAAACAAGCACTTCAGCTTTATCACATCAGTATTTAGTATCAACAACTGCGAGTGAACACCTGATATTTTCAACTCGTGTAGACGATTCCTAGAATCGTACCTCTGTATAGGAAGTAGAAGGACTGCGAGAAGCCGAAGAGCACGATGGTGTAGATAATGCCGAAGGTGAACATGTCTCCGGTGATCATGCTGTAGATCATCGTCACGAACGGACCCGTCAGCTTCACGGCTCTGCATCATACATGCGGACGTGTAGAAGGACCATCACCTATCCTTCGTTCTATTCCGTTTAAAGTAGGTACGTCGCCAAAACATGAATAAGTATGTTTTATGCACAACGCCAATAGATCTTTCGAGTAATTCTTTAAAATTTAGGAATATGAAACCCAACGCATCGGCATAGTAATTGTGCGGATGTTTATGAGCGTCGGCAGAGATAAAAGGCTTGGACTGCTGGTTTGTCGCCCTATAATAAGAAAAGAGAAAAGAAAGAAAGAAGGAAATGTCAGCCACCGCCAGTGTAGTTCGTAGCACAGTTACAGACGCTCGAAGCGCCGCGAAACTGCGCTACGCTATATACTACGTACCACTGAATTTATCTCTACCAAAACACGTCTAAGCAATAAGTTTTCACTTCAATGTAAAATATCAAGGTTTACCCAGCGAAGAACATAAGCAGGAACCAGGATCCTGGCAACACAAAGATGAGTATTGCTTCTTCTACTTCACTGCGCCGGCCAAGTCGCGCCGGTATGCAGGCCAGCAGCAGCAAGTTCGACGCGAGGAATATAAATTTAGCCGGCTCGTGAATCTATCAATTAATTCAACTTTATAATTTTATTATAAAATTTTTAATTATAGGTGCTTATAAGTAGCAGCGTCCCGCGGTTTCCTTCGGATTGCTCCGGTGCGTTATGTTATAAAACCACTTACACAATAGCGTAATTGCTGGACACAGGCCTCGCTCATCGAGCGCCATAAGTCATTGGGTCATTGTAACTTACCAATTGTTTAAAATATGCCACAACGCCTTGGTTCTTGAGCTCATCACCTTGTTGCAGGAAGATGTAGCACATGGTGCTGGCTATAGTGCCCAGCTCGCAGCCCAGTCTGATGGCCCCGCGGGCGTCGGCCACCTCGTGCCCCCAGTCCGGGTGCGCGTCGGCCTCCAGACTGCTGTGCCGGAGATACACGGAGATGGATAGCAGTAGAAGGTGGAGCATTAGTATCAGTAGTCTCTTGAGGAATTTTTTCTGGAATTGACAATTACAACCAGCAGTTTAGGTTCACGTATCAATAGCACAGAAAATTGAAGCTATTTGTGATTTTTAATAGCAGGAACATAGGAAGTCGTCACTGATAATGACGTCACAACACAAAACGTTTTTCAACATTGTCCCGGCTCCCCTGCCTCGAAGAGCTCTATCTGTACTCTGTCTCTGCAAGGTAACTCTTTGAAATGAAAATGAGAAAAGAACGGATGGAAAGATGTATGAATTCGGATGATAATTATTGACTTTGTTAAAACATGAATTATTTTAGGCTGTTCAGATTTAGTAGTAGGTACTTAGCAAGTAACGGTAAACGACTAACGGACACGTGTTCCACGTCAAAACACGGCCATCACATGTGACGAACTTACTCTGGCAAAGGTCTTCCATTTCTCTTCCAACAATCTCTGAATTATTCCGCCGTCCAACATATTCAAGTGTTCTTGTTTTGTGCCGTTGAGTATTATGAAAAGGGCAGAATTCCAATCTAAAATGATTATTAACAAGAAGAATAATTAAAACTAGCAACACGCGACTTCACCCACGTGACTCCGGTCCTGTTAGTGTCGTAGAGTCATGTATTCTGCTAGATATCATGTAGCCTTCCTCGATAGATGGACAATTCAATCAAAAATTAATTCGGGACTGTACTTCCTGAGATTAGTTCCAACAAACAAACTCTTCTGCTTTATGTTATTAGAATACATTTATACTTTCTTTCAATCTGGCACTTTTTAAATTGATTTAAAAAGAAATAAAAATATACAATTGTAGATTTAGACCTAAAGTTCATTTCATTTCTAATCAAACGAGTCCATACACGATATTTAATAACGGAGTATTTTTTATAGTTATTGTATTTTGAATAAAAACAAAATTGGGGTTATATCATTCAGTAAAAACTTTAAACGATAAGTGATTTGAACAAAATCGAACTGGTAGTTGCAGAGAGAGGTATATATCATTGGCGATTCCGAATCGCTCTAGGCCTAATTTTTTATAGCAGACTGTAAGTGCTCTATATCTAAGCCCAATTGTGTTCCGAAAATGTACACTAGGTTTTGGGTGGAACAATAAAGCGTGGCCAACCCAGTTCCGCTTAGGCATGGTGGCCTTCCGAGTGCCATCCGTTAGTCCTGTCTTGGAAGTATTATGTTATTCCTATCCTGCTCTATCAATTTTATACCCAGAATACTTCGCTCCTTGGATCTCTGGTAGACCGCGCGTGCGGATCTCTGTTGAACTGCCAGGGGCCATGCAAGTGTAGGGAGTATGCATGCGTCCATTAGCCCCTCTTAAGGGATATTGGAAGTGTAACCTCTCTACAGCTCTTCCAGGGATTCGACAGTTAACTATGAATGAATAATAATTAATTTACTTGTTCTTCCATCAGGCAGTAACGTGTCCAGCGCGTTTAGCGGATACGCCGAACACGTGATATTGGAATATCTCCAGAACTCCCGACAGGACAGCTCCAACATCTCTCTGAACACTGATGCTCTGCCCAGCTGGCACGCCAGAGTAAGAGGCGTAAAGCCAGCCCGGTTCTGCCTTCCGTTACTCGCTGGGACCTTGGGGTGTCTTAGCGCGTATCCAAACATATCCTAAAATATAACATTATTTTTGTGGGGTGCTGAAAGTTAGTCTATTGGAATGACTTCCAGCTCCTGTTCCTAAGTAAGACCATCATGATGTATCGGATAGGTGTTATGTGCACTTCTACCGCTTTAACCAGCAAGATCAAGCTGAGGACTACTTAAATGCTCTTGCATAATGATCCGTCGTCAGTTTTTAGGGTTATCTGTACGTACAATACAAAACGAGTTCTATTAATATCCCATTTAATAAAATACAATCGTTAAAGACTTGCTTGATATGCCAGTGATATAGTTTATTTTTATGGTAATTATTCGTATTATTTATTAATTAATGCACCTTATTGCATTTCCTCACGAAAAAAAAAAACAAAAAGTTTGTTCTCTTTATTGGATGTCAAAACATGGATTTCAATAATGGTTTTCGATTACCTATGAGTAATCTAACAAGTTAGTTATTATTATTATTACTTTTATATACGTGTTAAATATTACCAATTTATCACAAACGACAACCATATGCAGGATCATATTCCCGAAGGAGTCCTGTGCGTCGGGGTCGGCGTCGCAGTCGAGGAGGAGGTTGTACACGGCCTCGTTGGCGCAGCACGCGGCCCAGGCCAGCGGGTACTCCCCCAAGTACGCCAGGCCTTCGTAGTTCGTCTGGCGCGCTGTTGGGATGCACTGCTGGTCTCGAGGTAGGAAGAAACTGCCTGGCGTGTCAAGTAAAGATATAATAGGTAGGACGAACTAGGTAACTAACTAACTAATTACTAACTAATTAACTACTAACTAACTAGAACTAGGCACTTTTAATACAGCATATTTAATTGTTAATGGAAAATGTCAAAATAGGCACACTCCGCATGGGATCATTGTGTAATGCCAGGCCACTATCAAAACACCCAGCTATTTCGTTGCTACTAAATGTACCTGTGACTTCTAAAATATTATTGTACTGATGTGATATTTGTGAGTCTATATCCCCAAGCGCCCTGCCTTCAACCCCGCTCTTGCTAACAAGGCGCATAGAGTTTATAGGTACTGGCTGCCTACCAGCGGCATCCCACGTTTTCAGCCGTGTAAATCATATTAGGCGTCCGTTAGCTATATATTACAACGGACAATATATTTAATATTCTTATACATTTAGGAAATGTTATACATTTAAGATTTTTATTATAGAAATACATATAACATATATAAACATCTATGACCTAGGCGGGATTCGAACCCGCGACCTCTGGCTTAACACGCGGACTAATCGCCACAACGGAGCCAGTCGGTTGTCAAACTTTTATACAAACGGTTATTTAACTTATCAATCTCTAACGTTGTGCTTCGAAGAGTCGGGTCGTGCAGAGAAAGAAGCTCTACATCATATTTTTTGACATTATTAGTCTTGTGGCCCTCTATTGAGGACACAAGTAGGCCGCTACCATTACCAATTGCTCGTTGACTGACATCAGCGCCGGCTTCCACCAGATCTTGGACCAGCTCATTGTTGCTGTATGCGATGGCCAAATGTAACGAACTTGCCCCTGTAATGTATATGGAATCGGTACTTTAATGAAATAGGAAACACTATAACTATTGTTTTCAAACAAATCTATTAATTTTATTAGACGTAAATTCCTATTTCTCAGTCACCAGTGGCATAAGTATACCGCCTGAGGCCCGTAGCAGATTATTCAAATGAGGCCCCCTCTCTCCCAACACGAACCAATGGTAGGGTCAGGCCAAGATCGGCGGTATCTCCCCACCTTGGATGAACATATTTGACCCGAGGGGGCTCTTTGTACCCCAGAGTCCAAAGTATCTTCTAATTATAGATTGTTTAACAAATTGAACAGTCTATCCAGATAAGAGGCCAGTGATATAGTTTTTTTTACCAAACTCTGCCAAGTACATACTTATATACATTTTGCAACATATGTAATCGGATAATATACATAGATATCTTCATTAGAATGTATTATTAACACAAGCATGAGATAAGAAATGAGATACGTAATAATGGTATTATGTACGTACCCAAATATTCTTCGCCTTCCACGACATCTAGCGACAGTTTTGGATAGCATTTTACTAATGTTCTTGCTATTCGGGTGTGAATCTAAAAACGTAACTAACATATTATTAAAAATGTATTATTACTACTAATGTATTATTTAAAAAACTTTATTGGTTTTATTGTCAAAGTATAGAGACAAGGTATTCTTAACAGTGCCACTAAATGCATTTTACAATTGAATATCGTTTCTGATTATGCTCTTTGCAGGAACAATAGTCTTTGTTACACACTGTATCATCATAAAGAATGGAAGTATGTCCTAGCCTCCAAGTTTACAGGGGTAAGCTAAAAGAGTTAGAGCTATTCTGTTTATCGGTCGTTTTTGTGATTTTTCCGATGACCCATTGGGGTGGAGGAGGAAAAGAGGACACCATATCTCCATAACAATTATGCTGATATATGTGAGCGTCGGGATTCATCAATGAGTTCCGACTCCCCTAAGGGGGTCCCCCTTATACTATGGAAAGAAAGAAAAAAGTGCCAAAACTTACACACATCACTCTAAAAGTAGACAATTAAATCCATCCGAAAAAAGTTATATATAAGAATTTTGCATTTACCTTGGTATCGCATATAATAAGGACATGCAGTAACGACTCTCCAAGAGCCCCGCGGTAGCTCATTTGCCAACAAGCCGTGTGGTCCTGCCACTTGGCCAAGGGGTCGTGGGGCGACAGCGACGCTTCTATTGGCAGCACCACCTAATATATAAAACATTACTTATGTTTTTACACTATGGTAACGTTCTAAAAAAAACCATAACAGTTTGTAAATTTCTACGAAGTGGTCTGTGTACAAGACCTATTTTGAAAATTCTTCAATTGGAGAGAAGGCGGATAATTCCTGAGTGAGATAGGCTGTATAGATATTCAGGCTTATCTTCTGATGGTACGGAATTTCACGACAGGATACTTATTGTACCCCTCACCTCCTTTACAAATTTTCTTTGGAGGCTCTGCGTGTCCCCGTGTTCCTTCACAAAAAGCCCTGGGTAAGTAGCTATATTATCCCGTGTAATGAAAGGTACGAATGTATGACACCCATCGAAAGGGGCTTAGGTCAATTAGTAGAATTAATAGTACCCATATAATGGCCTGATGCTGCTCATAATTTAATTAATTAGCAAATATGGTTTCGACTTTTAATTTCTAATTGCAAGGATTCACATTGTTTGCGCCTGATTTCTTACTTTTCTTACGAGGGAATAACAGAGTGCACTTGTGGTTGCGCACTCTTGTACACTGGACAAGACGAATGTGTGCAGAGATTTTTTATTTTTAATAAATGTTTTTTTATTTTTAATAAAACTAATTGTGCATCTTCTATTTGCCTCCCGATTCGAATCTCTGAATATAGGATTGATGGCATAACGATCAATTACGATTCTAAAAATCGAATCGATAATATAGCATAAGTTGAGGTCCAGAGAAGGGATCGACAACGCGCACTGAGATTCGCTATGGGACACTATAATACTTTGTTCTAGGTGGCTAGTGTGTATAGAGGTAGCTGCTGGAACTGATTTTATCTCGGGACGCTTACCCGCTCTTGGTCCCTGAACTTCCACCTCAGATATTCGGCCCGGTTTATAACGCGGCCGCGCCCGCCTGCGTACATATAGGCCGAAAGCTCTTCTCGGATAAAACGCTCGACAGCATGCATGCCTCCTTTTGTGTACGTGTCTAGTAATAAACCACCTAACAATGAAATACTTATTATTATTTTTTTACAAACGAACGGTCAATGGGAGCCATTTGGTGGCTACCGAATAACATTCTCTTCGCGATTATGCTGTCGCGCTTCTTGCGGTTTCTGAGAATTCGGTGGTTCTTTGTGAAGGAGGGGGCAACGGAGGTTAACATGTGAGCATAAATTTGGGTTGAGACACTATTCGTTTTTTTTTTGTACCTAAAACAATTTCATCGCCAATTAAGATAGGGTATATAAAATTTCAAATGTAAAAAGATCAGAAATGTCTGATAGGAATAAAATAGGGCACGATGTCAGACATGGCACCCTCAAACTCCCATCCACCAGCATGCACGTAGATTATGTTACTTATGTTGAGTACACGATAGCTGATTTATATTATTAACTTGCAATCACTGTAAAATAACGCAAGGCTCCCCAGACTGAGACTTAAGGACAAGGAGAGTTAAGAACTAAAAGCTAATTTTACCTGTTATTATCATAGCAATAATTACCTAGGCGTCCCTAGAAGGCAGATTCCGACGTCAAGGCGAGCTCGCGCGCGATAACTAAAATGGCCTCGACGCTGACGTAAACTTTTGTGGAGAGCATTAATGGTCATAATTACTCACTAGTGCCTACTTACCTTTTTTGTAATCAGCTAGTTTATAAAGTACTGTATGTTCTTCAGTGTGCGGCTGCGATATAACACGATCGAGCACTGAACCAACAGCCTGCAAGCTTGAGGATGAGCAGAGCTTACCCAAAGCATCGCCCATTTCACTGCAATTAAACCTTCCAAAATAATGGATGGTTTAAGAGATTTCTAATTACTTTAACATCTATATTTTGCCTTGAAAACTATTATTAGAAAATGCCTCATATTAAATATTCATCAAAATAAATTCAATACTCAAATTGAATAAATAGCCTTAATAGCGCAACAAATGAAATTAAAAATTTATAAAGTCAAAGTAAAATTAATAATTGTATTAATAAAGTAAATTTGAAATTGGAGAACATGCCATATACCAAATAATTTTTGCAGTCTAATTTTTGTTCGTATTATAACAAACGCCCATCAGTCAACATGGACATTCTCAGTCTAAAGGACTGCCTATGTTTTCTCTAATCTATCTATGTTATCTCTACTCTAAACTTACTTTATTACGTGACATTATCTATGGTTTAAGTGACAAGTGATCTGTCATTTTACATTTTATGTTAAAATATTAATAATTAAAAACAAATATTTTTAATTTTCATTCACAACAACATACTATGTAGTTTGTGTTCACAAGGTAGGTATTTAAAACTAAATAATAAACGCATTTTTAATTGTTGTTTACAATGTCAGTTAATTAATTCATTATTTAATAAGTGAAAACATAATCATTTCTTATTGTTTCTTGTAAGATCAGCTTACACTGCAAGTATAAGGTGATTTGTTGTATCTGCAATATATGTTGTAATTGTATATCATTGTGTCGAAAATGTATATGATTAGAAGATTATTTATCAATGAAATCTATATCTAATAGAAAGATTTTAATAGTATTGAAGCAGTATCTGTTTCTAAAATGTTGTAATAATCATTACCAAAGTGATAAAACTAAAAGTAAGCTTCCATGCAATTAAATTAATTAAAATGTGAAAACGAGGGAACAGTAAAAAAAATAATATTAAAAACAACTTGACCCACTTAATAATCCATACTAAAGCAAAAAATACTTTAACATATACCTTTAAGTAGTCTTAATGCAGGATTTCACAGTCCTAGATTTTGTATTGTCATTGTCAAACCTTGAATTTTCACTTATACATTTGTACAATACTTAAAACATATGGCATAGGTTGTGACACTTATTTATATGTATATACAATGTACATATTTAATTAATAACTTTATTATTTTTCTTATATTGTAATAAATTTCAATATGGAACAAAACATTTAATATTTATTTTGGTTACTAAGGTAAACTCATTTATAACCATGGTAATAAACTGCTAGGGGAAAACAAGGTTCTACTGTAATGGGACTATGGTACATTAATGGATGCTAGGACTACCTAGTACAGTTAAAAAGACCTTGAAAATGTATTCATAAAAGTTATTGTAATGTGGTGTAAACATTTGACATACAGGGTGTTTCGTAAGATACTGTACAGAGTGTACTTAGTACTCAATACTGATTCTGATTATTCAAAGATACCTAAGACTTCTATCCATATCATACGGGTGCACATATTTTCTGAAAATATTGATTAAAAATTCAGTGAAGTTATAATTATGTAGGTACATGAACAATATTTTCGTTTTATTGTTTAAATAGGACCACTACACTGTCCTAACAATATCAACAATATCTGATGTTTTATCATTCACATTGTATTTAATACTATTAGTGCACTGTGGTTTTACCCACATACCCCACAAACTCCAATTATGTTTTTTACATAGTGGTGGTATTTAGCTTGAAAGATGTCACTCTAACTATACTAAAGCTACTTTAATAGGTTTTATCATAAGTATTTTACAACTGAGATGACAAATGTCCTGATGTCACAAGTTATTCAAAGTACCTGAAGGTCTTTATAACTAATTAGTATCCTGCAGCTGTAACATAGCCTCATGGACCATCCTTGCCAATTTTGTCAGTGAACCCTTTTATGGTTGTGTCGCAGGGATTGTAAAATATTTAATATCTGTGGTGCAACAGTGCAGGTGTTGCCTGTTGAGGCCGTTAGCCGCGTGGGGTCCAGGGTTCGATCCCCTGGTCGGGCAACTGTTATTAAATATTTCTTAGATCATTCTGAGCACGCATTATATTCTCCGTGATTGGAATGTGCCCGAAGTGGCCATAATCTTGCCACCTATGATATCATGGGCCTCAGTAACTTGGCTAATCGTGGGTTTTCTAGTATGTCCACTGGACTACGAGTTGTGGATGTACTAGCACACCTCTGCCTACCTCTCTCTTCGGGGACAACAGGCGTGAAGGTAATTTTTTTCAATAAACCGCGATAAAATCCGTTAAGGTAGTTTTCTTATGTGTAACATTCACGTATACCTAAGATATCATTATCACTCTTACATTAAGCCTCTTTTTTTAGGATAGGAGAGCAAACGGGCAATCGGAGACTTTTACGACTACCGACGCCTATGAACATCCATGTAATTACTGTGCCGATGCGTTGGCAACCTTCCCTACCCCCGATGAACCACCGGCTACTCACAAACCGCACGAAACGCGACACTGAACATGTCACTACGGCGGTATTATGTGAGCGAGAGGTACCTCCTTCGTCGTGGCGGCGTTCCGTTGCATAGGAGGATGTAGAGTCATGCAACATGCATGGCACTACCTCTTCCTATGCAGCATAGCATTATCTGTTTCTAACACTACTGACTAAGTCATCATTGATTATTATGTACAATAACATATTTGGTACCCGCTTTACGTTGCAAATATTTAGCTTACACAGCAACACCATAACTAAATGAAACATAATAAAATGTCTTAAAATTGTACTTAATGTCATTTTCAGAAAATTTGATTTCTTTATATATATTTGAACACGTTTTATTTTCTAGAAGAACAGTAAAGACAATATTCTGAAAGAAAAAGAGGAGATCAGCTCATAATAAACCAATATAAGAAAATTATTTTGGGTCATCATGGGACGAAAAGTTAAAAAAAAGCAAAAATCAATTGTTAAACAGGAACTTACATTTGAACCAAATGAATACATGGGAATGGAAAATAATATGGGTAAGGTTGGCTGGTATAGAATATATATATATATATAGAAATAAAACAATATTCATTTACTTTACTTGAATATTATCATTAGCAGAAATATAATTAATAAATAATGGGGTCTATTCAGATTGGTTCCTTTGTCAAATAAAGAAAAAAAAAACAGAATCAAAAGAAAATTTTGTCGTGTTCGTATGTCACAGACGGTTTGTGCGGTGTCCATACCATTTAGACCTATCTAATCTATAAACGATTTTTGAATGAATGCAAATGTGTTACCTTCCTTCAGGAAAAGGTAGTGCCATGCTGTATAGGAGGTAGTGGCATGCATGGTGCATGACACTACATCCTGGTATGCAACGGAATTGGGTACCTTTCGCTCACATAATACCGCCGTAAAGTGACATCTTCAGTGTGTCGCGTTTCGTGCGGTTTGTGAGTAGCCGGTGGCCCATTGGGGGGGGGGAGGAGGGCAACGCATATGCATAGTAATTATGTGGATGTTCATGGGCATCGGTAGTCGTAAAAGGCTCGGATTGCCAGTTTGCCCCCTATTCTATAAAAAAAAAAACAAACCCAAAGCATTTGGTAACACCAATGGATCAAATAGACATCTAGTACTGCAATCCGCCGCACACACTGCTCCCTACAACACGTTGAATACAACTCAGCGACACGTTGCGTCAACCTTTCATAATGGGCTGTATAACAAATTTTGCGCTGATTGTGTTCATTAGCGCAAAATATGTTTTTAGACGACTTTGTACTTTCTTTTTTTTATTAGATGTGATTACTACAAAATATAATTATTTTAACACATTTTATTGTGTTTTACGCACACGGAATACTTTGTACATTACCTATACATATACAAAATGTACATTGTATTAGACGAGCAGCTGGCTCAGTTGGTATTACGCCAGGGGACGTGGGTTCGAATCCCACCTAGATCATATATATGTATTATATGTACTTCTATAATACAAATCTTAAATATATTTCCGTTGTCTAGTACCTGTAACACAAGTCCTTACGGTGCTTGCCACAGGACATGGCTAACGTGGTGTGAGAGGTCCACAGATATTATTATTATTATTATTATATATAAAATTATGTTTTTTTTTCAGATATGCATATAAGGAACGAGGAAGAACCTGTTTATATTGAAGTACCACCAATTAAGCGGCTAACAATATGTACAACGAGATTGGAGAATATGTGCATAATGCAACAGTATTTAAGAAGAAGAAAACGAATAAACGTTATAAAAAAAATATATAATGAAAGTAAAAGTGCATATTATTTAAGAATGGGCTATCAAATAACGTGTACGTGTAAAAAACGTAAACATAAAATATCATTACAGAAATTACACAAAAGGCTCAGTTTTTTAAGTAGTAACTCAGTTTCAGAAGGTGATAAAAAGGGTAGGGACATTGAACATGCTACTGTAGATATTTCATCTGATGATGAGTTATTATCACCTAAGATAAAGCGTAAAAAGGATGAATCAGCGGGTAATATTTTACGAGATACGCTGATGAACGACTTGAAGCAGCACAAAGAAGAAGAAGTAGTTGGAAAAGTTGTGAGTCAACAATTCACCAGTGTAGTTTGTGAAAATCTAACCAAATTAGTTCAAGATCTGAGTAAGTCGATAGATTTAAAAATAATTGACGTGATGGGGGCAGAGTCTAATGTCATAATCATAATAAAAAATTATTATTCAGATACAACAGAAATTTATGTAACTGGTTCGAACAATACCATTTTTGAATTTGTGACTGTTCCAAATGATGATTATTCGCTAATATATAAAATGTTTAATGTTTCGAATTGCAATGAAGAACCAGCTGAGTCTTTATATAGTAAAGTTAGTTATTGCATGATCCGGTTTACTTGTTGTTGTTGGTCAAAAAGGACGAAAGAAATTAAAGCCAGATTTTCTAATGAATTAACGAAGATATTATCCATCCCGCACTCTTGTTCTTTAAAATGTTCATGTTGTTGCGATAAAATAAAAGAACCAGCAGAGACAAATGAATCGAAGTCAGCAACTGCTAAACTTGATATAAATTTAAATAATACTAGGGTAATTCAACTTGAAGTAGAATCAAAAACTTACCAAAAGAATAAAATAATTGCAGCAGCATTAAATTTTCAAAAACCCAAGCAAACATGGCAGCATCCCAATGTAAAGAATGAGAGGGATCGTGTACAGCTTTCTAATATTTTGTCGCTTCATTTAAAATACAAAGGTTCTAGCAAAAATGTTAAAAAGGGTATTTTTACAGAATATTATGAGTTCGCTGGGGTAGGCGAAAAAAGGGAAATAGTATTCAACAGTTTCGAGATTAGAGCCTTAGATAGAATAGACAGCATTGTTGTAAGTTTTAAAGAAACCTGTATGCATGCATGTTGTATACATAGTTTAAATTTAGTATTAAAAGAAGTAGGTATAAAGTATGCCCTCAATCAGAATGTATTAAATTATATAGATAGCCTACATAAGAGTATACATTTTAATAATGGTATTGTAAAAAAATGTGGCACGTGTAAATATAACTGGTTTAGTATCGAACCACCCAGTAATACAATGAAGTTAGCACCTGTAGAGGAACCTATAGAACACATCAGAAAAGCAATTGTTGGACGGGTTGTAGTACCCAAGGTACACATGCTGGAGCAGACTAAATATATGGAGGAAATATCCAAAACAATCCAAGAAATGATGGTAAAGTTAGAAGGCAAATTTCCAAATATAAGCTTTTTTATCAACGAAACAGGTTTACCTGTAGCGTCGCTGCCAAATCCTTATCAGTGCTATCCCATGAAAGATTTGAGACTACTTACCCAAGTACTTGAGTTTGCTCAACGTAAAATAACTGGTTCAATTCCAGCTGCAGTATGTCCCATGAAAGACACAGAAATACATAATGCAAGTGTATCTAAAGAATCCAATGCAGTTTCTGTACAAACATTGTCTGATGATTATAGTGAACAGCCACGTGTGGAATCTGGAACACTGGAATCCTATGACATCTGTTCAATAATGATAAAATGTAATAAGGTATCTTACATCAAATCATTTGAGTCATTCATAGATAATTCAGTTAGAAACGAGCAAATAGTTATGCCCACAATATCAAACGTGTGTTCTCTAAGAGAGAACCATGAAATTGCAAGACAACTAAATGAGAGTGTTGTTGATGATAAAAATGTGACGATAACAATATTAGATGATGATGAATTGGCCTGCTAATTATACTGTTATATAGGTAAATAATTAAACTAATGTAAATAAAATTTGGAAGTATTGGTAAAGGTTGATCTTTTTCTCCTCCCCTCTAATAGCCCCGGCAACTCGGGAAACGCGACAGCTTAGCTGTCACTTTAAAGGCTTTTTATTGGCGCCAACATAAAAAATACCGAATATTGGTACTAAGGTAAATTGTAGGAATCTTCATCACTGAAAAATTGAACATTACGAACTTAGCAGCTAGATATTATATATTTTGTGTAAATGTTAGTTTAAAATTTGTCAACTTAGTGTGGAACAACATAGCGATTTACCTAACCTTTTTTTATATAAAAGGTACGCCCATAATCACCTGGTTGATCTCTTCCCAGCTGCGGCCCTACCCGTTAACTAAATTAGAAGACCCAAAATCTTCGCTAGTCCGATGAGATGTTGGGGCGAAGGCAATAGCATCGTCGGCAGTAGTAGGTCGCTCGAAAATAAAAGAATTTAACAAACAAGAAAACAAAGTTAAATACGCGACTGTTATAAAGTTGAAACATTGAAATACCGAAGAGAATAAAAACAAGACTAGTTGGTACCCGATTCTAGTCTGAAGCCCGAACCCTTATGGGTGGAGGCGTCGTACCCCCCGAGAAAAAATATGTACCATTATAAAGTAGGTAGGCACATACACAAACTAAGAGTAGTTTATGTATGTGTCCTGTATTCGGTAGCAGTGTCGTTTTTTGAATACACGCGAAAATTCAGCTCTGGTACTAAATTCCTGTCGATGTGAAACGTAACAAAAATGTACATTTTTTATCGTAAAAGGAGCCTTATGGCGTTTATCAATACCCATAAGCATGTAGGTACATTATTGTCATGCAGATACGCCGCTCTCCTTTCCTCCATCTCTCCAAAAATGAAACGCGACAGCATAACTGTCAGTTCACGGCGGTGTCTTGTGCGCTAGATGTATACATATATGACACGCCCTATTAATCTGAAATCAATACTCACATTTGTGTTTTCTCCATTTGCTAACTGTCTTTGAGATTTTGTCAAAATTAACAATATTAAATTATAATATTATATAAAACAATTTTTTTTAAATAAAGTAGTTCTGCGTGTGTATATATATTTTGTTAGTTTGATATGCCCATATTATAATATGTAGTTAGTAGTTTTATCATAGGCAATTTATCTTTCCTTTCAGGGTAAACTTCCTTGACAATTGGAACCGAACTTGTACTCCTACAATACACCCAAATAAAGCAGTCTAAACAAAAGCTATGACATTGGCAAATCCGATAAGAGAGCCACCTGAAGAATAAAAATAAGAACGTGTATTAATAGGCAGGGACTGAAATATAAAAATAAATATATAGATAATAGCACAACAGGTAAAAATTAAGTCTGTGTCCAGGAATGGACTGATAAGTAATACCCTGAATTTACACATCAAAGCTTGCTTGAGTCAATTCAGCATGATACTTGAACTTTTTATTTTTTTTTAGGATTCATTTACTTATTTAAGGTCGCTGAAACATCTAAGGTCATTAGCTACCACTTAACATATAAAATTATATAAATTAATGAGTTTTAAGAATTTTACAATTGTTTCAAGGTTGTTTAAGCAATCTTGTAAACATTTCGGTAAACTTATACATGACTTTGTAGTCAGTATTCTTTAAAATCTTTAAAGTGTTATTTTTATATTTTAATTTAAACACATTGGATTACTCAAACATTATCAGAGATCGAGAAATAGTCGATGGCCTTGACCTCGTCCCCTACTAATGTTCTACGTTATCCGGTATTGAAAACACAATTGCGATCGGTTCGAAACGCATTCGAGTTGGATGTTGGATGAATATTGTAGAATACTTCATCTATGACATAGATACAGTGTTTTTCGTGTTAACATGTAGGGATCAACTTAATGCAATAAAATTATTTACGTTCAAGTTTTAACACCTACTTATGAAAATATATTTTTGTTAATATTATTAATAATAGCTATTTTATATAAGTTGCAAACAACAAAACTATTATTATTTAAATAAAAAACTCAGAAAACAGTTACTGAGCAGCTATTGCCGTTCTGTATAAGTGCCTAGGTAGTGGTAACGAAATTCTTACGAGAACAAGTGTTTGCGCTCTTCGTTAGCTATTTCCTCTTAGTCTTTGTTATTGATATTTTGTCGTTGTGTGCGGTTGCCGGTTGGCATTTTCTTTAAGTATAAAAATACATGTAATGAGTTTACTAGCTAGACTTGAATTATTATTACTAACATAGTAACTTAGGTAGGGCCCTAATAGGTTTTTTATATTATAAATAGGGATTATTACAATGAGTAAAGAAATAAGTATGTACCTATAAATAACAAAATTATTTGTAAAGCACTGGAGGTATAACTACTGGAACGTTGTTATCTATAATTGAATTATTACACACATGTAATAAATAGATGCGAAAAAGTAAAACTTAAAATATTATTGTGGCATGCATAAAATGTTTTTTTTTTTTAATATAAAGCATTTACAATTGCGCCGCTCGCTTTGGACTGGTCTTCTCGCCGTGAAGTGTGTTTTATCAATGCATAGAAAATCGATGAAATAGCAGTATAGGCGCTCTCTTTCCCACTCATGAACTAGTTTCCAAAGCGTAAAAGAGAAAAATAACTATATTGCCGCTTCGACTTGCTTGTCGAGCTGCAAGTCGCACATCAGCCGCCGTTGACGGGCGACCCTCTAAAACGTGGATTCTCGCCATTTTGTTATCATACGTCACGGCGAGCATAGCTCCAAATGTTTACGCGATATAATTATTTCAGTGTAATCAAACTAAACTTTGACATGTTATATGTAATAATAGTGTTTGTGTATTATCTTCGGTGATCCGGAATTACTCAAAACACAATACTCAGGTTGGTTCTTAATACACCACATGTCTGCCCGTTGCCGTAAGCCATTTGTAATGTAGCGTTCTGTTAGTATGGACGCCACGTATCTGCAAACATTCTATTTGAATTGAATCTTTCTCTAAAAAATATTCTTATGTGAAACTTTATCCTAAAATAGCATTGCAAATATATTATTATCCAAACTAATTTCAGCTGATAAATAATAAATCTAAACTGAAATGTTAAATACAAATATATCACGTACACAGACGTCCGACATTTACGAATTCAACTCGTCTTGTGTTATAATGACATCACGTTGCGGTAAAACTATCACCAAAGGTGACTTACATTACTATTTACCGACCACGCCAGGTTTGATTATTTTATAGGTTTCATCTGAGGAGTTTATATTGTAGTAGGTACAATAATAATTTTAGTATAAATGTTTATATCCAATAAGTAAAATAATATATGTAAATATATTGATAACTCTAGTAATGTGCATATATTAATTAATGAATTATTTTTTTTAATTATGAATAATACTTATTCTGCAAATATGTTAATCAAATTTGAAAATCAATTACGAAAAAGAAACTACTTTACCTTATTTTATCGCGGTTCATTTAGTGTTTCATAATCTCAACATTCATATAATTTTAAGAAATCTTTGAATGAAAGTCAATTTATGTATTGTAAAGTAAGGCTTACTTAAAGTAAAGTAAATATTACTTACTAACTGCCCACGGGCTAATTATATTTTTTCCTTCAAATTTATAAATTTATTTTATATTGCTAATCTCTTGTTCCACCCGAAAACATTTTTACCCGACTGCGTAACGCAAGGAAGGGTTGTGTTTAGCTGCCTATGCTTGTATAAATGAATGTTCATTTTTATTTGAGGCACTATATTGTCCAAACACATCGGATGATTTTGATGAATCACAGATCAATCAAGCCGCAATGATGTTGCGAATGTCAAAGGTAATTATCGAAATTCAAAATGGCGCTCACTAGACTGTATTTTTTTTTATTATTAAAGTTGACGGATAATGTCATGTAATGGACATGTGGGGGGTATCATTGAATAGATATTTAAAGATAATAAATAGGTTTCTTTAATCATTTTTTAGTTAACTTAACCATGAAGTATTTATAACAAATAACTTTCATTAACATGAATTTTCGTTTTTTACCATACCAGACACCAGGTATACAAAATATTGATAAGATCAAGTAATGTACGAGAGAATGTGGAGATGATAAAAAAAAAACTTAAATAACGGACTTTTCCGCTATCTCACTCATAAACTGTTGCCGTCTTCGTCATATTTACTAACCTGTAGCTGGTACTCGAAGCAAGAAAATAAAACATACGCACTTTTTTTGAATAGTTTTTTTTGACTATTTTAAATTTATTAGCATTTCATGTTTTTCAAGCTTAGTTCATGCTTAGTTCTAAAGTTGTTGTTCTTAAGTGATGTCGATATTGTTGCATTAATTGGCTTTCAATATTAACTTTCAATTATTAACTATTTTTTTGGCCTCAGTACCTTGGTTAAACGTGGGTGTGCTAATATATCTACTGGACTTGCGAGTTGTGGATGTACTAACACACCCCTGCCCTACCTCTTCGGGGATAATAGGCGTGAAGGTAGTGCGCGCGCCGTCCCACTAGCGTGGGGAGGGGGACCGCTACGTCTTTTCGGTCCCAAAAATAACCACGATAGGGTAATGTCCACTAAAATTCCGGTTTGCTTCTTCCCATCTGCGGGAAAGGAGGGGGGTCTGTCCCCCTATCGTCTACCTATAACCAGAAGACAAAAAGTCTTCCGTAATCAGTCGAACTGTTAGGGCTGGCCAAGTGCCGCCAATCAGTAGTAGGTCCCTCCGAAAAAAAAAAGGCGTGAAGGTACTTTTATTTTTTTATATAGTGTTCCCTACACTGTCAAATGGGAAGTCGGGGCATTAGGTGATTATTATTGATATCACTTATATCCGTTTGAGAGTTAACATTTGTAGCGAGAGTACTAAATAAAAATTCTAATTCATTGTCTACCATTATTGTGTTAATAAATAAAAAATATATTAGACTTTTTTTGACGCTACCATCGGCTTGTGTCAGCGAGAGTACTAAATAAAAATTCTAATACACAGGATACCATTATTATGTTAATAAGTAAAAAATATTTGTTGGCTTTTTGTTTTATAAATTTTACGCAAATGTCTTAAATTCTTACCTAGACGTGGTCTCTGAGCCTTGGCCCTTATATATATATATATATATATACATACGGTTGGCGACAAAAGGTATACATATTCATTTGTTTAAAAGAAAACGAAACAATCGCATTATGTTCACCATAGCTGACGGACGTGTTGTGCTGTGACTTCACATACTACATCTGCATTCTTATCTATGGCCCAAGAGTCATTGCTAATATCTTATTAACTCATTCGGTGTCTTTGCGATATTTTGATAAAAAAAGATATTTTTTGTTACATAATTTGGATGAGAATCAAGTAAAAAATAATCTACTGTAGTGATGAAAGAGACTCACCAGTCTACTTATATACGGATCAACTGGTTTGGCCTAGGCTAAACTTATGGCAGTGTAGTAGTAAGCATGTTCAACCACAGGTGATGTCCTGGGCTCGAGTCTTGGGTATATTTCTCAATTACTAATAACAGTCCGAAGTGCGTGCCTTGGGGAGCACATTAAACGGTCGGTCCAGTGATTGATTTCTCTCCGCCCGTGTCGAATTGCGGTCCCGTCGGAATAAGAGAATGAGGGAACAGGGTCCATTTGTGTCTGCGCACACACCTGTACACTATAACATGCATGGCCTGCGTAGTAGCCTCTATTGGTATGGCCGCCGTAGCCGAAATTAGTCTATTTTATTATTATTATTATTGTATATAAAATACTAATAGTAAAAAGTACGAGAAAATAAGTTTCAATATATATTAAATATGTTGAGTTCATTGACGTAGAATATACGAGAGTATATTCCTCGTATTATGTGTTGTGAGTTTCTAAAATTCCCACTATAACAACGCTCTTAATAGAATGATAATATGAAATTTACTATCTAAAAATAATGTAAATAGTCGCAAAAAAATGTTATAAAAACAATACGACTGTAAAATACTGAAAAATAATGTATTGTGCATTTGCGCCCGTTAACGGCATCATGTGAGGTTGCTTCCCGGTGTCAATTTGTATGCAATGATACTTCATTTTTATTTCACAAATTGTTAGGTTAAAGTCCGTCATTTAAAAATCCACACTACTACAATTTCGAGGGAAATGATAAGAAATTTACCTTCATATACTTAGTCCGCCCTAAATACTGTTACAATTAAAAATAAACAGAAAAATACTTTTGAATTTGGAATCTGTCACTTTGATATTTATTGTGTCTTCTTATTTTCTCGCTAATACATTGTAAAATGTTTTGTGGAGGCGTTAAAGTAACGAAAACAAACATACTTTTATGTTACGTTACTTGTTACTTGTATGTCGTATGTGTGTCGTATAATATATAATATATTAATTTCATTATAATATTGATTTACTAAGTACATATTGGAACTACTAAAAACTACTAGTTAAGGGAATATTATATAGCTTAACCTATAAAAAAACAAAAATGTATGTCTTGAAATTTTTTTTTTTTTTGTAATTAATACAGCAGTTTTGCACAAGTTCACATAAAAAATAAGAATATCCAAGATTCTGTACCGAATAAATACGGTTTGCTACAGCTCTAACATTTTGTGAATTAAAATGTTAAAATAACTCCACATGAAGAGCACTGTGTGATTGCTTTACACGATCTAGGTCCAGAGCTAAATATATTTTTAAAACACTGCATACGTTGGCCAAATAGGCATAATAAATTTCCCTCTGTTTGGGACCGAAAAAGATCCGGCCCTCCGCGTAGTGTCCGCACGAAAAAGGTAACCAAAGCAGTAAGGGTTTTTTTTTTTGAAAAGGTACCAAAGACAAAGAAGTATATCAATGTGCTACTCTTGAGAATATAATTAAACCCTTGAACAACACCGTGTTCGAAAACCATGAGGGGACGTTTCAGCAGGACTTGACACCGGGTCATAAGGCTCGATCCACAAACTCTTGAAGAGTGGCAGTCATCTAACGCCGATCTTAATCAGCTTGAGTATGATTTTTGTGGTCTGTTTTAGAGAGCACGGCTTGCTCTTTAATAACTTGGAGCACCAAGACAATCCATAGGATTGGCAGTGAAGAATTTTCCATAGAAGGATAGCGTGTTTTTATTGACAACTGCCCTCAACGGTTAAAATTAAAAGACTGCAGCTAATGAAGACCGTGGCGAATGAGCTTTAAAAAATAAAAGTGATGTTTTTTTGTTAGTTAATTAAGCTTACACTCTGTAATAGGAATACAATATTATATACAGTAAAAAGTAGTTTTTCTTAGTAACAACGGCAAGACTGAATATAATAATATACCTGGACTAAAGTCTTCACGAACAGAGTTTAACTATACTTAGTACTAAAACTGTTATTTATGAAAAAATAAAAATCTTGACTTCGTTAATTTTGGAAAAAAAAATTCAAGAAATTAAAAAAAAAATGCTGAATGTCAGTAAGGCGATTTCACGAACGATATAATTTTAAGACAAAAGGGAGGAAAAGACGACTTAAAGCGCTCTGTCGCTCGCAGGCTCGCCTGTACGGAACTGCTATGAATCAGACCATTACTATGATTTCATACTCTTGTGAGTGCAGCTAATATTATCGATTCAAAAGGCGTTATAACGTAAGAAACTAAAAACTCGATTGCTTGTAACATTACAAATCTTAGAAAAAGGACCGGTTGTTTGTAATTCGGTTATGGTATGGTTAATGTAAGTCAGGTTATTATCCGACTTACATGACTCCTACTACTACTTGGATTAAAACCTCAATTTTTGTTACAAAATTTAATGGACGGAAACAATCACTTGACGTAACAATATTTGCGTTACAAAATTTAACCCTGTTAATCAATATAGATAATAATAATATGTAATTAGATATGGTATTCCGTATGGGAGCATATTTGGCCCTCTATTATTCCCATTATACAGACCGTCAATTGTAAATTGGTCATTTTATACGACACTTTGTGTAGGGCCATTACCTATCATGTTTTAAGTAAAGAGAATTCAGGGACACTTACCAACACGTCAGGTTCGGTAGTGTGAATGACTAAAGTGTTGTGTGAATATTTATTAATAAATTAGTTCTACTAATCGAGTATTCTCGATGTAATGTTTGTATAGATAAAATACAAATAATACATATACATATGACGAGAGCTGGCAAGCAATTGAGAAAGAAATATTTGTTCTTGCGAACCTCTAAATTGTGCTTAAAGTGAGACCATATGAATCGGAAATTCGGTGAAATTTATTATATAAATAAGCAATGTTTTCCTTTTATCGCATCTTTATAACTATATAGTAACCTAAAATGTCAAACGTCGATAGTCAATTCACGCTACATACATACATACATACATACATACATACATACATACATACATACATACATACTACTAAGCACATCTCACCTATGCGTTGCGCGTTGGTAAAAAATATTATAAATTAAATGTTGACACTGATTTATGCCAGGTGACGCTATCATCCAAATTAGATCATGCTATCGACTAGTTTAGCAGCCATCAAAGGTTTTCAAGAAGATTCATGCCATCTCATGCTAATAAGTCAACGTGTATAGCGCGATATCGTAGTGGTCAAAACATTGTTCTTGTTTATTTATTAAAACATTTTAGGTATCACAATTATATTAATGAATAATGCGTTGTATAGTACTTACTTAACGAACAACTCAAGTAAGTACTATACAAGATTATTAAGCAAGATAGCTTCTTCTCGTTTTTACTAAGCAAGATAGCTTCTTCTCGTATTTATTAAGCAAGATAGCTTCTTCTCGTATTTATTAAGCAAGACAGCTTCTTCTCGTATTTATAAAGCAACATAGCTTCTTCTCGTATTTATTAAGCAAGATAGCTTCTTCTCGTATTTACTAAGCAAGATAGCTTCTTCTCGTATTTATTAAGCAAAATAGCTTCTTCTCGTATTTATTAAGCAAGATAGCTTCTTCTCGTATTTATTAAGCAAGATAGCTTCTTCTCGTATTTATTAAGCAAGATAGCTTCTTCTCGTATTTATTAAACAAGATAGCTTCTTCTCGTATTTATTAAGCAATATAGCTTCTTCTCGTATTTATTAAACAAGATAGCTTCTTCTCGTATTTATTAAGCAAGATAGCTTCTTCTCGTATTTATTAAGCAGGATAGCTTCTTCTCGTATTTATTAAGCAAAATACCTTCTTCTCGTATTTATTAAGCAAGATAGCTCCTTCTCGTATTTATTCCATCTCATTAGTCGGCTAGCTAAAAACGGACAAAAGTTTTTTTTTATAACATAAAGGGGCAAACGAGAACTCAGAGCCTTTTGATGACTACCGATGGACATTCGCACGATTGTCGATTGTTACGCAGACGCGTTGCCCTCATATCACCAATTTTAGGAAGAGGTAGTGCAATGCTGCATTGGAGGAGGTAGTGCCGTGCATAGTGCATGACACCACATCTTCCTATGCAACGGAATTGGGCCGGCACGACCGGGGAGGTACCTCTCGCTCACATAATACCGCCGTAAAGTGACATCTTCAGTGTGTCGCGTTTCGTGCGGTTTGTGAGTAGCCGGTGGCCCATTGGGGGGAGGGAGGAGAGCAACGCATCGTCATAGTAATTATGTGGATGTTCATGGGAAAAAGGCAAAAAGGCTCCAATTACTCGTTTGCTCCCTATTCTATGACCCTTCCCCGATGGGCCACCGGCTACAAAGTTGCCGTGTGTTCTTTTCCTGGATAGTTATAAAACACAGAATAGTTGCAGCAGGAAATGCCTTTCTCCACCAAAGCACCTTCCTCCAACAGCACCAGAGTGGCGTCACCTCAACTAAGTTTTTCGGCATCTGTCCTCGTACAAATGATCTTGACAATGACGACCATTTTAATTTGAGCTCAACTTGTACATTCTGAACCGTCCATAGGAGTCTAAATTTTTCTATCAAATAGGTCTAATAATTATAAAATAATATGACCAATACTAAATTAGAGAGAAGGCACATATTTATAGAGAAATATTTTTTGAATACATTTCCACAAAATTAATGCCATTTTGACGCGCCTTTCACTTATACTTTAGTATGATATATTCATAAGCTATGTTGCTATTAATTTTACACAGCCAGACATAAAAATCATATTTTTTTTTTCGCTGCGCTTCTTTCTCTTCCGTCGTGGTTACCCTCGAACCAATTTCACATTCCGATTACTAGAACTAACATATTATTGTAACATGATGATAGCTTGCTTTTAAAAAATATCCTTTATTTATTTCTGTGGGTGGCAGGATGGTACCTTCAAATACGAGAAACTTGAAGTACCTTTTAAGCGCTTATAGGGTTCCCCAGCCCAATGGACAAAACGAAACTCTTAATAATTTCGTTTTTAAAGATTTTTTTTAGGAAAGGTATGTGTGCAAATACTTTGTGAAATATTCGCTTCTAAAGTAGTAAAATGTGTGTGTGTGTGTGTGTGTGTGTGTGTGTGTGTGCGTGCGTGCGTGCGTGCGTGCGTGCGTGCGTGCGTGCGTGCGTGCGTGCGTGCGTGCGTGCGTGCGTGGTGTGTCCTTTGAACAGCAGGAGGAAAAATAAAGTATATAATATATGTTATTAAATCTATAATATAAAAACAATTCCGTCCGTACGCTATTCGTTCAGGACTAAGCAAAGACACCTGTACCTTAAGTCCACAGATATATTTTTCTTTCAAAGAAAACTTTTCTACCTCAAACATACTCTACATACATACTAACGAGGCAATTTCTGAAAGCATAAGTCGTGACATTACATTTCATAGATTGCAAACCACAGCAATAGAAAAGTTTGTCTTGTAATGTTTCTGAAGTAAACGATATATTTTTTTGTATTTAGTTCCTTCTGTTATTTGCTATCCTTGAAATTTGGTACTAACTTCGCTTATCCTTCTTCGGTAGTACCTGTTCACCTTGTTAAGTGCCAAACATCAACGATGCGCTGTGTTTTTAAAAATTGTAAGAACTCCGGCGGTAAAGTGAAAAAAAGCGACGGTGTATCATATTTTATGTAAGTAGTCTTTATAGTATTTTTTGCACAACATAGTTTCGATATTCCGGGTTGGTCAGCCGACCTATTCTGACGTGCCGAGCGCTAAGCTCAGCTATCTTGTTTCGATCGCTATTGTTCTATTCCGAACAATGGCATCCCCGGTCCGGCCTTATCTTTAGTATTTTTACTTGCGCGTGTGTTAGTGGGTTAAACTGCCATTTTGAAGACCAGCTTTGTGTACAAAATTTATTTTAAATTCAATGAGTAAATATATGAGTGTGTTGGTACGATTTTTAAAGCTACATAGCCTAACCGTGTTTTTTTTTCAAACAGTTTGCTCTAACTCAGATTAGTCCGCATCAGTTGCGGCAATTCCGAACTTGCGCCTCGGAACAACGTTCGCAGAGTCGAACGTGGACATGGGAGGTGACTTCACATCTTTTAGAAAACTCGGAAGAGAAAGCGGCATCAATTTATTCCTTCCTCTAACGGGTCCACTAGTCCGCCACCGCCAGCCAAGTAGGCCAAGTCCTAAACAGCGGTACTCGCGGCCCAATCAAAACCGCTAATCACGGGCATCCACATCCTCCCACCCGGGTAGTAATCCGGAGTCCAGTAATTTTCCTGAGTCTACCGGCAGCTTCGGATGAAATGTATATATCTCCCGAGCCGGCGTCCGCCCCAAGAGCAAAAAGGCCACAGTATCGCTTTTAGACTTAGAGCCATTTGTAATTATAGTCGTTGACTTCATCATGAATAAATGGGGGATTTCCATACTAACCCCAGTGGCACAAGGCTCGTAATATTGACACAGAACTAATCGTTCTGGTATACCTATCGGGATAAACTCGTGACAGTCTCACTGAGCGTAACGGTCTCGTTAAGCATCCAAGATTTCTAGATTGTCATTGTTAAAAACGTCTCAGCTCAACTCAACTCAGCGTCTGCCGAAATGTGTCATGAATTTATACGAACTAGACTCTGACAATAGGCCGGTACGATTCGACGTTGACTCTCGCGAAAGTGTCATTTTCTCAATAAAGATTATCGAATATACAGTACCTAAAATACATTTAATTCTAATAACATTCTCGATGCGATAGAGATGAAGCTGTTATTTCAACAGTCACCCATCAGACCAATCACATCAGTAGCACGATCGGTCTACTAAAAAGATTACAATGACCCACCAGAGTCATTTGGATCTACTGAAAGACGTCAAAGAACTAACTCGCGTTAAAAACTGCGCAAGACGTGAATATATCGATCATCCGTCCGAAGATAACAAACTGACCATTGACTTCTGGAAAGAGAAGTCAAAATCTAGAGAGGGCTAGAGAAAATATAGAATTATTCCGCGACGGCGGGTAGTAACATTATTTAAGCAGTGTAACACCCTCTCATATAGTTACACGGGCCCTTCTGACCGAAATCCGTGTAACCATGTCCCCACTTATCTGAACCAATTGTGCGCCAGCAATAGACGACGAAAAAACTAGTTAGTAGGCTACTATCCGACACGCTAGAACCTCAATGTGCCCCGAGTACCACGCAACTAGTGCCTTCTCATGTAGAAGAAGTACACCGGGAAGTTGAGCACCGCCTCTCTCTACCCCTGGAAGGCGATTATATACGCCCGGAGCCTATAGACGAGATGATGACCTACACAAGGACTTTTCTCATTCCGGATATTTCGAAACAAAATACTCAAAAACATGCTGCACCCTATGACTTATGGAAGGAAGCCATTGTGATTGGTATACACAAGCTATAGAAACTTGCCCTCAGGCTACCACCCAATAAGCCTCATTAGTTCGTTGGCTAAGCTGTATGAGAGAGTTCTCCTCACGCGCATCGAGGATGTAGTGAAAGATAAAGAACTTTTCATAGACCAGCAATTTGCATTTCGCAAAGACAAAAAGTACGCTGTCTCACGGAATGTGTAATGAACGAAGACATACGCAGTCTTTGTAGATGCAGCAGCAGCAGATGGAGAATAGAACTCAACTCTGAAAAGAGTAGCCGGCATTGCAATCCTGTGCGTACATGCCCCCCATAATCCTCTTCGGTGGAAAATGCCCCGAGCAAACACTGTAAAGTATATTGGAGTCAATTTTGATCATGTTCTCACCTTCAAGGAGCACTTAAGTCGTCAATAGAGCGCGGTACGTCTAACACAAGCTTTATGATCTAACAAACAATACAATTAAGGTGTCTCTCAGATATAAGCTCACACTCTACAAAGTCTATATCCGCCAGATGTTATCATATTCCAGTGTAGCATTCGCTCACGCCAGGCCCTCTCACTTAGGGATTTTGCAAAAAGTACAAAATTCCTTCCTGTGAATGGTTACCGGCTGTCCGTGGTACGTACGCAACCTCGACTCACACAAGGGCTTTGAATTGCCATCTATCAGCGGTCATTTCAAAGACATCTCAGCTGAGTGTTTCGATCTGGTACCTCGTCACCCCAACCCTCTCATTACAAATGAAGTGTATTATGATCCAGACTGTGTAACAACCATCCGTCGTCGTTCCAGACACGTTTTATCGAACGAATACTGCCGCATCACGACTACTGTCAAATACTTTCAGCAAATACTCTGACTTGTTAGCGCAAATCAGATGGAGGGACACGCATTTGCCCCCGGGACGTATGCTAATATATACTACAACCCAGGCATACTTCAAGTCAGACAACAACACACATTCGACCACGAATGGTCCGAGCGACACCTTTAGAGTAGGGACTAATCCTAAAACGATCCACGATATGCCTCGATCAATACCGCCGTACCGGTTAGGTGTTCAGAGACTACTCCGCGCGAGTCTTCATCCATCTGAAGGAGGGTGGCATGACCCCCCCCCCCGTCCTGATCCTTATCATGAGCCAAACGTTTACGTTTAGGGTCGGGGAAGAAGGAACCCCTCGGCCACTCTGGCCATGATAAAAATAAATAAATTATCTATTATAAACATACTCATATCGGGATACACATGTTCCATCTACTGGAGGGAGGGGGGTCCACTTTTCGACACCAAAGCTGGTCTCCTCGCCAGAGGAGCACTCATACCAATCCGATGAAGCTGTATTGGACTTCTCTGCGTTTCCACAGCATAAGTTCAGGTTAAAAAATACAATTTTGAAATCGAATGAAAAATACTATGTATTTGGTTGCTCTGATGTATTAATGTTAAAGTAGAAAACTATTGATCACGCGAGTCATAATGATAGAGTGAGAAGTAGCGGTCGGCACAGCTGGAACTATGTTGGAAAATTTCATATAATTGCCAGAGCAATTGTTATTATTTTACGAATATAACTGTCTATATGTGTTATGTTTTTAGTATACCTAAGGACGAAGCGCGTAGAATACAGTGGAGAAGAATTATTGCTGCATCGCGTGGAGAGGAGTATTTTATGCCCAGCTACTTCGATGCGGTTTGTTCGCAACATTTTAAAGAAAGTGATATTGTTAGAAGTCCCAAAGGTCTAACAAGATTAAAAATCACAGCAGTGCCAATTGTGCAAGTAAATGTTATTTTCTTTACATCTTGTTCTTTGCTCTAATTTTGTACACTATATTTTGTAGCTGCTGCTTGATTTGATCAAATGGCGTGATTGAGGTTATTTTCACGTAGATTATATACATTCATCGAACTTTGTAATCTATATTAATTAAAAAGGCCCCTTGCAATTTCATCCGCTTTTGTCACCACCCATTAACGCGGAGTTTCGTAAAACAAGTTTTTAGAGGATGTCTGCATCACAAAAGAACCTACCTGACAAATTCCAAGTTTGTAGGTGTCCTACTTTCTGAGATTTCGTGATTAACCAGTGAGTGGTATTACGCTTCATATACATAGGAAAAAGATTTATCGCGAGTAGTCTAATGAACCACCATAATAAGCTTGAAGTCTCTTTATGTACGTACAGGTAGTTGTGTGTGTGTTGGTGATATACGACCGGCTGGCTCAGCTGGTCATTCCGCGTGTTAAGCCAGAGGTCGCGGGTTCGAATCCCGCCTAGGACATGGATGTTTATATATGTATTATACGTATTTCTATAATAAAAACCTTAAATATATAAAATTTCTTAAACTTCAAAAAAATATTAAATATATTTCCATTGTCACTATACCTGTAACACAAGTCCTTACGGTACTTAAAACAGGGCTAGGCTGACGTGGTGTGATAAGTCCCCGGATATTATTATTATTATTATACTTGGTTATCAATTAACAATATAACGTATTTATGATAACAAGGTCAAGCTGAACTTCGCGCGCCCTAGTGACAAATTAACACATTAAACGGGTAAAAACTAAAAATTAAAGAAACAATGACCTTAATAGTGAATATAAGAACTTATTAGGGAATATCAAGACCAGGAGAAAAATCTCCTAAAAGTTTTTTTTTCGAAAGGGTCCTATGTAAATTCCGCAGTTCCAAATCTCTGCAGCTGGTGTCTGAGTGATGGATGAGTACAATGGGTCAACCTAAATTTACACATATCGATGTCTTAAGTTTACGCGAGTGTTAGTCATTACAAGAAAACTACTTTTACGTATTTTATCGCGGTTTATTAAATTATTTATGTAGCCCGACGTTTCAGAAGCTTTACAGCAACCATGGTCACGGGTGGACTGAGATGACAGATGTCCTGATGTACCAAGTCTTTAAAAGTATCCGGAGAATTATAATTTTAGTTGTTCCGATTAACGCAAACACCTCGAGACAGCAAGATATAATAAGTACTGTTTGCGTTCATGCTCCCCTGGTCAGATAGTCTCCAAACTCATGGTCAGACGTGGTACCTAGTTGTCAGATTAAAAGGAAAAGGGTATTTATGATTCAGCCACTAGCTGACGTTACAGTCTGGATGTATGCTCCTTATTGTGTTTTTGTGATAATAATCAGTATAACCACTTCTTTATTTGTTTTTAGGACGTCAAGGATGTGCCAGAGAAAGAAGATTTTATTGAAAAACCTGAAGTATTCACTCAAACGGAAATCATTACGAATGAGTGTCCAGAAAAATTGTCGGCGAAACCTCCAACTGAAAGTGTAAGAGGCTAATTGAAAGAGATGTATATGTATTTAGAACAAAAGAAAATAAATATTTCTTTGGAAAAAGGCATGCAAATTTTTAAAAGATTATTTTTATATAATACAATTTTGTAAAGATGTTTAGAGTCCTATACCCTCTTTAAGGTGTACCCGAGTCAATGCTACTTAGTAGTAGCAGACATTGGAGTAAATTCAACTGCTTGTATAGTTCGGGACTCAGGCAAACTTGTCGGATAAGTCATAAGATCGCTTGGTCTCCTAACAGAGTCAACAATGGCGGGGCAAATGTTACGGGTCCGGCCTAAGAAAGCCCCCAGTCAGATTGCGCGCACGTGGAACATAACATTCTTTTTTTTAAGCCGGGGTCCGTGGCACTGTGCCGACATGTCACCCAAATGTTGCGCGACTAGTAGCAGAGTCGTTTAAGACTTTCTATGTAACATTTACACGCGTTAGAAATTATATTTCCTTGGCGTAACAATAACAGCCTTTTTTGAAAATAAATATCCCTCTCTTTATTATACGCTTGTAGAAAAAACGACACTAACAATAGAAAAAGGGTATTTAATACATTTAAAGTTTTATTATAACGGATTATGGTAATGGTATGGATGGTGGTATGGTTGTCGGTTTTTCGTAACGGTGTGCGCATCGTAAAAATTTACTCCCTTAATTTTTCCCTAAAGAAGTACCCGTATAACCTCAACATGTTACATTTTTTCTCCGAAAGCTGTCAGTTACAGACAGCACTAGTGAGGGGACACGTTTTTAGTTTCGTTATTGACATTAAACTCTAAAATTATGTTTTATAATAGTTTTTTAAAACAGTTCTGTACTACAAATAATATGACTACTAAACATTTAAGGATTCAACTAAATTATAGTTATCTATAGCTTTCAACTGCTTGTGTTTTACAATTTCAAGAAGCAATGTTACACTTTAATAAATGATAAAGAGTTTAATACAAACAGTAGATTGTTGAGTCTGGGAGCAAACATTTATTTTGAAGGTGCGATTGATCTTTAATCCAGAGCAGAGCGCTGAGCGTTCAAGAGTAGATCCCGAATAGCGAGGTTGAGTAGTTCACTCCGAACTGGAGGTTAAAAAATAATTATTAAGCGAACGATCTACTTTTTATCACCTCTATGTGAATATAAGTAGTACAACTTATTAATAGGAATAGGGCTTACATTCTCACTACATGAATAAAACACCTTTTTTTTTTAAATAAAATCGAATAAATCTTTAAGATGCACATGGGCGTTGGTGAACACTTAGCTACTATCACGTGACCGACTCCTCACTTGCCCCCTATGCTATAAAAACAAGTTTCTAGTCGTGATTCGTGATCTATTTCGATTTAATAATGTTTTAATTTAAATTAATTGTATTACGTACCCATTGCGATATTTTAAATATAACTCTTTGTTTCGCTTTGCGCTGCTTTGGCATGTCCCTATGCAGTGGTGCTAGTAGTACAACATCAAAACTAAATCGTACTGTTATGATTTATAGAGCTTTAATTACGGGAAAGTCAAATGTCCATATCTTCATCTTGATGACTCTGGCTGCCATTTATAACACATGTTGGAAGCATGGACTGATTTCAATGTACACTATTATATCATAAAATCACTCCACTTAGCATCACATCAAAACACCACCCTTAATCCAAACCTATTTCCTGGGCGCGGCTCTGTTTGTGCACAAATGTTAAATGAGTTTCAAATCCTTAAAGAGCCAACCACCTATATATATTTGAACCTCATTGCAAGAAGACAAAAATTTGCACTCTTTACATCATGCAAGAAGACAAAAATTTGCACTCTTTACATCATGCAAGAAGACAAAAATTTGCACTCTTTACCCTTGAAACTAGAGGATAACTTAAACGTTACTTAATTACAGATTATGGAGACGAGAACTGAAGTGCAATATGCGGCGCAAGTTGACGGCTCCGTAGAAGGCCAGACGGCGGCTGACGCGGACGATCCTACGAAACCCTCAGCTGAAGAAGGGACACCAGATTCTTCGGATAGTCTCTCCAAGCATGTTCTAGCGAACTTTGTTAATGATGGTAGATGTCTATTTCACTTTTATGATACTTCGAGTACAAACTCTGCAAGCGACACACATCCAAATACTAAATACTGTGTAGTTTGTACGAAAAGTCATAGTGTCCAGAGCTCTCGCAGGTCCTTTAGGTCACGTCTTCACGTCACGGTCTTAAGGTTTACTTAACAGAAACCTGGACTTAAATAATTAAGTCCAGGTTTTTGTTAAGCTTATTAAAACATTTAATACATATTCGATACTATATTGTGCATGCGAGTAGGTAATGTTTGCCGGCCTTGAAGGAGCCTAATCCTATAAGGAAGACTGCTCCGTTTGGACAGAATGTTCTGGTGAAAGGAACATAACTTCTGAACATGTTAGTCGTATTAATATCTTCACATTAATTCAGAGGTTCATTCATATATTTAACTAGCAACGCCATGCGGTTTCACCATCGTGATCCGCATACTTACTCCACTCCTGTTTGTCATAGTGTGATGTATTAGCATCGAAATAATTTTGAAAATCAGACCAGTGGTAGGGACCAGTAGTAGGTGGGGCGTTCAACTAAACAAACTCTTTAGCTTTGTGATATTCTTTAAGTATGTGGTAGTGCCATGATGCAGTGCAGCGGAATTGCGCCGTTACGAGCAGGGAGGACCTCTCGCTCACATGATACAAAAAAAGTGACATTTTCAGTGCCACTAAACGTGAGCTCTGTGCGTTGATCTATTAGAGGGGAGAAGAAAAGGAGGGCAACGCATCGGCATGGTAATTATGCGGGTGCTCAAGGGTGTGGGTAGTTGTAAAAAGTCTCCACTTTCTCGTCACACTATAAATATTTTTTTTCTAATAGATGCCATTTTTCTAGAGCTCACTTTGGTTACAGTGTTCAACTTCGAGACTGGTAAATTGAGTGACGTGGACAAGTTCAAGAGGCGGTTGATCCGGAGCATAGCGAGGTACTTGTTCGTGGACAAAGTGCCCGAGGAGGAGATGTGGAAGCAGCTCCGCAAGGACACGGACTGCGACTGTCACGCGCTGTGGTAACATCCTCAAGCAGTATATTTCAAGTGGTGCCTTTAATCCAGCGGCTAAAGAACTTCACAATAAAAAATAAGCAAAGGAAAGTTTTTCCATTATAAGACACTGGCAGTCCGTCACGGCTTTGTTACACAATGTGTGGCAAAAATTCATCGATTTGTGAAAATACAAAAATTTCAGCTTCGTAAACAAATTCAATTGATGGCAGAACAACATCTGTCGGACAACTAGTGGTCAGTGGTTTCAGCAGCTAGACAAGGATTTATATTCGCTATTTTTTTCCACACCATTATTTCATCACCGAAGTTTTCATAATCGACTATATCTTTTAGAAAAAGTTATGTAGCCTACATTCGTCACAGATAATTTAGAATTATAATGAAAAATAATATTTCAATTCGGTGTACCGGTTTCAGAGCCTATTCAATTCAAACAAACAAGCAAATGTTTCCTCTTTATACAATTAGTATAGGTGACGCATACATAACACATTTTGGAAGGAAAAAAAGGGAGAAGGTTGACGTCAAGTAGTAACATCAAATGGAACCGAAGTGGCTGTTAGTTGTTACTTCACCGAGGAAAGCTCAGAAAATATACCACCTCCACATGGTGGTAAGGGTACAGTTCCCCCCCCTCCCCGTCATATCAATGAGCGCACAGCCCCCACGACACTGCCGTACGTGAGCTGCCCCTTTGTCTGTGAAGATGGGAGAGAGAGGGGTCCCGATCTCTTCGGTCAAAATAGTAATAGTTACTTTAGCTAATCATAAATAACTATCAGGATGCATCCTTCCCATCTGCAGGTAAGGCGTGTCTTATAGTAACCGATGAAGCTGCACTGGACGCTCCGTGAGCACAAGTGAGAATTCTGATAACTCGCTGGCGCAGTCGACACCTATAGACATCAGAATAGTTCAAGTATATGCAGATACTTTCTGCTCGCCTATTTGACTTCTGATTAAATTCGATGCGTCTAAGGGCGGCCGCTGTTGTGACACGGGAGTTACATCGATGCGAAAGTGTGGTGGGGCAAATCCGTTTAAGAAATGCAGGTTTCTGGCCGTCCTTCACCCTTTGTGTGACACTAGCAAGTAGTAGTCCGATGAATAGGCAATGGACCATCTGAACTAAAACAAACCACTAATCACGTGACTGCATCCTCCGGTATTACCTATACTGTGGCCAGGGAGAGCATTACTTTTGCGTGTCGAATGTCGTCGTAACAAACACTTAAATTTGTTTGTTTACAGGAAGCGCATGAGAGCGTTGACACTGAAGAAGTTGCGACGACTGCTGGCGGCGGAGGATCGTTGGGAGAACATCACGAAAGTCGCCCGCCTCTCGGTCACCGACTGGCTACTCTTCGACCTTATTCTGGTGCACGAAAAAGTTGATCTCATTGGTCAGGTACGCAACCAAGAGGTCCAGCTACCTCGTGCTCGCCACTGTGAGCGCTTGTAATGTTGTTAGTACATGTGTCATAGGATCTAAGCACCGCGTCAAGCTGTATTTTGTGCTACTTTTTAAATAATACCCTCCGCCACATACCTGGGAAAATTTAGAAAGTGTCATTGAGTGCCTAATACTCCTGTGATTCAAAGATTGATAGACTAACATAAAGTCAATGATGATAATTTTATAAATCTACAATGATTTCTTCACTTTAGTGCCTAGAAAAAGGCTGACTAATCGGTATTAAAATAAAAAAAAAAAATTGGATGACCCTTTCTAAGTCTAAATAAGTTTAACAAAGTTTTGTTAAACTGTTAAAAATCATGAAATTAAAAAACGAACCTAAGTCCGACAGCTGGAAATATAGTTTAACAGTACGTTACGTCTATCCGCTACTCGGTGCCACTCGTGGTATTAAGACATTCGTTTTGTGTAACCACACTTCCTATGTCAAATACCGTCCAGCCTTTGTGGCGTAAGTCGTAACAAAGAAAATGGATGCTTACAAACATACATACGCTCGAAAAACATTAACCTCCATCTGACGCAGTCGGTCAACTGGCTTCTTTTAATGTCCTTAAAAAGAAGAAATAAAATTTTAAATCAAATCAAACCAATGTATTTAGTATCCACATGCATTACACAATTTATGAAATGGCATAAAAGTCGCGAGATTTACCTGTGTACTGATTAGTTTTGCTGAACACAGGTACCAGTCGCAGCATACAAGTAGAGCCTTTAACTTTGAATGCGCAGTAACATATCTACGGTCTCAGGAGAGGTACGGCATGAGGCGAAATGCGAAAACCAGCGCGACATCACAGTGACTCATAGCCCGAGCTGACAGTCTGTTGTGCGCGCAACTGTTGTCTGCGCTGACGAGTGTCATTTTGGTTCAACTTACATGCCGCGAGCTATAGGTACCAAATTTATGTAATTGTATGAATGAAAATGTTTGCATACTCGTGACATGCAAGTCTCGAGACACACTTTTACACAATTTAACAAATTGGATAATACATGCATGTAGCAGATTTCTTTTCTCAGCGATTATATTCAGATTTAGCTATAATTGTTTCAGGATAGCATGACGGAACACAGCAAAGAGCCCAGTGTACTACACGATCTGTTCGAGCTGGTCAAAGCGCATAACATCGAAAAACTGAAAGGAGACAAGTTGATTAGGGCGTGGGTGCTTCTGACGCTGGAGTACAATAAATGGTAAGATACCCTAACACGTCCGACAGTTGACCACGGGTCCCGTCCTCGAAACCTACTGATTGATATGTTGAACACTGTATATACCTGCTTGAGCTAGTAGTTCAGAGCACAATAGCTATAATGGTCCTAATGTAACCATCAAAATAGAATAAAGTGACATTGTTCAACCTTAATTTTACAATCGTAATTAAAAAAAATAAAATCTTAGGTTAAGTGTACATTCGCTCGCTTGGCGTATCCAATATTTTATTTCCAGAGGTCTACTATCCACACTTGGATACAGGTCCATGCCTCTGAACTCAACTGAAGTCGTCAGAGTTGCCAGTGCTATAATTTAACTAGATTTACTGGGTCTTTTTAAATTTCTGGCGACCCTTCCGATATTTGGTTTGAATAATTTAAGATCTTTTCCAATCGGTATCGGTGGGCGTAAATATCGACTCGAATGTTTATTTATTTAAAAATAGCGGACGTTGGTTTGTATAGTCAATTATTTTTTTCAAGGTTTCCTAAAGTATAAACAATTTCCCTAGCCAACATGAAAATCACGATTTTTCGTCACATATAATTTGCTAGGCGATACTATAACGCACGAACATTGCAACATCACTTTTAGCACGATGAAAAACAAGTAACAATATATATTATATAAATACATAACAATATATATAACTACTTAATATACGTCATAAGTCCCTCAACTTGCGGCACTATATCTGCGACTGATTCCTATGTCCTATGTCATTGTCGATTTCAGTGGTCGGAAGTGTTCGCCCATGCTGCTACAGCGGCGGTGGTATCAGATGAAACAGCTGGCTAGGATCAAATTCTATAAATTTTGGTTTGCGTACGGCGGGACCGCCTCTAAACTAGAGAAGGCGTGGCAGCAGAAACCAACAGACCTACAAGCAGAGATAGCCAAGCGGTAAGCACTTTAAAGATATTTTCTAGCGTAGCTGTGTCTGCCTGTCGCCTGTACGTGATTGTGTCACCGCACATTTACTACTTTGTACTCCCGACGCTTATGTCACGTTACAGCGGCCGTGGTTATGAGAATATCCACTGTCGTATAGGTTCAATGCAGGGCTGGAAGCTGGAACGAGTATAAGTTGAACATTTATGTGTATAGTCCACTTTTTTCAAAGTATCCTAAATTGTAAATGAATATGGCGTACTTCCGGTCAACGACAATATAGAGGTAATAACGCTGTAAAGTGTAGAGACATAAAGTGCAAATTATCAAACAACTATGTCGTCTAAAATAAAATGAAGGATTACTAGGAAAGTTAATATTTATTATTATTTATGGGAGAGGGAGGTGAAAAGGAGGGCAATGCATCGGAATCATGATGCTGATATTCTATAAAAAAAATATTAAAGCACAATTCCAATAGAGATGATGATGAGAAGATGTTTTGAATTAAAAAATAGCCTTATTCCAGTCAACATAACGAATTATTTATTTTAAAAAAGACCATAGTTTCTATAATATAGAAACTACTAATTATAAAAATTAAATTATAGTAAAAAGTGGACGCTGAAAAAAAACATATTTTTCCTACATAAATACATTTATAGTTTTATTGTTTACATGACCTATCAATTTGTGGAGATGCGTTGTCTGGTACATTACATATTGCGCATCGTGTTTAATAAAGACGGACACCTTAGTTAGATAGAAATCGATTCAGTGTGAAACTTATTTGACGAGTAAATATTTAATTATCAATCATAGTATGTTCATTCAGTCCATTCATTCATGTGTCAAAATATTCCACACACATCCCTATGCGCGCAAAAAAAAGTATGCCCTAAAGTCAAATTCAATATGTTGCCATAATCTGTTTCATCCGTTTTCGTATTTTATTGAATTATAAGTGATATACTGATAATTAATCGTGCTAAAAGTGATGTTACATATGTTCCTAAGTTATTGTATCGCATTGTAAGTGATAAGTGAAAATCGTGATTTTCATAAGTGGGGGGGGGGGGGGGNGGGGGGTTTGGTTATACTTTAGGTCACTGAAAAAGTGGACTACACCTAACAACCTGTTTCATGGTGAGGCACCAAAACGCTTGTGGTGTCAATTTGACGTCACGTTCAATGTTTACATTTAAACTGTGTGTGTGTTATTTTTTTGTTAATTCAAAATGTTCTTTTATGTATTTATCATAATTTTAATCGTATTTAAGTGAATCCGCCTATTCAACACAAAAACGTTTTTTTCAATTCGGGGAGTTCCTGAGGTTTAGCGTGTTCAAACAAAGAAACAAACTGTCGTGTCGATCGCTTTCGTTTATTTAGACGAATGGTATTTACGATTATAATTTTATTACAGATATAAATGTATTGTGGTGAAAGAATTTCCTTCTTGGGAGGAGTTAGTGGCGGAGAAGAAAATCATTTTACGGGAGGACTTTGTAAGTTGATTTCCATACAGTGGCTAGAGTGAGATAACATGAGAGGGAGACAAACGAGTAGTCAGAATACTTTTGGAACTGCCAACGCCTATAAACATATAACAGAGATTATGCAAGCGTTGTCCGCCCTACCATGGTTAACCACGACGACTCGCCCGTGTTGGAGGGAGTGCCCCCCCACCCCCCTCCCGTTCATGATAGCAACAGACGAAGTTGTCACTAGACGCCGGTGTGCCGGGGGGGGGGGGAGGTCACGCGCTGAATATTGAACATTGCGCATGAAATACAGTAGTTGTACTTCTTACCAAAGTAATTGCTAGCCCGCTAATGTAGATGTTTGTGGATATTTGTACTAATTCCACTGTGGCTGTGACACTACAGTCTACATCCGAATCAGGTGGGCGTGACGGGGGTATCTACCGAACTGCGGCGCGCCATACGTAACGGCTATGCTTTCGCGTTTCGTGCGGTTTGTGAGAGTTCGGATGTTGTGTCACTTGTATCTGTTATTAGGTTATCACAGTCTGTTGCGATATTAACGAATGAAAATCTTTAATTTTCAGGAAAATTTGTCGTTAGAAGAGCCAGTCAACCGTAAGTAATATTTTTCAAAGTAGCTTTTAAGTAAGGTTACATACCTACCTATTACCCATTTCATACGAAGCCTTGGTTGAGAGGCTACAACCATGTATGGCATGGAAACCTGAATGAAAAACATTGATTTAGTAGGTTAGTAGTAGTTAGTCAATTTCATAGCTTCCTGATAGCTTAATGGGATCTTAACGTAAACGCAAGGCGTAGTTACATTTCTGTTCCACAGGTTCCGTTTTAATTAATAAACATAATTCACAAGAAGCATATACCTGGTAGATAGATTGAAGTTTACTAGAGATAGTTAAGACCTGTGAACGGTTCTATACTACAG
>JAFELO010000219.1:1425426-1449446 GCA_017140195.1 Eumaeus atala | reverse complement strand
AAATTTTATCAAAATCGGTTTAGTAGTTTTTGCTTTGCGATATAAAAAAAGTAAAATGAACGAATAAAAGTAATTAAAATAAATTAAACCAACTTTAAATACATGTCAATGGAATAGGGAAAACGTACTCTTGAGATATATCATCGTCCACAGAAAATATTTTTTGTCTTTACTTAGGCACAGAAGCTAACAAAATGGTTTTCTTTGTTTCTACCATGAATTACTTTAGCAGTAGCATAGATGATAAAGTTATTTTAACATGCTGCTCTGTAATAGAATATTCCAAGTTACAGACTGCAGCTATAAATATCCTTTTACGTTACGAAGATTGATCAACTACTGTGCATGCTGTGTAAATGGGATGATGTATTTAAAATAATTATGACATGGAGCTGGTCTGATGATGGAGGCGGAAGGTAGCTATAGAAACCAAAATGCCGCAATCTCATCGTGTTTGGGCTTGTGATTTGTATTGATAAGTACTATATGTTTAGATGTCAGTCAAGGTTTGCTGATGGAGATGTGTGATGGCCAAGGGAACTCTTTGGGAGTATATAGGATCCTATCGTGTTGGGGCTAATTTTATTTGTCTTGATGTGGACTCTATATAAATAGTTTATTTGTGGTATACATTTAAAGTCCTCATATTATTGATGGTGTTTTTCAAAAGGAAGACACATAGGCATAGCGTTTTATATTTTATCATAGCGTAATTCTCTTAAAATATTTATTTTTTCAGAAAAAGCTCCCGATGTCTTAATCATCGAAACGCCAGTGGAAACTATACATATTGATGAGGATTCCGATGGCGACGACGACGGAAAATCTGAAGAAGGTGAAACTCTCCAAGCCGCAGATGTTGTATCTATACCGAAAGATAAAAAAATACAAATATGTATAGGTAGTATAAAAAAAGAAGTTAAAGAACTGGAATCAGATTCATATGTTAGTACAGACGTTCAACTTCTGGAAGCCATACATATTCCAGTAGAGCAAATGCGAATCACGGAGTCAGATATAAATAGTGACCCGGGTACCTTAAATAATGTAGAAAATATTGAAAATGAGTGCTACGATGAAGTTTTACCAAAAATAACGAGCGTCACTGGTGGTGTAGAAGTGATTGATTCTGATGAAGATCGTGACGATACTTTGATCACTTTACCCCAACATGTGGATAATATTGAAAGCGAAAACAAAATTGTAGCGAAAAGTGCTGCAGAAGCGCCTGCGTGTATTCCTGAGAATATATCTAGGAGTGTAGGAGTACCTATTAATACTTCGCCGATTAGCATTATGAAAGATAAAACTGCCGAGGAAAAACTGGATTACGAAGTCCAACTTGACGATTTAATAATACTTGACGATGGAATTGAATTAGAAGATGATGGAATTGAACTAATTGACGATGACATGGAAGGTAATAATACTTTATAATGAGATTAAAATGTTTGACCATATAAAAAAATGTTATTATTTTTTACAAGGAATGGACAATTGTCACAAGACAATGTTTAATAAAGCAAGTCTGTTCCTTTAGGTTTTCATAAATATTATCAGTTTTAAGTAAAGGCAATTAATACTAAATCAAATTGTCAACTTCGTTAATCGCTAATTAGTTAATAAAAAAAAATCTTCTTTAAACGTTACATTTCGGAACATTTGACGCTAGTCAACATTACTCTTTAACCCGTTAAAAAGTGATGGAATTTAGCATTTTTAAGACGTGTCAATAAACTGCATATATGGACGCGAGTCAAAGAGTCGTGATACGAGCGGCAGTGTGTGTTCACGTGCCGCTCTGTCGATCTTCTCGCCGGGCACCCGAACTCACTAACTATTTAGACGACCACCATAACCGAAGTTTCCAGAAGTAATTATGTAAACACGAGCTGCTATCGATCCTGTCGCAGTGATAATAATATATTTACGGAAATATTTCCGGCAGTGGGGGTAAAAGACCTGAAAGTAAACGGGCTACAGGACTAGATTCATTTCACTCGCTGCTTGTACCGCGCCGAACTTCACCACCGGCCAGAACGTATTTTACGAACGGCGCGGTGCTTAGTAAATACAAGAATTAATGGACGGAAATGTTAACTTCTTTAATTATCGATTGACGTATTAACTAGTTCTAATCTATCCTAATAACAGCGTGTTTGTATGAAGGGAGCAATGAATGTGGAGGAGGCAAGGCAGGTATGTAAGGATCGGGATGTGTGGCACTCCGTTCCTTTGCCTCCCTGTTAGGGAGCTGGCGTGTTGTTGTATACTAATGATTTACATTATGATAATAATAATTGCTTTACATTATTGACGATGAAAATATTGATTAAGTATACAAAAGATTTCACATATTTTGACCCTTTACGTTATTAATTCCTACTAGTTTATGCGTAAGAAGATATTATTATCTATTGATAGCATATATTTACGTGGTATTTATAAGCGGAGCTCGTTATTTTTGGTTAATTTTAAGACATTTTTACTGTTTCAGATCCGATGACAAGTATGAAATCTAAACACTATAGTCAGGAAATAAATGAAATCGATGAATCCCCTAAATTTGATTATAAACTTTTGCTCACGCCAGTCGTATATACAAAGAAACTGGATGATATGGATGTATTTAAGTTCCTAGATTATAACAAGGTGCGTGATATAAGAATTATCGAATGTTCTCTTATAGAAAGTAAGACAGTTAAGATAAAAAAAGAAAGCAAAGAATTCATAGAAGTGACTAAAGAAGTTTCCGAGCAATCGCAATTCGACGAAGAAGATAGCGTGAAACTGGAAAGTATTATTAACAAAAGTATTGAAAATGTATACGAAAACAACTCTGTCAGTTCCGAAAATATACAGAATGTGTATGAAAACAACTCTAACAATTCCCACTTACCAAGAGTAAAATATTCAAGTTGGCTATTGCAAAAGCCTAAAAAACGTAGCTACAACCCCATACTACTATGCAAAAATCCTGATTTTAATACTAGATTAAAGAGATTAACTGCTGGTTTCCTAAGCTGTGAGAAAAACCGATTATTGCTCAGGGAGTGTAAAAGATTGACTGTAGACTTACATAAAAGTTTTGAAACTAAACTGATAGATGGAAAAATGTGTTTAGAGAACTGCAAATTCACAGATAACACAGAAAAAAATGATTCACCAACGCAAACACAAACAGATGCAGTTAAAGTTAGCATATCAAACATTGTTCCAATAATATCGTCGATCACCAATAATACATTAATAAAAAAGGAGATGATGCCACTTGACAATGATAACGTGAATAATCTTGCTGACACATGTAAAAGAAATGATAAACTTCTAACTGTAGAAGTTACACCCATGAAAGATAACAACACCAACTATAATCCGCCGGTAGAAATTGTCACAGATTTGAACACTAAGCATTTGGCGCAAAGGCAAGAAATTTTAAACCAAACCCAATTGCCAATCAAAATGGATAATTGTGAAACTAGAAAAGAATCAATAGAAATTAATGATGATGACCGTCAAATGAAAGACAATGAAAATGCCGAAACGGTAGATTTAGAACAAGGTAATAATTCGGTTATCCGAAGAATAAATAAACACAAATTTCAAAATTTACTTGGCAAGACGTTAATAAACGGGCCTAAAAATTATAGATTCGGATATTCACTAAATACACCCGCTCGAGAACCAGTATCATGGAATTCAGGTCCAAAATACAATAAAAACTCAAGCGAGAAGGATATGTTTGGTGGAATACTCTTGGCATCAGATACTCTTGAAAAGATGTTTCAACTCCTGTCGAATCAAACAATTGATGACAAAAAGAAAAAAAAGAAAAAGAAGTTGGTGGCAATAAAACTGGCTAACCAAAACAGTGAAAATGAAGTTTTAGAAAAGAAGGAAGATAAAGATAATGAAAATAGTGAAATTAAAACAGTTACTACTGTTTTTAGTGAAAATGAAACAAAATTAAGCATTCCTACGAAGTATAATAAAAACATTACTACTGACTCAGAAATATTTCCAAAACCAACAGCACAACCAGTTCCAAGAAAAAGAGGTAGACCTAGGTTGAACGCACCGAAACCTCAAATTTGTCATTTAAAGGGCTCGCGGTACTGCTGTTGGGCTTTAGAGAAACTGTTAACTAACAAAATTCCAAAAGAGCCACATTATTGTCCGAAACCGATATGTATTTGTTGCTGTAGAGATCGTCTCTTGAAAAAATCAATGCGTGATAAGCATGGCATGGGTAATAGAAAGTTGCCTCAACGAAACTATAAAGATTCCAAAATAACAAAGGTAAAAACTCAAACAACAGAAATTAGTACACAAACATCAATACCAACAAATAAAATGTTAATGCTGTCTAGTATTGTACAAAGAGATAATCATGCCCTGAGTATACCAATTGTTCTTTCGGATGATGATGATGATGACGAAAATTATAAAAGGTGCAAAAATTCTAAATTAAGTAAGAATGGAGGGTGCCAGAGTGGGGTTGAAAATATGATATTGAATCCAGAAGAGAATATACATGAATCATCAAATAAGCCAGAGGATGTGTCTAACATTAATAGTGAAATACCTACATCAAGTGCATTTGAAATTAGTTTTCCAAATATGTCAGCACTGGAACAAACTACCTCAACTTCGCAACGTAATGATAGTAACATCAACTTACCATGTCCAGCTAGGGGGCGTCCAATACCAAAAATTTCAGTAAGCAGTCGAGGTTCCTTATACCAACAAGAGTTCCTAAAAGATTTGACACATAGTGAAGCCAATAAATCTAGTAACCAACTATATATTGAATTAAGTGAACAATCTATTGAAAATAAAAACAATAGTAAAGGTTTAAATCCAAGTTCACCGAAACACATTGAAAACTTAACGTTGGGCCCAAAAACTGTTAGAGACACTGATACTCTACCTGAAAATGATACATATTTAAAAGAAAATGTAAAGAACGATAACTTGTTAGCCGGTGTCAATAATCCATCAAAAATGCCTATATTTTTAGGTAAAAATAAAATTTTACTCTGTTCGAGTAATTCAGTGTCTAGTCCAGCTATAGAAACAGATAGTATTATTACTGATGGAGGCCAAGCAGTCCTTCCTCCGGGTGTCCAAATAGTGCTATTACCTAGTGGCGAGTTGGCACTTTCTATTGAGCCTGATATAAATTTTGCTCCTGAAACAATAAGTAAATTATCTGAAATTTTAGTGGCTGTTCAACAGCAGATAAATGTACCCGATGTAGGGACTGATATTGAAAAAAATGCTGAAACCACCAGTACTTCAGAGAGTGATAAAAATGTTTTGAAAACACAGGCCAAACAAAGTACTATAAGTTTCGCAGTCGAATTAATAAATCTTGATTCTGAATCTGTATCAGATGCTATAGGTGAAGAGAAAGAAAATAGTTCTAATATGCGAAGCGTAAATGTAAATGAGACCCATATGGGTGGCCAGACTTTAAACAATTCAGTCGATTCAACCGCTCAACCTAACAAAAAGTCAATTTTATCCGATCTGATGGAAATGTCTGGTATCTCAGAAAACGATGCTATATGCGATGATAAACTGCAAGTAAAACCACAAGAGTTGTTAACATCAGAAAATTCGTTACCTTTGGAAGCAATAACAAGAACCGAACATATGCAAAATGAAAAATTTATACCTTCTGTTGACATATTGGAGCAGCCTGTTGTATATAAGGCACTGGAAAAACGCAAAGAACTGTCTGTGGTTTCTTCTTTTGCTGAACTCAAGAATTGTCATGAAAAACACTACCAATTTTATAAAATGGACACCGAGACGGGTCAAATACTACCAATAAATCTCAAAATTAAGAAAGGTGCGCGGTTTCCGAAAAGAAGACGAAACGTTAACCAATCCATTGATCCCGAATGCGTTATTGACTTAACAGATGATCAAGTGGTTATGTCAACAGAAGAAACAGCATCAATAAAATCTGTACAGACTAGATGTACGATCAGTGGGTCAAATGTTAAGCCAATAAATTTAATTAGGTCGATCCGTTCGACAGGGGCGAATTCAAAAAAAGAAATCATTTCATTGGAACTTTTAAAAACGAATTCGTCTATTTCAGACAAAGAGATTATGCTAGTGAGTACGTTAAAACAAAAGAAATCATTATTGATATCGAACCAAGATACAGCCGACAAAGGTCTTGAATTGATTGCCACTCCGATGAATAAGAATGATTTAAACGACGTTAACAACAGTGTAACACAGGATCAAGATTCTGATTCGGACGATGAACCATTAGCGCAAAAAGCGAAACGTAAACGAGGAAATGATGTATCCGTTTCCGATCTGCAGGCAGTCTCACCTAAAAGTTTTCATGTGGAGGAAAATTTGGACGGTCAATCTACAGAATCTTCACTGCCGGAGTTTTTAGAACAGGACAATCATGAATGTAACGAGGAGGATTCAGATGAAATTTGTATACTCGGTGTATGACTGAATCTATAATCGCTTAACATTTCATGTATGTTAATAACCAACTAAATCTTTATGTACATTGTGAATATTGTTGAATATTTGTGAACACGTACCAGTTCTGTTATTAGGTATTCCGGTATATAATAAAGCTTCATAGCATAAAAGCTATAGTTAACATCACATTAAGAAATTATTACTGGGAATAAAGTTCGGGTAACTTTAAGCTGTGATATAATAAAGACATTTATAATAAGATGTATAGTCACCAGTGAAATAATATGTGTAAGATAATGCATACGTACATGTAAGTTGAACAAGGTGGTGAAATGGAAGTCAGAATCTCTAGGATCAATAATTAAATATCATTTTATTGTATCTATTACATTTAATTAATATAATTATTTATTTTCATAACTGAAGGGAAAATTAATTCGTTACCTAAAATCATAGTAGAAATTTCCCACTGAAAGAGTCGTAGCGTTCGGGCAATTGGGACAAGGATACCAAATTCTTTACACCTTCATTCTGGAGATAATAAAAATGTTGATTAACTTAATGACGCTCTGTTTAAAAACGTCTCATTTTGATGAGGCCTGTGCTGGTGTTATAATAAAATTATACACGTCTCAGTTATGCGTCCAAAATTATTTTGGATATATACACCATACATGTCACCTTATGAGGTTTAGAGTTCGGATCATTTCTAAACTCTTATGGCATGCTTCACAAAACCCCTGTATAATATATAGGTATATTATGATTAGTGGTATTAGGAACTTACCGACCTCGAATTAACTATTTTTATTTCAATCCATACCCACGTAATGTATAGTGATTGTTAGCTACTTTCATAGTAGGTTCCTGTTAGCAATATTTCAATTGTATTGTTGTGTAAATAATAGACGTTCCCGTTGTTTGTTAATTACCTAATTAAAGGTATAACCAATATAAAAAAGTGGAGTTGTAGGGTGTGTTATAATTCCTGTTGGTCTACAGTTTAGTTAGCACAACAAGATTTGATTTGGTCGCAGGTCCGTGTCATGTATAAAGATATCTTGTAAATTTTCGTTTATAGTGAAATTTCGCTGGTTAATCGTCTACAGAGTTGTAAACGCATAATGAAACTGCCGGTAGATGGGGTCGGTAACGCGATCACATGTCCACTGTCATACTGTTTTTATACATTCTAAGTTTCCTTCGTTTATGCACACAAACGAGTTTTGTGTGACGACAAAAATATAAAAATATGTAAACTTGTCTACCTAGTTAATGTGTAGTAAAAACGATATTTAGGTACTTAATTTTTATGCGGACATATGCGCGCAAAGTAATGAATGGACAAATAAATGTGCGCGGCCATATTGTTTCACATTTGTTACTTAGTGTAAGTTATGTTAGTATTATTCGAAGTTTACTTCAATTATGTAGTGATTTTAATTGTTGGGTTGTATTTATGACAATTTTTCTAGACACACACTTACTGTAAAGTGTGTGAATGGATTTTCTTTATTAATACGTGACCAAGTGATCGTATTTTTATATTTTGTTTTGCCTGTCACCATGTTTATAGTTGGACTACAAAGAGTGTAAAATTCACATTTATTGCGTCATCTAATTTTTTTATGTAAGTAGAACAGTCGAGACGAAAACATTTAGCGTTTGAACAGCTTTTGTTTTGTCAGGCCTCAAGATAATTGCTCGTCAACTGAGAGGCGGAGTCCGTTTTCGCATTTAGAAGTTTAAAGAACAAGCTTGTTTTGTAATGTTGTGGCCACATTAATGTTTAACGTCAATGTTCAATGACACGATAATTGTTGGTATTTCTCGCTGGTAGTAGGGCGAGTGGCGTCAGAATAGTAATAGGTCATCTACATCTGAAAGTTTGTTCGGGTCACGCTGCTAGCACATACATTTAGTGTGCGCGCGATAGTCGGCCGTCTGCCTGATACTCGCTACTGAGTATACCGTGTAATTTATCAGCCGTCACTTGCGGGCAGTACCTGAAAACCCATTACAGAGCCGTTGCTATAAAGAGAAAAAAAATATAGCTTTTAAACAATTAAGGAGCTGAGACTGATTAAGAGTCCGACTGCACTAAATGCAGGTCCAAAGTGTGGTCTGCCGAGATCGTATATCAACGGCAGAAAGTATTAATAATGCCGTTAACATAGGTCATAATAGGGACCTAGTACCAGGGGCTTAAAACGCCTTGACAACTGCCGCACATGCCTAAGTGTCACTCATTAAATCTGTTATAGAATTATTCCTGTAATACTAATAACTTCTTTGTTTGTACCCTATAAACCTGTTTCTACAGTTTATATGTACCTATGTGTTAATTCTCTGTTGCAATTTCTTTACCTAAATAGAAAGAAAAGTTAAGTGGGGCAAAGCGTATTTTTATACAACCTAAGCCTTACTGGTTGTAACAGTTATTAACACTTATAAACAGGTATTTTTGAAAACAGATTCAAAGGGTCACACTTTATTTCTACTTCAATATAGAAACGGAAATGAAAGACAGTGTTCAAAACACTTTATTGGTTACCACTAAAATTCTTGCCTAGTGAAATTTTCAAATTGGCTTTATACCTCTTGGTACATTCGGTTCGCGTTGATAACGCAGAGACGTCGGTCCGCAACCAATCAAATCGTTCTTTATACCAGTTAAATTGTTTCTAATTATGTTATGAACGATTTCATTAACCGCCGGACGGACTTGCAACGTAATTGTATTCATAATAACGCGAACAGATGCCCATCAGACCAGGACTGTAAATTTCGATTTCAAGTTTACATTTTTTCACTGAACTAGGTAGGTACTTACCTAACCTATTATGGTAACGAATACTCACAAAACATTGTGATACATTTGAATGAAATTCTAGAAAGGTGTTAGGCATACCAGCTGCACGATACTATTGTATAAAAATGCGAAGAAATAAATGTTTTATATTAAAACTATATTTTTGTTTTATTACCAGTTTTACACACACATTAGAAATACACGCGTTAGAAGTTATACTTCTTTGGCGTAACAAGATGAAAATCTTTAAAAAATATCTCAAGCCTTACTCTACGTTTGTAAAAAAAACGACACCGACAATAGAGAAAAGGTATTTAATATATTAAAAGTTTTATTCGACACTTGAATAACTGAATATCGTGAGTACAGTTGTCAGTACTCACGCAAACACACGCAGGCGTCTTTAGTTAGACTTTCTTGGTAATTATTTTAAAAAAACTAAAATTTTGACTATAGCTAACTTCCTGGTGTAGGTTTTTCGTGACGGTGTGCGCGCGAATCGTAAAAACTACTCATATTTTTTTCTCTAACACGCTAAAAGAAGTATAACTTCATTAATGAAATTTAAAAATATATTATCAAGGCTATTGCAACTTGATTATATACAAACAGAAAATTTACTAGCCGTAGTGAAGGAATAACATGATGATGTGATTTCGATAGCATTCATGAAACAAACATTCACATGCACGCACCCACCAAACACAAATACAAATATACACACGCACACTCAATCAATACCTCCCTCTAATACTTGCCTAAAAGAAAATTTAATATTATATTGTACTCTATAAGTAGTGGAGTAATTGCACTGGTTTAGTAATGTACACAGGTTAAGAAATATGTAAATATAGGGAAGGCACTGTCCCCACTACTAGGATACAGGATATTCCTAGTCCAGGAGTCAGAGCATATTTGTAAAGATACATATGGTTGGAATAAATAGAAATGTTAAAAAACATAATAAATAGAAAATCGCATAAAATTCTAACATCGCAGTGGCATCAATTTATTATAAAACTTATAAGTCTCTCTCTCTCTCTCTCTCTCTCTAGAGTACCTATTCTGATCTCTGATTTTTAGTCCCAACCCACCTAGTGTTGTTAATATTTACATCTTTTTCAGTTTCGAGTCTGCATCATCATATTAGATATTCATATTGTTTGGGGTCACATGTAGGCAACATTTTCTGCAGCCTTTCTAATATTTTTCTAGCGCGTATATTTTTTGTCTACTCTTATTTTCTTTTTCTTATTTTGAGAAGGAAAAAGTTATTTGTATGTTGAATTAAAAAACCACCCACACCGTGTGAGTCGGACACACGTCACGCCCTAAGGCTTCCGTTAGATACGGAAGCCTTAGGGCGTGGTACAGAGTTCTAAAACGGAAAAACCATGCTTGTTGTATGGTAGTCCCCTTAAATAATTAATTTATTCTATTTAATATTTATTATAGCCGATTCATAAAATGTGCATCATTTGCGAAAGTTTCGAATTACGCTTCATGAGATACAGCTTGAGGACAGACAGACGGGTCCTAAAGTGTGTGTAAGAGGTTTTTACCCCTTGCATACCGAACCCTAAAAAAGGATTAATTGCAGACATCCACTTTTACCCCACGTCTACTCTACGGGATTAACACAAGCAAACACTTGTAGCCAATTCGTATTTTGAAAAAAGACAAGGTCCGAATAGTCGTCGAGCTTCGCGCTCCGATTATTCGTTGAGCATCGCGCTTCAAAAAGCCATCAACATGCGCGCTCCGAGCAGTCGTCGAGCTCGCGCTCCGACCAATCGTCGAGCTGCGCTCCAACGAGTCGTCGAGCTTCGAACTATCGTCGAGCTTCGCGCTCCGAACAGTCGAGCTTAGTGCCCCAAACAACCGTCGAGCTCCGCGCTTCGAACTATCGTCGAGCTCCGAGCTCCGAACTTTCTTCGAGCTTCGCGCTCCGACAACACACCATAAAGTCCCTAAGCCATGATGGCGAACCCGCAAATATTGCGGCCCCGTTACCGAGGGGATAGTCGTCCCCTTGCGACCCTACCCGGGTTATGATTTCCGCCTCGATGCCCGTAACCCTCACAGATTACTGTGAAGATGACCAGGAGTGGATTTTGGAATGATTATTATAAAAAGTGCGAGGTGCAGGCTGCATTTTTTTTTCGGAGGGACCTACTAGGTATTGGTTGGCGGCGCTATTGCTTCCGCCTCGACAGTTCATCGGACTAGCGAATACTTTTTTGTCTTCTAGGCCTTGTTGCATTGCAGGCACGTCCAGGAAGTTACCTCTCGCTCACATACCGTCCTAGTGACAGCGAAGCTGTCACGTTTCGTGCGGTTCGTAAGTGTAGTTAGTGACCCATTGGAGGAGAGGGAAAGGAGCACAACACATCTGCATGACAATAATGTATCTATGGACGTCGGTAAAAGTTATAAGGATCCGATTTGCCTCCTTATGCTATAAACAAATAAAGAAATGACATTCTAATAACTTTCTGATTAGCTGTACACAACAAATAAATATTCCACACATGGTGGTGGTGAGGCGAAAAACCTAAGATGATGATCTTAAACTAAAATCCTAAGATCACCCAGTATCTTGGGCGTTCTTTCCTAGCTCTTTCCATTTTTTCTGACGAGGCAGTCCTTGCGGGTATTACAGGATCCTGATTCTGATCCGTACCTGACAGGTCAGGGTTATGTGCTCCTGATGTGTTCGCAAAAGCTACAACCAACAAGGCCCCCCCTCTAGTGATCTATGACAAGAAAGGACTAGTGGGTATTCAGTGCATACAGGGCTAGTGCTTAAATATAACGCGACAATGAGCGTGTTCGCGTTTCAAAATAATAAATGAAACTTTAATAACATTTATTAACACAGGTTTTTTATCTGATAACAACACTTAAAGCTTCTTCTGCTGCCTTTTCTATTTCTTTATGAACTGTATTGACCTCGGACTGTGTTAAAGTTCTCTCTAAATTTCTGTAAACGATGCTGAAGCAAAGGCTATGTTTCTTTGTTTTTGGGTGAATAAACTTGTCCTTGAGTTTAACCTTTAAAAAAGGAAATAAGCTTGAATACAACCATAAATGAGTGATATAATAAGCTTTCCAAGTTCATAAAAAATAAACAATTGTGTCGCTTTTTAAGCAGAGCACCATAATCTTACAGAATTTGACAAATAGCAATAAAATGATAGTACATTATACATATTTTATAAACAAAGCTCAAAAGCTGTTGGTATGTGATTGGTTTTCTCAAAAATGAAATAATTTTCATACAATATACGGGTCCGATCACTACTTAATTATAAATACAAATAATGCATTATTCTAAACATTGACTTATTCATAATTTATAACTTATTAATTTAAGAAAGGCACAAGAATAAATGGCTTCTTACCTGTTCAATAATATCTCCTCCAACATCTCGCACCAGGTCATAGAAGTCATTGCACATAAACGTGTCTACTGTAACAGAGGGTGGCAACCAGAACGATAAGTCATTGGAGCACTGTGGGTACACAGACACAGGCTTGTATGTAATTTTATCATTAATACCTTTGTTTTGAAACTGACTTAGAAATCCTGAATCAGAACTCCACATGAGTCTTATGTCAGGAATTTTGTACAGTGCCATTGCAAGTCGTTCCAGTCCCAATCCAAAAGCATATGCAATAGTGTTATTTGGACCAGAATTTGCTAAAATCTCATTTCTCACAATGCCACAGCCTAAAACCTCCATCCAATTATTTTCATAATATATTTCTAATTCCCAGGAAGGGTGCGTAAATGGGAAGTAGGCATCTACCCATCTGTGTTTAATGTCCTCACCAAATAGTGTCCTAACTAAGCCAATTAGATGATTTTTTAACTGTGCCTCCATCATTTTGGCAGCTTCTAAGGTATGACAGCTTTGCTTTGTGGGATCATCTATTGAATTTAAACAATTATGTGGGTTCATTGGATCAAAGGTAGGTTCAAATATATTTAAGTCTGGGTGGTTTTCAAAGAGCTGTTCCCTGTATTGAGACCTAACAGCATCAACCTGAAATTTTAGTACTATAATTAGAAAATAAATATAAAGTAAAATCTGATAATTAATCACATAATGGTTTTTGAAGTAAACTGACTTAAGTAAATATTGGAGAATTCATAGTTTACAATGTATCTATAAAACATTTCATATTTAAGGTACACAGTACAAAAAATACTAAGTAAAGGCAAGTGCAAAACCAGAACAATCTTTACAGGGCTCATCACTAACAGCTCTTTCACTTTAGGATCATGTTCATGTTATGTATATATTCTGAATTTGTCAAATAAATTACCATAATCTGTGTGTTGCGTGGCAACATAAATAAATTAATCTTTACATTTTCTTTTGTTACAAACAATGATAAACTATCGGGCACTCCTTTTAAGTACATAAGCACTTGTGTCAGGAGATCCCGTTCTTCCATACTACTTATATAACATGTAATATATAACATTTCTTTTTGATAACAGATGAGTTTATTTGTATGTGTGTTTTTTATACAAATTTTTAATCTTAAAAAGGAAAATAATCTAAAGAGAAGAAGGATCTGTGTTTGTGCGCGCGCGTGTGTGCATGTAATGTGTGCGTATATGTATGTGTGTGTGTGTGTGTGTGTGTGTGTGTGTGTGTGTGTGTGTGTGTGTGTGTGTGTGTGCCTATGTGTGTGTGTGTGTATATGTGTGAGCATATGTGTGTGTGTGTGTGTGTTTCCATATACTTGCCAAGTTATCTACACATGGACAGTGCACAGTTTCAGTATAGCTCCATGACTTGAGCATGTTTGATAACAATTTTTTACATTTGTGTCTAGATTTACCTTAGTATCTTATTTATTTTATCGTATAACTTAGCAGATAAGCACTGCAATTGTCTACGTGTGAAAGCTGCCGTAAATAATTCCACTGCAGCAACAGGATGCTTGCACCTCCTAGACAGTTTGCTAGGATCATATTTTAGGGAATGGTATATTCTCAGTACCAAATTTAGAACATACAATTGCCTGACAGAAACGAGACCACAAGAAGCATAAAGTTGAGTGGGGGAAAATTTTAATGATACAAACTACATGACTTTAAGTAATGCTCTTTGAACTCTCTCAAGCTCGAGGAACTTTGTTTCTGTGGCTCCCCCCAGACAGGGAAATGGTATGTTAACATTGAATCTGCTAGCAGTGTGTATATCTACTTTAAAGAGTTTCAGTGATGTGTCTTAAAGTTTAAAATGTTGATATTAGCTTTTGCATCCTACACATCACAAATTCTAGGTGCTCATACCAAGACAAACTTAGGTCTGTCTGCTAGTTGTAGCAGACCTAAGTATTTAATCTGTTGAACTTTGTTAATGATATTACATGAGCAGTCCCTTCCTGTATTACAATTGTGTATTTTTATTTCAAGATCGGCAGGAGGTAGACTGCTATTGTATTTAGTGAAGTAGATATAATGAGTTTTGTTAACATTAACCATTAATAAGTTGCTTCTTAGCCAGCCAGCTATTTTTTAAAGTCTGAACTCTGTAGATCAATGCACTGATTCACATGTCACTCCAGTAAAAACCACAGCCATGTCATCTGCATAGGAGGATACCTTTTCTTGGTTAATGGGCATACTACATAAACTATTTATCTAAATTATAAATATCTGCATACATGAATGGTTATATGATGTGTATTCCACCAGAAAAATAAACAGAAGAGCCATAAAAAATTTAAATAAACATTTAACCCAATGCAATATAATTGTAATAATCAATTATGCTTTCATATGTAAATTTCTCTGATTATTTTCGTTAGCTCTAAATAAATAAAAATTTAATGGAACTGAAAAAAAACTAGTGTTAATTATATAAAAATAAATCCTTACTTGATGAAAAATTGGAAAGTGTGTAGAGTCTATTTCATCTCTTCGGTAAACATCTCCAATCATTAGAAAATTATTTAACCCAGACCTGAGGAGCTCACTCTGGTGTGCAGTCATATGACCACGCAAAAGGGTATTGCTGTTAACATAATAACAATCCGACTTGGCTCTACTCGGGTGGTCGTCCGGTATCAACAAATCGTCAAAGTTCTGCTTTGTTGAAACAATTGGAGACAGGTTTTCGTAAACACTGAAGCTTGGATTACCTCTATGTGTAAATGAAGAATAAAAGTATTTTACTATTCGCTGGCGCACAATGGACAGTGGGTTATTTGGCTGCAAATGCAAATTTCTGTTCATATATGATATTATTTTAGGGGTAATATTCGTATAATCATCAGTTAAAAAATTATTTTCATTTAACTGTATATTTGCAACTGATTTTGCTGAAGTGCTATATTTGTAATTCTGTAATTTAATAATTTGTATTATCCTTGGTCTTATAATTCTTAGAGACATATTTGTAAATAAATTATTTGCGTTCAAGTTAGTGTTGGATACAATTTATTTGAAACGTTATGTTTTTAGAAAATACAATTTCACATATCGAAATGTTCCACACAATTATATGAAATAAAATTTATTATCTAACATAAATTTGTTATATTTTTTACTTATTGCAAAACAGAATTCAGTTATAATATTAAATTTAACTTCTGATTTCTGAACACTGAGCCCCTGTTGGAACTTAAAACTTTGTGTCTAACATTTGTCAAATTAAAAATGTCAATTGTCAAGTATCATTGTTAGCACGTTTTTTTTTACTACTGGCGGCGTAAATTATCGCCTTTGTTCGTTGTAGGTTTTAAATACCTTCTCACATTTCATTGAGCTAGACGAGGCACTCATTGATAGAATGTAGATAGGGAAGGAATGCCGTAGATTATATGATGGCGAGTGGCCGTCTTAGTCAATACAAAAGGAAGGCGAGGCATTTCAAAGAGCTTTGCAAAAGACACTTCGATCGAGCTACCGCTCATCCTAATCCTCTTGTCAGTGAGGCAACGGGTTACAATCCCAACAGCGTTACAAATGTGGAGCGCCAACTCGGACGTGTCTGGGACGATGCTTCTGATCGATGAGGACAATCAAATCACGACAATTGTAACTCACGACAAAACAAAACACAGACAGATACAACACCACAGCCGCGGTGCAAGTACAAAACATCCCGTCGAGGGATTCGGGCGCAGGCTATACGATCCAATCCACAATCACCACATCATGACAGACAACAGTATACACGTTCGACTTCGAATAGTCAGATCAGACACGACCCTAAAATGCGTCTGTCTAGGCAGAAAGAGGCAGCAGATATGGAGATTAGGCAGACATAGTCATGTTTTCTAATCTTCTTTCTCTGTTCACCAAGACGGCTAATCACCGTCATATAACAGCCAGTGGTAAAGTGGTGTGCGGGGCTCGAAGCACATCACAGTGGCGAATACCTGTAAAATCTACCGTAAGCGCCATCAATGCCGCCATTGGTGAAGTACCCCGGAACTACAAAACATTAGGACATCTCGAGCTAGAGCCTCCTCTTGCTTGTCTTTTGCCTCCTCTACTTGTAAGAGAGGTACAAAGTGCGCCTCATCTTCCTACTCTTTAGTACCCTCTGCTTATAAGAGGGGGTACAAAAAGCAGGCAAATACGACGTATGCGATTTTTCGCCATTTGGGTAACCCTGCACGCCCAGCGGCGTTCATAAAATATAATACCAAATCGAAGATATACGTTTAATAAAAACAAAATGTTCGCGCAAGTGTAAATAGAGTATATGCAGAGTTATATCTTTGAGTAGTGCTGTTATTGAGCGAATTTCTAGCTTTACGGTGTCGATTAAAACAACACTTGAATTCAATTCCTAGTATTCGTACCCATTTGAATGTACCGTGTGTGGAATACCGTAAAGTACGTATGACGCGTTTGCTATTGCAGGAGACCTTCCAAGCAAGTGTGTGATTACAAAATATACAGGTTATATACGAATAGGTTTCTTTTAGTAATATGATATATCAATTTCTTTTATAATTTGCCAATTTCGGGTGTTAAGTAATATGATTTCGTTAGTTTGAGTTCACGTGCCGAGAAAAGTGTAGGCAGCACAGCAAATAACATTAATTATAACTGACGATGGCGAAAGTCTCGTCGATGACTAATATTTTTAATAGAAGACAAATCGGAATGCTTTTGATTTTTAAATTTTTGCTGCTATTACATAGTACTCTCTTTACTTAGATATTTCAAAATATGTTTATTTCTATCTATCTAGCGATCCAACCCGGCATAGTCTGTGAATAAACCTTACTAAATAATAAGCTTAAACTGCATGAAAATTCGTTCAGAAAAAAATCAATGTCTAATGGTTTTGTCATATAATGTGTATGGACAAATTTATAAAAACAGGTTGTATTTTTTTGATATGGACATTTTGGCGTTAGGACTACTTTGGGCAGGCTATTGTAACCTAATTTTTTTTATAGTATAGGGCTAAACGAACAATCCTTTTAACAACTACCGACGCCCATGAACAACAGCTTAATTATGCTGATGCGTTACCCTCCTTTCCACTTCCTTCATGGGCCACCGGCTGCTCACAAACCGCATGTGACGCGACACCGTAGGTGTCACTTTACAGCGATATCAACAATCAAGCGAGCGAGAGGTACTTCCCCGGTCGTGCTAGCCCAATTACATTACATAGGAGGATGTAGTGTCATGTACCATGCATTGATCTACCTCCTATGCAGCATGGCACTACCTCTCACTGATTTTTGCTACATTAAGTTTGTGAAATGTTTATATTATGCCAAGCGCTGTTGGCAGCACTGTGAATGTGCCGTCAATGCACAAATTATAATATAGTATCGTCAAGATTACGGAAAAAAAAAGATGTCTACTTTACAAAACAACAACGAAAAATGAACTATTAAAGACGAGGCGGTGTGGTCATTCGATCTTATCCTGTCGATAAGGAAGAATCTTACAACAAAAAGTATCCTCAACGTGAATGGCGTCAAAACGGGAAAAAAGATGGCGAACCAAAGACGTATACTTTATAAAACAACAACGAAAAATAAACTACTAAAGGTGAGGCGGAATGGTCATTCGATCTTAGCCTGTCCGTAAGTACGAATTTTACAACAATAGAGAATGAAAATAACAAATTTCAAAGTGACATTTGTGCTTAGGAATTGAATAACCAAATAAATTTTATTAATATAATTATTTTTAATACAGGGAAAGGTTCAATGATTCCAAAAAAATTTATTCATTTAGCTCAATTGAGTATAGTGGGATTAGCAGGATATCATATTGGTAAAAAGAAATATGACTGCGAAAGTGGGAGGACATTGCAGGTTGTGCCAGGTTTACCGATTTTCGGGTCAGTATCTGCTGCAGCACCGTTTACAGAGGGTGGGAATGTAAAAGATAGAGTAAGTTTCATACATAAAATAATTTGTAGAAAGTTGTAACAGAAAAATTTGCTGTGAAGTTTCAAGTATTTTTCTTATTGAATCTTTGTCTCTATTATTTTTTAATTTGAGATGAAGCACATTCTGTATTATATTTAATTTTATTAAATTTAAATGTATACTTATAATATTTTCCTTTGAATATACATCAATGTATTCTGATAATGTGTACATGCCAATGTTTGTATTTCAGGTATCACAAATTATGAAATACGGATTTCCTAGCTTAGATAATGTGCGTTCATATGACGATTTTGTTTTGTCCTATGATAAACGAACAAGAGTACCCAACTGGGTATTTGAACATATTACCAAAGATCATATACAGAAAAATGAGGGCATTGACAGAAGTAAATGTGATTTTACACCTGATGAAAGTATTCATCCATTTTTTAGGTAAATTGATTAATCTGTATGTGTTAAATGCTAAACTCCACTGTAATTAATATAATATAAAAATATATATAATTATCTTAGTTTTAGCTTAGAAGAACTTTTACTAAATAGAATTGCATATTATGTATGCTGTAGTTTATTGAATATAGATATAAGATATTCAGTAAGCAATTGCATCATGCTGTTCTGTTGTTCCCATATTAATTGAACAGAGACAGGTAATAAATTGTCTGCATTTTTTACTTTCAGGTCACTAAATAGTGATTACAAGGGATCTGGCTTTGACCGAGGGCATATGGCAGCTGCAGGTAACCACCGCCTGGCACAAAAGGATGTTGCCCAGACTTTCTATTTAACTAACATTGCCCCACAGGTGATTCGAGTTTAATCATCCTATGACAGATAGATTTATAATTTTTAAGAATTTTATGTTCAAGATCATATTTTCTTAAAAAACTAATGTGACATAATATGGACCAACCATATTATGTCACATTAGTTCTCTACTTATGTTAACAACACCCAGTTTTCTTCTCTCATCTGTGATGGTACTGTTTCATCGACACCATTTGTTTCATTGAGACACTAGATGGCCGTAATCTAGTAAACATACATTAAACCTAATACCATTGTACAAATGTTATCCTAAAAATGGACAGTAACATTAACCAAACTGTAAGAGAAGATTACTACCTCAGTGTTTGGCAATACTTTAAATATATCTACAACAGACAAAGACAGAACACTAGTGAGTAAACTGTTTTCTAATTTGTCAGTATAAAGGGATTCATATAAAAAGATATATAATATCCACTTCTGATAGATTATACGAGTTAATATAGCATGGACAAACTGCAATATGCACAAATCCTTCAGCAGTGTGCTGCTACAAGCATCTGAAATTACTGGTTGAGGTACAGCACTTATCAAAAGTTAAAACTACTAGGCTAATACATTTTGGTCCCATTTAGCTTTTGAATTGACATTACTGTCTTAAGATTTTTTCACATAATGTAGATGTATATCATAGTGTATCGTCTCTGTGGTGTAACAATAAACATTGGTGTGCATAACATTTTCCGGGATTGGAATGTGTCCGAAGTGGCCATAGGCTTGCCACCTATGCCATCATGGGCCACTGTACCTTGGCTAATCGTGGGTGTTCTAGTATAGCTACTGGACTTACAAGTTGTGGTTGTACTAGCACACCTCTGCTACCTCTTCAGGGATCATATGTGTAAAGGTACTTTTACTTTATATCATAGTATACATAAGGATTTATCTTTCAGTATTGTTAAATTTCATTTTCCCTCTTTTTTAAGGTGGGAGAGGGTTTTAACAGGCATGCATGGAACCGTTTGGAGAAGCATGTGAGAAAACTGACTAAAGTTTATAATAATGTATTCTGCTGTACTGGGCCATTGTATCTACCAAGGTAAGCTTTTGAAAATTGGAAAAGATGATTGAATTCTAAGTCAAAGTTGGTCTTTTCAATACATAAATATGTCCAAGATTTTGCAGACTTGCATTGAAGTTTGTCATTTGTTAGGAAATGCATGAAGTATGGTATAAAAATGGACCCATAAATGAATTTAATGTCCATTGAGGTCTCATTTTCACTAGCTAATATTTATCTATAATACTAATTTTACATTTTGTAGGAAAGAAACTGATGGTAAATACTATGTGAAATATCAAGTAATTGGAGCTAACACAGTGGCAGTGCCTACTCATTTCTTCAAAGTGGTGGTTGGGGAAGCCACAGATGGTTCATTACACATGGAATCCTATGTAATGCCCAATCAGAAAATCCCAGACGAAACCCCTGTATCAAATTTTATGGTAAGTTCATTAGTTAATTATTAATCTTAATTTTATTACCATAGTATCTTTTAAGTATTCTATACATATGGGTGAGTACCTACTTAATTTCTACTAAGTATACAAACCACATACTCACTGTTGATCCCTCTAATTTCAATACATAATGTACTTTATAATAGTCTTTTATATTTTATGGCTTTAGATATTTTTCTGGTGCCAATTTTAAATTAAAGTGTATAATACGCCATGTTAAGTACTAATGTAAGTTCGATATCTGATTCAACAGTTTATGCTTTATATGGAATTACTTTTTTTTGTCCCCTCCACTGAAAATCTGGATCTGGTATTTGATAGAGCTGCTGATAGTTGCATTATAACATAAATAAATTATTATAATTTTGTTTGACAGGTACCTCCAGAGACAATAGAGCGAGGTGCCGGACTTTTGTTCTTTGATAAAATACACAGAAGCAAATTAAGTACAATAAATGGCAAGAAAGTGTAAAAAATGTTGTAAAAACAAAAAATAGTTAGTATAATTGTATATAAAATATAGTTTATTGTGATTTTACAACAGATATGTGATTTTAATGTAGGTACAAAATAATATATTGCTGCAAATACAAATATATGTAATATCGTCGTTGCGCGTGTAGAAGTAGTTATGTGTTTTTTACACACAATACAGGTGTGTGTGTTTATTTGGAACTTTTGATGTATGAATAGCTACAATTATTATCTCTTTAAATATTGCATTAAACACAGCCGTTTTTATAGCATGCGTGTATTGAAAAAAACAATAAAAACGGAATGAAAAAGCGAAAACCACCAAGTAACACATTTTTGTACGCGCAACGACGATATATTTTATTTAAACGTCAGTACATATCATAGCAGTTTACCTACCAAAATATACTTTTAAGAGTTTCAATGTGTTCGACTGTTTGTGTTATCCCTAGACAGGTTTTTACGAAGTATCATCCGCGACACCTTTGGTTTTCTCGTGGCATCATAAGGACCTTACCAAAACTTAGCAATAGCACAGCAAACATTGACAATGTGATAGCTCAAAAATAAGGTATAAATATTAATTACGTAAGCCGCGTTGTTAATTTTTTTATAAAAATCTTAAAGGTTAAATATTTCCACAAAGGTTAAGTTTCGGCCACCAGAAATGGCCTGAAAAATAACGTCCTTTAATATTCAGTACAACTTTTCATGTAACCCTGTATAATGATATACGAGATGTGGTACGAGCAGGGACACCTTCCTCCTCTTTGTCTGTCTGTCGACCTGTCACTATGTCGACACTAAGCAACAGGTTTATATGGAAGACAATTTTTTCCGTGGAACCAGTGATCCAGGGAGGGACCCAGCCACATCTGTCAGACAGACTTTTGGATCAAAGTAATTTGTTAATGAATTAATACACAAGTCCAAAAGGCTTTCCTTTTAATCTAGTTAAAACCGCTTTAGGTAAGTCATTATCTTTTTTTTGTTAAAATTTAATTTATTTAAGTGACTGTAAAGAAAAAGAATTTACTCTTTTTTACAGTGGTTTGTGAGTTTGTTATGTAATTGGATACGGCATTGAAAAGCAAACAAGGGCATTGTGTAAAATAGTATATATTCAGAAGTGAAGCCATATTAAATGTATAAATAAATTAGTCACATTCAATCGTCTTCTTCATCGGAAGCGCCGTTCTGTTGAGGCTGCTCAGTGTCCATGCCAGCGTCCCCCATACCTAAAACATTGTTTTTGAAATACATACAGTGAAAATAGTCCCTGTGTAGAATAGTTAACATCATAAATCGAGAGATTTGGACAAGTATTTATAAGTAGGAATTTGGGTCTGGTTACAAACTACTATAAAAGTTTAGGATAATCCGTTATTTTTTTATAGGGACATTAAATTCAAGGTTCTAAAGTAATCTATACATATAATAAAGCTAAAGAGGGTCTTTACATGGAATATGTCCCAAAAAGTTGGTTAGGACTACTTAGAATCGTTAACAGAACACGTTCCAACAATTTTTGCAGTTAAAGAAAGTTCTCTATAGACAGGGGTGGATATTACAAGTTCGGAGACGGTTAGAGCTCATAACATCCCTGGTACAATTTGCTGTCCAAACTAAGGGCGTGTATAGACGAGTGCGGAAGGGTTACAGCGGAAGCGAATCTCATTTCAGAGAGGGACACAGGATTTGTGAACCGTACATAAACCACATCACAATTCCTGTGTCTCTCACACAGGAATAGTGATGTGGTTTATGTACGGTGTACATACGAGATAAATTGGAAAAAAATGTAGTACGCGGGGCATCTATAGGTTCAATAGAATTAAAAAAAAAAAGATTATTTTGAGTATTTTTGCCTGTCTGTATGTGTGCGTATGTACAACCGTTCAAAGTAATACAACTGTCTTGATTAATAACTGGCAGCTTTGAGACTAGGGCTTCCACATACTAAACACTTTGCCAGTTGCTGGCAAATGCAAAAATGACAGCATGTTTGAGAAGTCTCTGTTTGTTCGATAGTTGAGAGTGACAGGTGTCACAGTTCTTGCTTGGAAACGTATGTTATTGTGCCTCGTTCTCCCCATATTACAGCATGCTACAGAGCGAGGCCCAATACGGTTTCTGTAACTCGACGACTCGAGACGACGTCGTTCCAGAAACATCCAACGCCTTTTTATTTTACGTACACAAGTAAAAACGGCACCCTATTACTTAAACTCGGCTGTTCATCCGTCTATTTGTTACCAGGCTGTACCTCATGAACCGTGTTAGATAGACGGATGAAATTCTATTTCTTTTGCCTGTATTACAATTAACTAAAAATGGAATAATTGATACATCCTTTTTATAGCATAATGGTGCAAACGATCAACTATTACTACTAGTAGTAGACATTCGCAGATGCGTTTCCCTCCTATCACCCCCCAACCAATGGGTCCATGCTACTCACAAACCGCACGAAACGCGAAAGCGACGCTGTCACATTAGGCCGGCATCAGATGTGGTGTCATGCACCATGTATGGCACTACCTCCTCCTAACATTTAAATTTTAAGATATTTTAAGTAGGGGGG
>JAFELO010000219.1:1356446-1425418 GCA_017140195.1 Eumaeus atala | reverse complement strand
GGGGGGGGGTCTTTTTATTCATTCTTCTTTTTATTACATTTCTTTTTCTATTATATAAACGTGAGTTCCTGTTGCACGCTCGTGTTGAAAATGGTACGGGAACATTTAGTGAATGAATTTGACTCGCAGTTTGCCGGTTTTTTAAAGAGGATATTAAAAGAAAGTCTTCCATTTAGCCTATGTGGATTCATGCTAACTTAAAAATGGCCTTCAAGCAAATTTAGCTTTGTAAAGATTTATGTGACATTAGTGATATTATGACTACTCGACATGTGCTCCTTTTAAGGAACACCAAGAAGGTTGTCAAATGTTTGTCATTACCATGGTCCTCCTCCTCCTCGGCCGAGTCTCCCGCCACCTCAGCATTTTCTGCCTCTGCTCTCTCCATTTGCCGGGCCAGCTCGGCCTCATCAGTCGCAGTGACAACTTTAGGCTAAAGGAAATAATCATTAAAAAGTGATCTTAAATTAATAAATAGGTGATGATAACATTAACTTTTTTTACAGTATGTGCTAACGAAAATAATTGGAGGTGATTGGAAATCTTTCTGGTTGTCTTTATTGATGCCTGCTACTTCATATTATTTTTGGACCATCTTCACTCACAAAGAGGTTACGAAATTGATAGTATAGCCATCACTTCATGGCAACATGTGAGCGAGACGTGTCAGCCAATTTTGGGCTGACTGCAACAAAGACAAAATCTTTTAGATTTGTGTTGTTAAAATTACAGTAAAATTAGCAGACATATAGGTTTAAATATTTGATGCTTTAATGCTCTAGTTAGTACAATGACGTAATACATACACAGTACCTATTTGAAATTGGACTATCAATTTTTAAACTCTAAGAAACTACTTGAGGCGTGCAATTTGGAAAAAAATTAAGCATAAAGTTATGTCATGAATGCCCAGTGTAATATTTGCAGGAAATCTTTCATTTCAGAATCACTTTTGATACATAGTTTTTCTGTGAGAAGCAAATGAGTGCTGTGTCTTTGATGAGATGTCTACCATATGTTTTTATTACAAGGTTGTGTCCAACAAATGAAAACGTAAAGGTATTGAGTGTTTTGTCTCTGTGAAGGGCAATGATTCAGAGTGTAATGAACTGAAAAGGAGGAGAGTGTAATGATTCACAAGTAGATTGAAAGGACTATTTGTATTTGTGCCTATAACTCACCGCCATCTGTACATTGAATACACCGCCGGAAGTAGTGATTGTGTCTTTAATTTTGTCAATTGCATCTTGTAATGCCTTCAGACCATCACTTTTTTCAGGTGTTGACGTGCTCATTACTGAAAACAATGGTGATTTTAAAATACACAATTATTTCTAACTAATATATTTAATATGTAGAAGTTATAAAAATACTTTGATTTGAATGACTTAACAAAGTGTCTGATGATCTTGATTGCTGTTACAAATGGTGTTTGCACAGTAGTATGATAATTTTGGTGGTATTAAATGTTAAATGATAAAAAAATCATAATATGACCCATACATGAAGTAGCTTTTACTTGCCAATAGTTATGGTTCAGAAGTTGTAATTATAGAATACTTTCAAAGTAAATAAAATAAATATTGCAATTGCAATTAGTCTTACCATACAATGGTGGGGCAATAAGGTTGATCTTGATAGGCATGTCTATTGTAGAGAGAGATAGACCAGCTTTAAGAGCTGCTTTAACGGCATCAATTCCTTCGTAACCGTAGCATGCACATTCAATATCAGCACGAATTTTAACTGCTTGTGACGTAAGTTTCCTTTTGATATTTGCTAGGAGCACCTCCTTGGTCTCTTCATCAAGGCCACACTCATTTAAGACTGATGGGTCGCTGCAGTAAGGATATAACAGTAACTAAGTAATGAATACATATATCTCTTCAGTTTTGATCACTCATCGCTAATTGTACAGCACTAGAAATTTTCCAATCAACTGTTTGCCTCAGTTGGTAAAGTAGACGGTATAGTATAAAAATAAACACAACAGATGGGGGTTTGAATCCCACCAAGGTCATGGATATTAATCTATATATTATATGTGTTTCTATTCCTTATAACAAAGAACATAACAACAACACATCATTACACCAGTTCCCTAACAGGGTAGGCAGATTCTTATAAGAGGGGACAAAAGAGAAACGGATGGAGGTGCGAATGGTGCAAGGGGCTAGGATGGGAACCTCACCCAATTGCACTATCCAAAAGTTAGTCCCGCACTACAAGACAACTGCATCTGTGGAGGTGGAAACGGGCCCTTAGGGGGCTGACTAGCCATCAAGGTGCCCCGATAATTACTATTATCAACTATAAATTATGATGACTGGCTCAGTTGGTAATGTGGTGATCAGTTCACACATTACGCCAGAGGTCGTGGGTTCAAATCCCGCCTAAGTCTTGGATGTTTATATATGTATTTCCATAATAAAAGATCTTAAGTATATAAAACTCCTTAAATTTATAAAACATATTAAATATATTTCCATTGTCTAGTATTTGTAACACAAGTCCTAACGGTACTTAGCACAGGTCTAGGCTAACACATTGTGATAAGCTTTTATTATTATCCATTATATAGATATTACTATTATCAACTATCAATATACTCCAAACTTTTATTTGATTATTGATACTTGATATGATCATAGATAAATATACATACACTGCAGCTTGTTTGAAGAAATCATATGCAGATGCCTTCTTTTTATATTTTTCTTCGAAATGCCAAGCTGTCCTTTGGTACAGTTCCTCTAACTGGTCTGAGCTCTCATAGTGCAACAGTTCAGCTACATGTCTTAGGATAGAGTTAACAGCTTTGGCCTTAGCATACCGCTCTGTACATTTGTCTATATCCTCAGCAGAGACACGACGTTTGGATAAGTCAATGTAACCTATTGAGTTAATTTTCTTTAATTTTTATTTTATTCAAAATATATAAAGCAAGAATAACTGAATTAATTTAATTACACAGATAAGTAATTTAAGAGTGGCCAATAAACATGAATAAAATTGAAAAAAGATGACACTGATTTACCTTTTTCTTTGTCGACCCTAATAACAACAACTGGTTCAGTTTTCCCTACTCTAATGAGTTTGTTAATGGACCTGATCCGCCTTCTTGACAACTCAGATAACAGAATCATGCCCTCAATATTGTTGTATTCCAACAGGTGCACATAGGCACCCATCTCGGCGATAGATCTCACGTTTACCATTACTACATCTTCCACTTCAGGATATTTTTCTTGGTAAAATCTACACGACAACGGCATCTGCAAAAATACGTATCATAACCTATATGTGTACTAAAAATATCTTTTATCGCATATGTTGCTATCTAAAACTGCTAAAACGTACTTTTAAATATGTTTTGATAAAGATCACACAGAATTAAAAGCTTTTAAACATTTAATGATGAAATAGTTAGCAGTACGTTGAAAGCTCACGTTGAATAACTGTTTGACATTGACAAATAATAATGTATAGACCCATAGACGAGTAAATATTTTACGAGTATATATGGCAATACTAGATTTTTTAAAGTTTGGATATAGGTCTACTGTTTAAATTGTATCATTCGTCACTCTACAACGACATTCTAGTTTAATAAAGGACTTAATATCATAATGATGCAACCACCTTGTTTTGGTATAATTCTTGTGCTTATCATTAAGAAAAACGTTTCCTCAATATTGTAAGATTAGATGCCGACAGCATAGTTCTCACTTTGGCAATATCATGTAGGCGAGAAGCATCTTCGGGGTCTAAGAGCCTAAATAGGCTGCAATGCCGCATGATACTGCCTACACTACATGGTACTCTACCTCTTATTATGCTGTGCCTACGTAGTGACACACGAACAGCCTTGTTTACTTGTTTGGGGTGCAGTTGGTTTGAACTTATTGGCACAGTAGATATGATATTTTGTCCTTTTACTTATATACAGGACGAAGAGATACATTTACATATAAGATTAGAGTATAATAATGCGGATGTCTATGGGCGTCGATAGTCGTCAAAAGGCTTCAAATCTTTTTTTGCCTCCCTGTAGCTTATTATGCTGTGCCTACGTAGTGACCCACGAACAGCCTTGTTTACTTGTTTGGGGTGCAGTTGTTTTGAACTTATTGGCACAGTAGATATGATATTTTGTCCTTTTACTTATATACAGGACGAAGAGATACATTTACATATAAGATTAGAGTATAATAATGCGGATGTCTATGGGCGTCGATAGTCGTCAAAAGGCTTCAAATCTTTTTTTGCCTCCCTGTAGCATAAAAATGAATAAAAATCGTAAAATTATATTATTAATTAATCTACAAAATGTTACATACCCTTATATAATAAACTATAACTAGTAATAAAATCAGTCTGTCTGAACGTGATGGATTTTTTCAAAATCTACTGAACGGTTTTATGCGGTTTCACACTTAAAAATAGTGCGATTCCCGAGGAAGATTTTAGTGTGTTATTTGGCCCCTGTGGTTTACGGACGCAGCCGGGGCGGGTCACTAGTATAACGTAGTTATGCAAATACGAAATGTTAAATATTTTCCTTAATATACTATCATTACGTAATTACCCAACATTTTTTTATTTCTTTCTTTCTTTCTTTTTAATACGCATCTTTGTTGTAAGTATTATACTTTCTCACGTATTTATACAGAAATAGGGAATGTTGTTCTAAGAACTCATACAGCTGAAGTAAGTAAAAGTGCACTGTTCGACGGAACAGCACATACTTAGGTGCTCAGGGAAGACAAATTTAATATAACATAGGATGAATAGACAGGCTGTAGATATAAGCCATTTCAGTAAAGAAAAGAATTATAAATTCCGGACATGTACTCGCAGTGAATCAAGCGGACGGTAGCATGAACATAGCCGTTTAATATTTTTTTTATTTGTTAACATAGTAATAGTAGCCGGTGTTTTAGAATTTTTATTTCTTAAAGTTATACTTCTTACGGCACGTTAGGGACAAAACGATGAGAGTATTTTTTTACGATACGTGCGTACAGTCTCGTACAACCGACACCCTGAAGTTAGGTATGGTCAACATTTTTCTCTTGTTACGCCATGGGATTATAACTTCTAACGCCTGCACATAAGCACACACACATTTTATTTACTCATGCTTTCATCGTGATAGACATAGTAACATATCATATGTTAAACTGATATTCACAATTATTCTTGTAGTTATCATGTGTTTCTATAATCAATTATTAAATTACCTTTTGTACGGATATCCAGTCAGTTAGTTGCATAAGGCTCCCTACCCTCATTTGACCACTACACTACATACAAATATAGTTATTTATTGTTGAAGGCCTTTTAATCCAACAATAAACGATATCACTTAGTAACAACGTTATTATTTTATTATAGAACAGGGGTGGTGCAAATGATCCTTTCAATCGTAGCCTTTTTATGTCTACCGACGCCCATGAATTTCCACATAATTACTATGCCGATGCGTTGCCCACTTTTGCCACACCCCCAATGAGCCACCAGCTACTCACAAACCGTAGGAATCGCGACGATTTCACATTATTCCTAGAATAAAAATTTCATAATTAAATAATAATATTTTTTATGCTGTGTAGGGGCGGCCTAAGAAAACCCCCATTCAAGCCCAGGGTGACGTAAAAGTCGACAAAGGGCAATAGCCTCTTAGGATCTAGGAGGCTTCAGCGACCTGGTTCTTTGGTGTCCCATCTGCTTCATAGTGACAGTGAAATAGACAGGAGCAGAGTACAGCGCCGCGTGATGGCGGTAACATCAATCGGATCGGCGACAGGCAGCAGTGACGCCGGTCTGGAACCTAACCTGCGATTGCCAATCCGCCTAATCAGCGTGGCAATTACGAGCACTTACTTTTAATGAACAACAGCAGAATGCGGCCCCTAGTTCCCGGTAGTTCCACAAGTCCTGGCCATGGTAGCGGCCACGGTAACGGTGGAACAAGGAGTGTGAAGAATCTTCGGGACCGCTAACACTGATTTGACCTGGCTACGTATAACGGACGAACGATTCGACTAGATAACCACTTGCTTGAGCTCGAGGCGGAACTGGGCAAAATGGCGATGGCGCTTTTTACGGTTATGTGAAGTCCGAAGAGAAGGTGAAGACACCATAACTATGCCATCGGGTCACCTAATTCCACTTCAGGGAAGAACACTCCATCACAAGGCGGCGTGGGATTCCTCGTGAATAAGTCCCTCGTAGGCAACATCGTCGAAATCTATAGTGTGTCGAATAGGGTGGCGTATGTCATACTTAAACTCACTAAGCGGTACAGCCTCAAAGTGATACACGTATACACACCAACCTCGACACATTCAGATGACGATGTGAAGGCAACTAATGAGGATGTCTCAAAAGCCTTACATAACACATATAAGGCCTAGTTTAATGTTGTTATAGGGGACTTAAATGCCAAAGTAGCAGTACAAAATGGTGTCGAATCGAGTCTGGGACCACATTGAGCCAGAAGACGAAATCGCAGGGGGCAAATGCTGGTAAACTTCCCTGAGAAAGAGGGCCTCCTCTTAATGCACTCTTATTTTAACAAGAGGCCCCATAGGAAGTGAACATGGCAGAGCCCCGATACAGTGACAAGGAACAAGATGAACTGTACTATGACGGACCGAAAGCATATATTTAGGGATGTCTCCGTGATCAACAGGTTTAAAACCGGAAGTGATCACCGATTGGTTAGAGGCTCTCCGAATATATGCTTTCGACGCGAACGTGTCCGTTTAGTACAGTCAACATTCCGACCTAACTTCCAGCGAACCAGGGTAGGTACCGAAAAATTCCAACTGGACTCAAGTAACCGGTTCGATACGTCAAAAACTACGATGGCAATTGACGAGGCCATGGGTGGCGTGATTGGTTGCATGCCGGACGTGGGTGAAGGATACTGTAGTAGCAAGTATACGGGCAGGAAAGTGAAACTCTCAGATGAGACGCTTGGACTTATAAGGGAACGTAGAGCACACGAAGATGTTACGTCTGCCGATGTCAAGCTTCCTTCTAAGCAAATCCGCAAACTAATACGCCGAGACCTTCGCTGCTCAAATACGCAACGGGTTACCGAAGTGTTTGAGCAAGTTATCCTTATCCTCGACACCGCAACTTAAACGGCATCGTGCGCGCGCCGTCCCACTAGTGTGGGAAGGGGGACCGTTTCCCCCTTTTCGGTCCCAATAATAATCACCATAGGGTAATGCCCACAGTAAAATTCCGGTTTGTCTCTTCTCATCTGCGGGAAAAGAGGGGGTCTGTCCAGCATCGTCTCCCTAAACCTCAAGACACAAAAGTCTGTCGTAATCATTCGAACTGTGAAGGCTGGACTAGCGCCGCCAATCAGTAGTAGGTCGCTCTGAAAAAAAAAAAGCGTTTAAGCAGAATAGAGGGTTGAAGGTTTTTGGGGGAAAGCTCTGAAGAAATCGTCTGATAAAGATTGGGACTGATTCTGGGGTTAACGTTTCTTCTCAGCCCGTGTCTTCTATCTTATCTGAGATCAAAGCTTTCTATAGCAAGTTATATACGTCGCACGCTCCTTATCCCGATATCGTGAACAACGATCCGCGTGCAAGCCTGAGACGACATTTGTTAGGCAATCTTCCGGATGATAGCTTGAGTGAGATTAGTCTAGCTCTTACGCAGCTAAAAGTCTTCGGGGAAGGACGGAATTACAGTTGAGCTTCATAAGGAAGGAGGCGAACCTGTGTTACGAGAGCTAAAAAAGATTTTTAATTTTGGGAGGTATGTCTCGCTGAAGGCAGCGAGACGTATCTCCCAAGGCATGACTTGGAAGTGACGTCTTGTTTTTTTAGAAGGGTGACAAATCACTTCTTCAAAATTACAGACCAATTTCACTTCTTGGCCATATTTACAAGTCATTCTCAAGAGTCTTGACGAATTCCAGTTACCGGAGCTAGCTGGGTTTCGCGGAGGATTTAGCACCATGGACCACGTTTTCACCATAAGACAAGTTGTACAAAAGACACATGAGTACAATCAGCCTCTGTGCCTTGTCTTTGTGTTGTTTTGTGTGTTTTGTAGCAATACCAACTAAACCCCTACGGGAGCCATCAGCCGCTATAAGTGGAGGGTCCCGGATCTGCAGGCAACAGGACCCCTCCAGCGACAGGCTGGCCTCGGCGAAAAGGCCAGACTTCACCTCCTCGGAGACTGTCCGGCTACTCTAAGACAGTCTCCACGACGCCGTGTCATTGGAAGAGGTCCGGGTTCCCATCCCGGCCCGACACGGAACACAGGGGCACTACTGAAGGCGCTGCAGATAGCGCCTTTTTCGTACCCCCATTCGTCGTCGGCGGGGGAGGCCGCGTCGGCAGCCTCCTCTCTCACCCGCTCGTCGGCTTCCTTCTGGGACATGACGGTCTCGCAGAAGGAAGCCATCGCCTTGTAGGACTCGTCGCTGCCGAGCATCGCGAGGATGATGCTCGACTTTGACAAGTCCCCTCCGACAACTGACGTCAGATCGTGACGCAGCGCCGCCCATCTCGGGCACACCTCGAGGGTGTGCTGGGCCGAGTCCACCGCCGCGTCACAATCGTGACATCGAGTCGTCGGCTCCCTGCGGGCCGTCTTGCACAGATACTCACCGAAGGATCCATGCCCGGTGAGCACCTGCGTTAGACGGAAGGTAAGGGTTTTGCGCCTACGGCGCATCCACCGCTCGAGGACTGGGCGCAAGGCAGCCGTTAACTCTCTACCGTACGGCTGCCGCGCCAGGTCTTCGCAGGGAATAAGGCCCATCTGCGCAGAGCGCAGATGGGCCTTATTCCTCGCAGTGTGACGATCCGCCCAAACCGGGGCACCGTACGTCGCCATACTCCGATAGACACCGGAGTACAGCTGCCTGCAGGCGGCGCTGGGTCCTCCGAGGTTCGGTAGGAGTCTGCCCAGCGCACTCACCGCCTTCATGACCTTCGGTCCCACCATAGCGAAGTGTGGGCCGAAGGTCCACCCTCCGTCAAGGATCAGCCCCAGATATTTTATGTGGGGGCTCAATCTGATCCTCTCCTCTCCGATCTGCAGAGCGGCCCCCGGCGGGGTCCTCTGCGGCCGGTCTCGAGGAAGAGGAGGGCTTCGGTCTTGTCTAGTCTGACCCGAAGCCCTAACCTCTCTATGCGGCTGATCACGAGGTCAACACCGACCTCGGCCAGCCGCGCCGCCTCCTTATAATCTCGTTCCCGGGCATAGACGAGTGTGTCATCCGCGTAGCAGATGACACCCATCCCGGGGAGGAGACGGCCTCGCAGGACCCAGTCGTAGCCGACGTCCCACAGGATCGGTCCAAGAACGGAACGCCGCGCCCGACTCGCCGCCACTCAACGGACCGTGACCGGTTCTCGAGAGCCACTCTGCGATCGGAGAGATACGCCTCCAACAGCCTCACGAGATAGGGAGGCACCCTGAAGAATTTCAGTGCCTCCCGTATCACGCTGTGCGGGAGGCTATTCAAAGCGTTCGTGATGTCCAACGGCACCGCGACCACCACCTCCCCCCTGCGTTCCGCCTCACCCGTCACCGCCCGCAGGCGCTTGAGGGCATCGACGGTCGACCGGCGTGCTCGGAACCCGAACTGCGACTCTGAGAGTCTGGGTCCCGCGCCCTCCTCCAGATGCTGAACGAGACGAGAGGCCACAATCCGTTCTAAGGCCTTCCCGGTCTCGTTCAGCAGCACCACCGGTCGAAACGCCGAAGCATGGGCCGCCCTGCCTTTGGAAGTAGGCAGAGCCGACCCTCCTTCCATGCCCCCGGGAACTGACCAGACCGCAGGCAGCGGTCAAACGTTTCCCGGAGGCTATCCCGGAGGCGAGGTGCACGAGAGAGATCGCCAGCACTCTCCCGTGCACCCCGTCTGGACCCGGTCCGACTCCTCGTCCGACGTCTGCCGAGCCATCCTGGGGGGCGTGAAGCCCACGGGTGTGTCGGGGAACAATTCCCCGACGATCCTCCCCAGTTGGTCCGGCTGGAGCGTCTCCGTGGTGAGGGCTGACGGGGCGCGGAGCTTGTTCCGCGCCCATTTGTACGGTAGGCCCCAGGGATCGCTCTCGAGATCCCTCACGAGCTCCAGCTGGGCCTCCTCTTTGGCTCGGCAAATGGCCTGCTGCAGGATCTTCACCTTCTCCACGTAGATCCTGCGCAGCCTGTCGTCCCTGTCGACGTCCTGGGGTCGTCTCCGCCTGCTCCGGGTGTACTGCCTCCTGGCCCCGTTGCAGGCGGCCCGGAGGCCGGACAATTCGGCCGTCCACCAGTAGAGCGCCCGCCGCTGGGGGGGATGGCTGCTCTGCACACCGCTCTGAACGCATAGCAGAGCCGACCAGCCGCCTCGTCCACCCCTAATTCCGACAGCGGCGGGAGGCTCCAACGGCCGACGATGGCGGCCTCCTCTGCCAGTTCCTGGTTGAGCCCAGTGAGAGCCCAACGCGGAAACCGGCTCTTCCCCCTGGACGACGACGACGTTGACGTCGGACGAACGGAGGTCGGAGACACCTCGAACCTTATATAGCGGTGGTCCGAGAGCGTCTCCACCTCCGTTTCCACCCTCCACCCCACCACTCTGCGCGCGATGGCCGGCGTGGCAAAAGTGACGTCCACCACGGAACCTCCCGACCATCGCACGCACGTCTGGACTGTCTCCGTATTGAGGAGGGACAGTCCGGCAGCTACCGCCCACTTCTCCATCTCCCTCCCTTTCGGGTACGAACCGGGTTACCCCATGCCGTGAACTTGGCATTGAGGTCCCCGGCCACGAACACCTGAAGGGGGGCTAGCTGCCCTACCAGCGGCCCAAGAACTTCGCGAAACCGTTCTAGGGCCGCTAGATTGCGGTTCAGAGAGAAGTATACCCCTACGAACGCCACTTCTCCCCGAACCACCGCCACGTACCCGCGGCCCCTCGCTTTGACTACGAGGGAGGGGGGCCGCCTCCAGGCCGCACCACGATTGCCACTCCCATCCCAGCTGGGATGGAGGTGGCGATCGTGGTGGTGGGATGGGATCGGTGTCCCCAGCCCAGTTTGGACTGGAGGGCAGGGCGTACGGCTCGACGACGATCGCGACGTCAATCGTCCACTCCGCCATGGACTGCAGGAAAAGGTCCTGGGCCCTAGCGGAGTGGTTGATGTTCGCCTGGAGGACGCTGAAATGGCGTGGCATGTTAGGCCATCTCTACATCCGACCCCGAACGGTTCCCCCTCTGAGAGGTAGGGGGAAATTTCCCGCGCTGGACGGGGGGCTTACAGGACATGCCCCCTATCACGTGGCCCGCAGGCCTGCCTGCGTCCGCGCACACCGCGCAGTGAGCGGCGGCCGAACACCCTCCGGCTCTGTGGCCGTGCTGACCGCAGCGGTAGCACAAAGTGCTGCGGTCAGTGCTACTGGGGCACGTACTGGACACGTGCCCCATCCCCAGGCAGCGGCAGCAGTGCCTGGGGCGCGCCTGCAAGAAGTGAACGTTGACGCGGCACCACCCCACCATTACACTCCCAGCATCGAGCAGCTTCTTGGCCGCTGTCGCCTGGAGCTCGATGTGGGCCGAGCCCTGGCGGAATTGCCCCGTGCGATAATTGCGTACGGAGATCTGGCCCGGGTTGCAACCCCCCTCTTTTGCCACCGCGGTCATAAGAAGCTCCGCGGTGACTGCGTCACTTAGGCCCGAGAGCCTTAAGTCGGCCTTTTTCTCGGGCCTTATTACATCTGCCTCCTCTCTTAGCACTTCCTGCAAGCGAGCGGCGAGACTATCTGCTTTCTCGCCGCTCGTGGTGCCGGGCAGTTCGATAAGCCGCGCCCCGGTCGCAGCCTGGCGAATCCGGAGCGGGCCAATGCCCAGCTCCTGGAGGTTCAGGTTTTCCTCCGCTTTTAACAATGCCGAAGCATAGGTCGCCCCTTTCTCTGCTGCCTCTGGCCGTAACTTAAGAATTACGGCCGAGGAGCGAGGGAGCGATAGCTTCAGTTTTACTGCCTCCTTTTACCCCTGGACCACGACGGTGAACGAACAAGGAAGACAAAGCTGATGCATAACTTTTGTCGGTGTTGAATGTTAAGGTACATCAATAATCACTTGCCCAGGGACTCCAGCTACTTTTTTCCCTGTTAGTTTACCCTTTTTCCAGTAAGAAGAGTCTGGATCAATTAGGGGTCACATTCTCACAAATCAACTTCTAAAGCTCGTGATGGGTCAAGCATTTGCACGTCGAGGAAGAGAGTCCCGGTCAAAAAATCCCCAGACATCTCCCGCGTTTGCTACGTACACCGAGAGGTACCTATTCCGCATCTGTAGGAAGGGTATGTATTTTCATACAACGATGACGCCATAAAAGGAACAAATTTATTAAATATCTATACACTGTCTTCACAAACGTATTTATTACCGTCTTTATTTAACTATAGTTTACTCGCCAGACGTGTATTGTGTAGTTGTAATGACTATCACTAAGTCTGTGCCAACAGCAAAGCCTCTCGGGAAGCAAAATGTTACTGTAAGATCAATTAAGTCCATGTATTGTAGATCAACAGCATTATGAAGCTTTAATTGTGATTTCTGATCAGTGAACTATTCCCAGTAGCTTCCCACTTGTAGCGGATCAGGGTCACTCTTAATGTCTTATTTATTTGTTTACTATTAGGTCTGGTACACACTGTAGACGATTAAATAAAGTAATTCTCATATTATTTCGGTCCACAAGGCTGGCTGTTAGACTCATATTTCTTAGAGTATGCTTAGATTTTATTATGTTGTTTGTGTTTTGAGCGGTGACGGATAGTTAGGTTATAGTGAGTCAAAAAGTGGACCGAACCCATTCCATGCGAATCTGATAAATTGTTTTTTTTTTTGTGTAAATGCACATTGTTTACACTAATAGATTGAGAGGCAACTTAAAAATCTGACAAGGGTGTGTATCATTTACCTAAATGATTAATTATATTAATATCCAAATAATTATAAAAATATAATATATAATAATAACAAACCCTTATTGGGCTATTTTATATATATTTCCTGATCTGAAAATAGTATCAAGTGATGTTAAGGGCTCGATATTACCCTAAGCAAATTCGTCCATATTTTATTATCCATATATAGATCAGCAAGATTTTAAGTAAGGAAAAAAAGCCGATAATCGGATTTTTTGTAATTAATGATGCAATTTGATTATTGGCGGGTTTCCATATTCATTGGCAATTATGGCTTTTTCTGGACCAGTGGATATAGTTTATTTGTGGGCCAATTAATCATTAATGACACACAGGTCAATTTACATATTCAGTCATCGCTTTCTCCGTAATAGACACATGATACATACAATCAATCAATATTAATATTCTCATTTGGTCTCAAAATATTAAGCAACACCAAGTGTTCGATGTTACGAATTATCCATGAATATGCAAAATATCTGTTTGGAATCATAAAATTAGACTAGAGAAGTATGTTTTTTGTTACGCAAATATATGCACAATGAAGTTCAATGACATGGTAACTTAATATTTTAATAGCATATGAGCACAAACAAGCAGTGGAAGTTATTTTGCCAATAACATCCATGCATCATCCTCATTCGTTGTAACACCCCAATGCGGCAATTGTCTCAGGGCTGCAGGCACTGTCAGACCCGTCATAGTACTGATTTGCTCAAACTTCCTTATGATCGTTTACTCTCAATGTTAACTAAAACAATCAGTTTTACGCCGTTGTCTTGTCGTTTTCTAGTAAAATGGCATTTGTAACATATCGTTGACAGACAGGTGATTTTTAGATAGCTAAGAATGGATACTTGTGCGCTTTGCTGTCCAACATTCTTCACAAAAGCCTCGTTCTGGTCTCGGTTAGTTGTACGTATGGACTACGCATCGAAGCCATGAATAAAGATAGAGAACACAAAGATCTTACGATTCACATCTTGGTGGTAGTAGAAATACGTATATCCTGACATAATCGAGTCATATCATTCATTGTGGCTTTGATCATTTGCGTACATTCCATTATCTCCAACTAAGTTACCCGATCTCTAATTAGAAAATCCAGGTACACAAACTCTTTAACAAATTCAGGTTCCAAGCTCTATATAATAATAATAATAATAATAATGTCGTCCTAGGCGGATTTCGGCCACGGCGGCCATCACACAAGTGCGTACGCTTTTTTTTTTTTTTTCAGAGGGACCTACAACTGATTGGCGGCACTTGTCCAGCCCTAACAGTTCGACTGATTACGAAAGACTTTTTGTCTTTTGGAGTGCGTACGCAGGTACACTCCCTTTATTTATATATCTATCGGGGATTTTAGAAGGGCGACGCATCTGCGATACAATAATGCGAATTACCATGGGCGCCGGTAGTCATCAAAAGGCTTCGATTGCTTACCACTTATGCTATAAAAAAAAGAAATCGGGTACTAGGCGTAAGGTTCTAAATATTAAGGGGAATCCAAGATATTTCTTGCGCGTAGTTAATTAAGTGTTACTTTTATTTGCGATTATTTTTAGTGCGAACGAACTGCGTTCGCACTAAAAATAAATATCTACATAGAGCTGTGACGAATGTTTATGAGTAACACTCAAACATTGATTTGAACTTGAAATGAACATCTTATATAGCAGTATTAAGACACATAGCCTTGCTATATTTTCTCACTATCAAACCACCCCGACATCGTCCGTGTGTAACACGGGCCGGATTGTTACCTCAACTAATTATACACTAAATGTTCTTCTTTCATTTCTTCGGGAGTCGTTCTACACTCGATAGAAACAGCACGAAAATTCGTTCAGTACATTTTAAGGAAATCACATACAGGCAGACACTTCCAGGGACTTATATTTTTGTTGTTGCCTGAAATGATTTGTATTCCGTTTCTGTCCGGACGTTAACTGTAGACAAGGCAAGGGAGAAGGTCTAAAATGTCTGCCATCGCCGAATGTCACTCGTATCACTAGGTAATGCAAGTGCATGGCCGTTCTTCACTATACCTGCAGCTCACTGTTCTCATACTCAACTGTTCATACTCGAATGATTTTTCTCTGAATTTCATTTTGATGCTAGAATTGCATAATTGCAGCAATGGCATCGGAAAATGCATACAATAAGCAATCGTCGATATTCCATAATATCTGGTAAACTCATTGTAATAACAACTTTGATTATATACTCAAAGAGTTCAACTGAATTCGTTCTTTATACCACATCGGTTTATATATTTCGAAAAGATGATCCATTAATTAAAATGTAAGAGAATAACCTATGGCAACAAATCGTGGCTTAAGAGTTGACGACACAAAAATGACAAAACACAATTCTCCGTAGATGTTATTATTTCCATGGGAATTCTCATGGGTCCTGTAACAGCAGGGCGTACAAAACGAACCGGGTGGTAAGGAAGTTGACCGCTGACGTTGGCGGCTACGAGGTAGGCGATCTTTCGCTATATAGGCTACTATCGGCGACAATAAAGTATAAAAGGTAATCCGCCTCAAGTCTACTTCAGGGATAATCTACCGAATGGAAGATAAACATACGTTTAATGAAAAAAGTATGTTCACGCACACACGTGAATACATACGACAACAGATACATATTTACATTTACACATGTGTGTAATAAACGCATTTACGCAGCTTCACTGGCACTAAGAGCGTTCCAGTGGTGTGTGGGGAACGCGGCACATCACAGTGCCGACTACCTACACCTCTTCTTATAAGAGGGGTGCCAAGATCCCCCTCGGTTAAATTGGCTTCGCCTGGGTCCACCCCAGGCTACTAAGCCCCACCGCGACGACAAGGCTTGAACCGTGGTGGGGGAGGTAGGCTAACCTAACCAACCATGTATGTACACAATAGGTTTTTTAAAACAACTTTCCCTGTTAGCGCTTTGGACAGTTATTGGAGTTAAACCATATTATTACTACTTTAGAATTTTATAATTACTTCTACCCACCGGGTGTTTGCACGAGTAGAAATGAATCGTTAGTTCTGATCGCTTACCAAGGATTTAATCTCACCATAACAATTAGAAAACTTGAGACTGTTTAAAGATTATGTTATCAGTAGTGACGCTTGACTTATATTTTCATAGTACAAAAACAGCTTACCACTGCTATACGCATTATTATAAGAGTTGCATTTTATTACATTTGGGTACGCCCAATCGGGAAGGTTTTCGCTGCCTTAATTCCGACGTGAAGTGATGGCTATACTGTTGCATGTGCGATTAATGGGAGTCTGCATGGTTCATATCGGAGTATGACATGTAGTGACACAAGTGCGTAATCTCGGGTTAGGAAACCTTTGGTAACTTTCATCAATATCGACTACTATTATCAGCGAAAGAAAAACATGACTCGGATCGGTTTTACCCGGGATTTTGTACATTCGTGTACCAGTGCCCCGGTGCACGAGCATCATGCAACGGGTGTTCCGTCATATATTAATAAAGTTTAATGTGTTTGATACGTACAATAAAAAGGCTGGCTCAATTGGCTCGCATCGCAACGACGAGAACAAATCTCAGTGTATTGGCATTAAGTTTGTTGGTGCAATGTGTCCCCAATAGTTGTAAATATTTTTAAATATGGAATTTATTAGGTAAGCATGTTTAAATTTAATTGTTACAAGCCTTTAAGCAATTATTTATATACAAAAAAAATCTGTGAATTCTCTAATTTTTTTGTTTAGATTACATGTCATCTATTCCATTGATAATTTTACAGAAAACAAACCTCGCTGTGTAAGATGTAGTTATACGGTTACGCATAGAATAATTAAAAATATGGCTATGGTAAGATATAAAAATAGCATGCCCAGCCTTCGTTGACGGTCGTCATGACGTCAAACATCGGCATAAAGGCAAGGCAGATAAGAGGTACCTCCCTTCATCCCATTAATCGCCTACTCGTTTCTCACAAAACGCATAGCTGTCACTTCACGTCCTGCTAATATGAGTGGGGGGAACCCCGGCCGTACCGGTCTGATTTAACCGCAATGTAACTATAGCATTGCCTCTGACCAAATAGACCAAAGAGATCTAGTAGTTGAGAACCTTTGTGACGTGTTTTTAAGTTGTTTCTTAAAGCTCTAAGTATCTACACTAGAACCCCTGTGGAAATGTGCCACGTTCAAAAATAGACAATAGTCAAGAAATCATATAAATAATTATAACTCTCCACACAAAGAGTGATTTACTGTCTAATACTAAACGACTTAAGAAGCAGAACCTAGAATTTGGAAAAATTGCGGGCATGTTTTGTTAATATAATGATAAGTACCTAAGCACTAAGAAAGGATATTTTTATAAATCCACCCTCTAATGTTAATAAATAACTCTTTCTACCTTTTATATGAACTTATTTCAGAAACCCTCGGTCCCACTTAGTCTTTAGTTGTTCAGTATAAACGAGTATGAGCTCGTCGCAATAAAATTTTGGCTAATTTATAAAGATTGATGTCATGTGTGGTTAATAGTTTAACTCCGTCAATGGTCCGGCAGTTTTATTTTTCTGTTCACTTAAATCTTCGCAGCTAATAAACGAGACCACGAGATTGACATCATCGTCATCAACAAAATATCATTAATTTTTTTTAAAAGTGGAATATCATTAATTTTTTTTTAAATAAAATGTGAGCCCGCTATCAGATATGGTTTCTACAAACTTCTTACAAACACACAATAGAATTTAGATATCGAAATACATACCTAAAGACAAACTATTGTTAACATCATATGTTTTAAGTTTAGTGCGGTTTCAAAGAGTTTGAGCGGTAATAGTTGGAGAGCCCCATATGGAATGTTGTCGATTAATTATGTGAGCCATTTCTGAGAACTTTTCGTCTCCCCCACCCCCCCTAGTGCAGCATCTTGAGATCTAGCCCATTCCCACAATTATTTTACCAAAATGTTTATTTTTAAGATAACAGGTAATAACATGTGTTACACTTATAATTTTCTTTGCAATTAGTTGAAGAATGTGCTTAGTACACATGTAAACAGAAATGCTTCAACTAATAAAAAATCAATACTAAGTACAGTACAGAAAAATAGCGACAAAATTATAGTATTGGCTATAAATGGCCATATTGTTCGGAATTTGTGCTCCTACTTTATGCTTTTATTACATTTTTGTCAATGTTTTTTTTCTACTAGTAAACTAGTATGATCCACAAATGTACTGTAAACAGGACAAACTATTAAATAAATGTATAGTCTGTATATAACAAACATCGAAATTACAGTATCATTTCATTGATGTATGCGCCATAGGTTAGCTAAATAATTCTATGTCAGTCGACGCACTGCACAAGAGCTACGTGACGTCATCCATGTCCGGTCTACAGACATTGTGAACATAGGTAGTTATTTCAGTAGCTACGGGTTGGGTATAACACTATGTGGGTATAAAACAGCGAATGTTAATTTTAACTTTATCGTGGTTTATTTAATTATTTAACTAGCCCAATCACAATTATTATATTATAACATAATTCAGTCTACAAGGTGTTATGAGTAGTAAAGAACTCAAAGCACATAAACAATCGGTTCCAACTACAAAGAATGCCATATGCAACTGCTACGGCAAGCGAACTATTCCGTATCTGCTCCCTCAATGTGTTAACAACCTACCGGCGAATATACGAGACACGATCAGCAAACTTAATGCTAAAAACGTATTAAAGAGGTATTATAAACGTAACGGTGGGGTGGTGCTGCGTCACGATACACCACCTGCCAGCGCGCCCCAGGCACTGTTACCTTTGCCTGGGGATGGGGAACGTGTCCAGTACGTGCCTCGGTGGCACTGACCGCAGCACATTGCGCTACCGCTGCGGTCAGCCCAGCCACAAGTCCGGTGGTGTTCCGCCACCGTTCGTTGCGCGGTGTGCGCGGACGCCGGCAAACGGGCGGGCCACGTGATGGGGGGTATGTCCTGTAAACCCCCCGTCCCGCGCGGGAAATTTCCTTCTCCCTCTCAAAGGGGGAACCAATCGGGCTAGGCATCTCAGCGTTCTCCAGGCGAACGTTAGCCACTCTGCCATAGCCCAGGACCTTCTCCTGCAGTCCATGGCGGATTGACGTTGCGATCGTAGCCAAGCCGTACGCCGTGCCCTCCAACCCAAGCTGGGTGGGGGACACCGACGGCTCGGTGGCGGTCGTGGTGCGGCCTGGAGCCGGACCCCCCTCGTAGTCAAAGCGTGGGGCCGCGGGTACGTGCCCGCGGTTCGGGGAGAAGTGGCGTTCGTAGGGATATATTTCTCTCCGAACCGCAATTTGGCGGCCCTAGAACGGTTTCTCGAAATTCTAGGGCCGCTGATAGGGCAGCTAGCCCCCTTCAGGTGTTTGTGGCCGGGGACCTCAATGCCAAGTCCACGGCTTGGTGTAACCCGGTCACGAACCTGAAAAGGAGGGAAGTGGAGCAGTGGGCGTTAGCTGCCGGACTGTCCCTCCTCAACATAGGGACAGTCCAGATGTGCGTGCGATGGTCAGGAGGACGTCACTTTCACGTGGAGACGGGGGTGAAGACTCTCTAGGACGAACAGCTACATACGTTTCGGGGGGTTTTAGTGTTGGGCACTCACTAGGCTCAACCGGCAGCTGGCAGAGGAGGCCGCCAACGTCGACCGTTGGAGCGGAACAAGCTCCGCGCCCAGTCGGCCCCATCACGGAGATGCTCCAGCCGGACCAACTGGGGAGGATCGTTGGGGAATTGTTCCCCAACACACCCGTGGGCTTCATGTCACATCCCCCAGGATGGCACGCCAGACATCGGACGAGGAGGAGGGTGTTCCGCCACCGGTCACGGAGGCTGAAATGGAGGCGATTCTGACTCGCCTCCAGAGTAAGAAGAGGACACCGGGTCCAGATGGGGTGCACGAGAGAGTGCTGGCGATCTCTCTCGTACACCTCGGGAATAGCCGCCGGGAAATTTCTGTTCAGTTCCCTGGGCAGGGAAGGAGGTCGGCGCTGCCTGCTTCCAAAGGCAGGACAGGCCTTGGAGTCGGCTTCGTTGGTTCGACCGGTGGTCTTGCTGAACGAGATTGGGAAGACTTTAAAACGGATTGTGGCCTCCCGTCTCGTTCAGCATCTGGAGGAGGACACGGGACCCGGATTCTCTGAGTCGCAGTTCGGGTTTCAAGCACACGGTCGATGATCGATGCCCTCAAGCGCCTTCGGGCGTTGACGGGTGAGGCGGAACAAAGGGGTGAGATGGTGGTCGCGTTGCCCTTGAATATCGCGAATGCATTCAACAGTCTCCCGCACAGCATGATGCGGGAGGCACTGGTCTTCTTTAAGGTGCCTCCCTATTTCGTGAGGCTGTTGAAGGCGTATCACTCCGTTCGCAGAGTGGCCCTCGTGAACCGGTCGGGGTCCGTGGAGTGGCGGTGAGTCGGGCGCGGCGTCCCGCAGGGTTCCGTGCTTAGACCGATTCTGTGTGCCGTCGGCTACGACTGGGTCCTGCGAGGCCGTTTCGTCCCCGGCATGCCTCGTCTATGCCCGGGGACGAGACGTAGGCGTTGACCTCGTGACCAGCCGCAAAGAGAAGTTAGGGCTTCGGGTCAGACTGGAAAAGACCGAAGCCCTCCTTTTCCGCGGGACCGTGCCCAAGGGGCCACTCTGCATATCGGAGAGGAGAGGGTCAGATTGAGCGGGGGCTCAATGTGCTCAACATGTTTGGACATCAAATATCTGGGGCTCATCCTTGACGGAGGGTGGACCTTCGGCCCACTCTTCGTATGTGAGTACGCTGGGCTGACTCCTCCCGAACCTCGGAGAACCCAGTGTAGCCTGCAGGTAGCTGTACTCCGGTGTTTGTCGGAGTATAACGACGTTTTGGGCGGACCGTCTCACTGCGAGAAATAAGGCCCATCTGCGCTCGGCGCAGAGGGTCGACGCAGTGAGGTCGATTCGGGGTACCGTACGGTATCGTGGGCTGTAGCTACAGCCCTAGCCGGTGATCCCCCGTGTGAACTAGTGGCGAAGGTTCTTGCCGAGAGCTGCTCCTATGTCTCGGATAGGAGGGCTCTCGGCCTGAGCCCCACACATGACGAGATCCTAAGCGTTAATGTAGAGGTGGAGGGAGGACTTGGCGCGGCAGGCGTATGGTAGAGAGACAACGGCTGCCTTGCGCCCAGTCCTCGAGCGCTGGATGTGTCGTAGGCGCAAACCTCTTGCCTACCGTCTGACGCAGGTGCTTACCGGACATGGTTGCTTCGGTGAGTATTTGTGTAGTATGGCTTACACGGAGCCCACGACTAGTCGTCACGATCTGACATCAGTTGTCGGAGGGGACTTGTCAAAGTCGAGTATCATCGTAGCGATGCTCGACAGCGACGAGTCCTACCAGGCGATGGCTTCCTTCTGCGAGACTGTCATGTCCCAGAAGGAAGCGGGTGAGAGAGTAGGCTGTCGAGGCGGCCTCCCCCCGCCGACGACGAATGGGGGTACGAAGGAGGCGCTATCTGTAGCACCTTCAGTAGTGCCCCTGTGTTTCGTGTAGGGCCGTGATGGGGACCGGTCCACTTCATCAAGACTCGGCGTCGTGGGGACTGGTCATAGCGTAGCCTGACAGTCCCAGAGGAGGTGAAGTCTGGCTTTTTCACCGAGGCCAGTCTGTCGCTGGAGGGGTCCTGTTGCCTGTAGATCCGGGACCCTCAATAGCGGCTGAAGGCTCCCGTAGGGGTTAAGTTGGTATTGCTACCCAATTGTCGAGTCCAACATATGTCTGGGGGTCTACCCAGGCTTCCAGGTATCATGCGTAAATGCATTCCCCTTCGTCACAAAAAAAAGAAAAAAAGCTTCGCCATATACTCACGCCGCATATATCGCAGAGCTTGAAGTCGACCGTTCACCAGGTGAGAATACGATCCAGGTGAGGTAGCCGGTCCGGGATGGATGCAGGAGATCGGTCGTCTTGGCCTTCATTGAGAGAGGCCTATGCCCAGCAGTGGACCGATAACGGTTGATAATGATGATGATGTGTTAGTTTCCATGACCCTTCCTTTCCCCAAAGTGAGATTTGGTGAGACGGTGAGTGTAGTCTAGACCCCATCCTTGAGTACATCACGTAATGATGGACGACTCCAGAGTGGTAAATAATATGCTGAAAAGTGTAGATATTAGCAATATGCTCAAAAGTGTAGATATCAGCAATAAGCTAGAAAGTGTAGATATCAGCAATAAGCTGGAAAGTGTAGATATCAGCAATAAGCTGGAAAGTGTACGTATCAGTAATATGTTGATTTGGGTGTGGTTGAAATGGAAATAAGGTCATATACAAATAATTAGATCATTTCCGAGTGCGCTCGGCCATTTAAATTCTACATATTGCTAATAAAATATTTTGCCCATATACTTTAGCGTGTGCCACAGTGCAACGATCGAAATTCGTCAAATCCCCCTATGTTGTCAACTGACAACATTAAGAACCCGCCCCCTGCCGACAGGCACACGAGTAAAATTGTTAAAGATAACTGCGGACTTTTTACTTTATTTTCGCATTAATACTCATGACTGGATACGAACATTTTCTTTGAACGTTTCAGTACTGGCTGAGGAATGTAAAAATGGAAAAAAAATCGTATCTCTTCTAAGTAAACTTTGAGATATAAGAAATTTACTTTTTGAATTTATTAAAAACATGGGAGATTATTAGTTAAAAACATAGAAAGGAAACACCTAATCAAATAGTTTCAATTGGAATTCCTTGTATTGAAATAAACTCTTAATTGTTGGTCTGCTTCATGTCTGCGCTCTAATAGGCTTCGATTACAACATCAATGGCCATTTAATATTATATAGCTGAACAGTTTGTTTGTATGAACGCGTTAATCTCAGAAACTACTTGTCTGACTTGAAACGTTTTTTCAGTATTATGTAGTCCACTTACCGAGGAAGGCTTTAAGGCCATATACCAGGGGTGGCTACCATAACAAATCTGTCCCATACCTACTTAAAAAAAATAAGTAGCATTAAAATTTTGCATTCACCTGTCTGGCAGCGATCAACTTTACCCACAGCCACGATCGACTGGTCGATGATGGTTGACCGGATGGCCATCCCTGTTATATAATAATAATATCCTTGGACTTATCACAACACGGCAGCCTAGCCCTGTGCTAAGTACCGTATTCCGTAAGGACTGTGTTACTAAGAAAGACAAAGTTAAGACAAAGAACACAGTTTTACACAGTATTTATAAAAACTGTGTAACAGTTTAGTAACACAGTTTTTATAAATTTAAGAAATATTAACTTTTAAGTTTTAGATTTTTGTTGTACTCTTACACAACTAACAATATAATAAAACATAAATAAACCATAACATCCCTGACCTGGAAGGGATTCGAACGCACCCGTCATACCGTCATGCTACCTGCAAAAGCAAATTAAAACTGGGGTGCATAGTGTATACCGCGGAGGTATAACTGCTAAACCGCTTCCAGTATGAACATGTATTAAAATCGTATGTCTATGCATTAATTTACAAATATTTCCTTAATCAATACGTGTACTTAGGTAAATAGAGTAGGAACACAGCCAATATAAAATGCAGCCTATATACCTATTGCCAGTGTTGGTGTTGCAATTTTGTCAGTCATATTGTAAAGCCAACTTAAAAATTACGTAGGAAAAGTTTTGTGTAAATAGTATGCTGTTAAATAACTTAGTGCTCGGACCCGTTAGTAGTAGAGTTTTACTTTGACATTTCATGCATCGGAAGTGAAGTGTTTAAGCACGTACATAAAAATAGGTAAACCAAGTTTGCGCCCTGTCGCTCACATATCCGGGACACCTTAGAATGGGCAGACGATAGTATCCGCCGGATTTTCGCGGGTATTCGGTTTATGCGCGAGCCTCATACATTCATCGAATCCTACCCAGGCTTGGAGACAGCGCGTTAATGTGTATACACAATAAAAAATACCAAGGTTTTTGATCACAGATTAAAATACATTACTGAAATATATTGTGGTTTATTAAAATACCTTTCATTCCATATGAGACCTTTGCTCCACAAATTATTTTATTAGCCCTTGAACAAATTGATGGGGTCATTGCAGTCGATTCCGTGAAGTGAATCGGTGCTATCGGGTTACAAGTTCCTTATTCTTGTATTTGTATTGCTGAACAATTTTTTTTTTATTGCAGATGTATAGAAAATGTGTTAATTTATACAAATTAACCCAACAACCGAACTTTTTTCGAATGTTAGTTCATCGAAAGGAAAATATTGGAATCCATGCCCATTTTTGTTTGTTTTTTGATATCTTATGATTGTTGTCTTATGATTATTGTACATCTCCCTCGGCTAAATGTTGCCGATTGGACATGTATAACGCTGAACGCTATGTGTAGACTTAACATTGTTCGCCTCAGCTGCCCCCACAGTCTGTATTTTTGCCATTTGCATTAAAGTTAAACATAAAAGTTACACTCAAGACAATGATATCGTGGTTACATAAAACCACATTATTATTTGTGTTAGATATACCTCTCCATGTGAGGACATGAATGTAATATACTTTCCAGGAAGATATCTACACAAATCTCATGATGAATACCTACTCCTTAACGACGGATACTTCTGTGTATTACTGTTTTCCGGCCACTGTAACACAAGAGCTTTATTCTGCATGTGTCTGTCAATTAACAATTATTATTAACAATTAGTATTAGCACAGCAACGAATGAGCAAGGCATGTGGTCTCATAATACTAAGAAACTCTTGTCTCGTATTACTCCCGGAGCAAGCCGAATCCGATGCACGTCGTGCACGGATCTCCATGTAACTGGGTGTTATGTAAATGTGATAGTTTACTATTTACACCGCTTGAACAAGGAACACCTCCCGGTGGTGAGCAATAAACCAAATTTAGACCAAGCTACACGCCTTCAACACTATTAATATTCTGATAGCTTATAATGATAATTTAACTTGATACATTCAATTGCGGTGTTTGTCTATACTCAATGATCCCATATTTTTAATTACTTTCATACGTACTAGCTCAGTTACTTTTGATTAAATACTCCCATACTTATCAGCTATTCAGTTTTATGTAGATCAGTGACGCCGCGTAATAAATTTCAATGGAGGCGACATCTGCCGGCTAATTGTGGAGGCTGAGTGATCGTTGAAGGTCACGAAAGTGGGTCGCGCCTGAATTAGCTTCCTGAAGATCAAATGGCTGTTGACCCTCGACGTATCGAAATTTGATCATAACACGAATGTAGGCCGTGAACAATGTTCCTTTTTATTGATTTGCACACTGGCGACTTATTTAGTACGATCGATCTGTGTCGTCATCAACATTCATCAGTACCGCCGGCTCTCACCGTTGGTTTGCCACGTCGGAATTACAGCTGTAGTGATTGGTACATGAACGTTAGGTAGATAGTATTGACGTATATAATGCCAGTAAATGCACACTAACTGCCCATAATTTTTTGTCGCGTATAAACAATAATGTATTAGCAGTCATATTTAAAAATATATAAAGAAATCGTTCATAACCTATACTTGCTATACCGAAAAAACTGTGTTTGTATTGATCGATTTTCACAAAATGTAAAAGGAATTCAATGCGGTTTTCACCCACGCGTAGAGCGATTCCCGAGGCAAATGTTAATAACAGTGTTTTGATATATGCACTCGTGAGTGCTTAAAACATTTTATGTTCACTGAATCTTGTTCAAACAAGGCAACAATAGAAGATATCTGTTATTAATTTATACAGGATTCAGCGAACGTAAAATGTTTTATGATATTTCTGAATTGTTGTAAACTCAGGTCTCTAAAGACTAGATGAGGCGTAAAATAGTTTGGAAGTTTGTAAGATCAGATTGTAAAGTTTAGTTGTTTCTTGCTAATACAAAGAGCGAAAGTAAATTAACGGTTGTTAATTCTATATATATACATATATATATATATATATATGTATATATATTGTTCTATTGAATAAACTTAACTGAGATGTTAACTAAAGCTTCTCACTGAAGTCTTAGTTAGCATCTTAGCAAGCAGCTATTGATAGCGTGGGCTGAAGCATCTGGAACATCTTCATAAGCACGAATATTCCTTCAGCCGGTCGGCGAATATAATAGTAATAAAATAAGAGACTAATCGTATGTATAACAATTTACATTTAGGCGAGTGAAATCACGAGGCACAACTCGTACAGTATAAATGTTGAGTTTTCATTAGCACGGTGATATCATTTATTTCTATAAGAGGAGTCATATCGGGGGATAAAGGGCAATTGGAGGTTTACTCAGACTTTTAGATTCGATCATTGTCTCTCCACATTCACAATTAAGAACAATCTTAAGATACTACAAGTACAAACAATGGAATCAATACCGTTTTTAATAAGGGTTACTAAAAAATAGGGAACGAAGTCTTATCTTTAGAGTTGTTCAAGACTTCCTGGACCAACCTGGAGGGCTCCTTTCTATTTATAATTGATGCAAATGACAAATTGTTCTCAGATTGTTCTTCAATTCTTATATTCAATAATTGAAAATTATGTCAATTTAATAAAAAAAGGAAAAAGTGTAGAGTTCTGAAAAGTTACACAAGCAATAAGATAACCATTCTCTTGGCGTCATGAGCCAAATAAAATCAGGCAATATACACTGTGGTACACTGTTACAATAAAATAGAAATTAACATCCAACTTTCAAACGTGGCATATACTATTCAAACTAAAACATTATTGATAGGCCTATCCAATTAATGGCCATACAGATCATGTAATTAACAATATCATAATAGAATTAAGACATTTTAACATTAATAAAGATTTTTCGAAACAATATGAAACATGGCGTCGGCAAGAAATCATTAACTCACCGTTTTATGTAATTAATAATTCAAATTAACAACGCCGGTATTTGGCATTCTCTCAGGTAAATATAAGTTAAAAAGAAAAATACTATTTCATTATCATATTTTAACAAATGATTCCGTCCTCGACGAAAAAAATAAAGATTTTTTTTTTCTTCAAAACCGATCACACCTTTAGTTTGACAGTCAAAGATGACACATATACTTTTTTATAAAGTGTTTAAGTAGCAAAGTATAATGGCTACAACGGACTGTGGTTGAGAAAACCGTATTTACGTAAAATAGGGTCTTTTATGTTTTTAAATGACTGTATGTTTCAGGCTCGCTGTTTTAATTTTCACTACATTGAGTTGGGACAACATTAGAGCCGAGGGTAAGTTTGAGATTAATTATTATTTATCTTGTATACAAAAGCGAAATACTACTCGCTGATAAATCACGTAATCTTAGAAACTATAACATCTACAAACTTGAAATTTGGATGCAGATAAAGGTTCCCTTTAGGATGCTGTTAAATGCCGCTGTCACACTAAGGCGTGTCATGCGAGTGAGAGCTATATCCCTGTTTGTGTTGGCATAATTTGACTGCAATGCAGCACACCTCTTACAGAATATATCTTTGGAAACCTCCCGAAAAAACAGGCTGAGCCTCTACCAGGAATACTCATTTACGACCGGCTGGCTCAGTTGGTAACGTGGCCCCACCATGGTTCAAGCCTTGTCGTGGCGGTGGGGCTTAGTAGCCTGGGGTGAACCCAAATGAAGCCAATTGAACCCTGGGGGATCTTTGAACCCCTCTTATAAGAAGAAGGGGCTTAAAGATCAAGAGGAGGAATCGCTCTTGGTACCCCTCTTATAAGAAGAGGGGACCTAAGAGATTGCTAGGAGGTGGCGCTTTTGCGCACGGGGCAAGGGGCGAGGATGGGAACCTCACCCCAATGCACTATTCCAAAGTCGGTGGGGTTGTCCTGAAGTGCTGGGCAACCCCATCTGTGGAGGTGGAGTTGGTCCTTTAGGGGGCTGACTAGCCGTCGAGGTGCCCTAATGATTGTTGTTCCGGGGCACCTCACCAAGGGCGGCACTGATGGCACTCGCGGTGGTTTGTGTGGGTATTCGGCACTATCATGTACCGTGAGTCCCACACACCACTGGTCCCCACCCAGGGCCGGTGAAGGCGCGTAAATGCGTTTCCCCGCGTCATTAAAAAATAAAGCTGGTAACGTGGCGGCTAATCCGCGTGTTACGCCTGAGATCGCGGTTTCGAATCCGTCTAGGTCCTGGATGTTTACATATTTATTATATTTATATAATAAAAATCTTAAATATAGTTCCGTTGGCTAGTACTAGGCAACACAAGTGCTTACGCTACTACATGACTAGGCCAACCTGGTGTGATAAGGCCACAGACATTATTATTGTTATTGCTAAATATGTGAATAGTTCCGGCATGCCAGCTTCGGTAGTTCATTAAATTGAAGCAGACGGTTAGGAATTTGTTTATATGAATTCTGAAAGCTCGGTTAGTGCAGTTACCTTAGAGAGACCCTTTTCAATACACGCTGGGTCAAATTTTACTCGCGTGCTTCAATGACTCTGAAAATGTTTGCAGACCTTGCTTTATTGTATATTTTGGTAACAAGCTTTTCAGCACAAATTAAGTTACGACCCTTAAACATGTTTTAATTAATAAGTTATTTTTTAAGGCGGTTTAGAATAGAATGTGTTCAGCTGGCCAATTGGGGTGAGTGGAAGACAAGGAGGGTAACGCGTCGGTATATTAATTGTCCTGACGCTTACGCGTCTCAGAAAAACGCTTCGATTGATCACTTGGGTACAAAAAAAAAATACTATAAAAATTCTAGGTCCAATCATCTAAAAAACGAAGAGAGTACTTTAGACATAGACGGCGTCCAAAAATAAAGTGAAGCGTTTTAGAGGAGGAGGGAGGCGGGGAGGGGGTCTAAATAGATCAATCTCACCAATTGTCACTCTACAGAGAGTTCTATCATGTAATTGTTTAATAATTAATCATAAAAATGTTTGAACTTGCAAAACCATCTCTAACCACTTCCCACCAAGGAGGATAGAGGGGTCGAAAAATTGCCAAAGTAGCCTCACGTAATTAATAGATGACCCCTTCTTATCCTTACCTACTGAACGGTATTTACTCATCATCAGCCGTCGTCAGCAGGAAGTTGTCCACTGCTGGTGGTCACGTTCACAAGCCACTTACATCCAGCGGCTCCCCGCAACCTTAACCAAGTCGTTAGTCTACCGTCGTTTTTACCAAACACTACGATTTTTTTCAGACAATGCAACAACTGAGTCACCTGTAAACTCGCCGTGTTCCTCACTCCGAGTCGGCGACGTCGACTTTCAAACCGTGGACCTGATATCGGTGTACAGGATAGACAGACCTGACATAAATGGTGTCACCCTCGTACAGGGTTCCCAGGACATGCAAAGAGCGTACAGGATTGGGGACGGCACTAACCTCACTTTGCCTATACGGTTAGTAGAGACGGGAAGCTTTTCGTCAAACCACGCCCTCTCTTGGCCCTTTAACAGATCTAAAATGTATCGGTTTAATCAAAGGAATTTAGGATTCGTTATCAGACCAAGAAATATTTATATGCAATTGAGTTGAGTCCCCAGTTTTTTTAATTAATAAGGCTATCTGCAGATAATTTAATACTTAATTTTAGGGAAGTTGTGGTTCAGACGAGCCTTTTACTCTTTTTACTTAGAGATACTGTTTTTTAGAAGTAAACCCCTTTACTTAAAAAAAGATCAAACGATACATTTTGATGATTACCGAAACTCAAGAACATCATGAAATGCCATAGCATCTCTGTCACTTTACGGTGGTTTGATGTGAGGGAGAGGCACCGCCCCGGCCGTATGTAACACGCAAACAGTGAGACAGTTCACATGTATTTATCTATTTATTTACAGGAAAGTGCTGCCGAACGGTTTGCCTGACTACTTTAGCATCACAGCCACATTCGACTCGCACGGCCTGCGCAGACCCTGGAGTATCATACGGACTCGTTCCCAGACGTTGCAGTTCTCTCTCACGGTGCTGCCGAATATGCAGAAGATTGCGGTGCTAGTGCAGAAGTACAGGGTGCTTTTTACATGTCCGCAGGTGAACATTATTCTGATGAGTACTTACAAATCGTCCTCATTTAACACTGGAAACGCCCAATGGCTTCACCCGCGTTAACTAACTTAAACGATGTACAACTTCCATAGAACAAAATCCCCTTTTCACCCTCTTTGGGATGGCATTTGAAAAATGCTTACTTTGTAAGGAACATACATGCCAAATTTCAGTTTTGCTTCAGTCAGTCAGCCAATCAGTCACTTATTAACGGAAGAGTTTTATACATTACTAGCTGCTCCCCGCGGTTTGATCCGCGTAGTCTGGTAAAATTATGAACTTCACCCCCCTAGAGGTTGAATTTCAATCAGTCACTCAATAACGGAAGAGTTTTATATATTACTAGCAGCTCCCCGCGGTCTCACCCGCGTATCATCGTAAAATTATGAACATCACCCCCTAGGGGTTAAATTTCAATTAGTCACTCAGTAACGGAAGAATTTTTAACATATAAATAATAGACGTGGGCCAGTCATAAATTGAATTTTTTATCATAGAAGAACAATCGACAAATTAAGAGTACAGAAAAGACAATAGCCGGTTCTCTGACCTATTGAATCTCTGACCTGTTAAAAACCAGTAAAGCCGTTTCGGAGGAGTAAGGTGACTAACATTTTGAAACGGGAATTTAATATATAAGATAGATTGTTTTTATGTCAGCACAAAACGTAGCAATCAGTATTAGTATTTCCTCAGCCACACTCAACAACCTAACTGTCGGCAGATGAGCAATTACTGATTATGTTGAAAACGTTCAATTTCAGCTGTTCTCTACCGGATGGCACAAGATACACGTGGCGATAACTAACGACACAGTGTACGCTGCCGTGGACTGCGTCGAGGTAGTATACATGTTATATTCTCCTGGTACTCACGTACTCGTACGTACTCTCCTGGTAGCTGATGATGAAGTTGTTTGTGTACCCACAGCCCATAAGCATACACCTTCAGATGACAAGTTCTTTTTGCCTGATGCACAAACTCCTTAGGAAGTTCCAGTCAGGTTAGGAATGAGAGCTATGTTCAAAAGTTAACTGTAAAACTTTTACTTGTAAATTAAAAAAGACGGTTTGTGAGTGGCCGGCTCATTGGAGGGGAAGAGTAAAGGTGGGGAACACGTCAGCATGACAATAGTGCGTCATAAGGCTTCAATTACCAGTTTGTCACTCTATGTTATATAAACGAAAAGCAAACAGGTACCTATAGTCATTATATGTTACCCCCTAGCCCCATTGTTCAACCAAACAAGTTCGACACCATCGACAACTGATTTGCCCACAATAAAACGATAAAAATACCTATTTTATTTCCTCATATATATTCCTTGCGGTTTTATTCACGTCACAAAACAAAAGGTGGACTCGTATTTTCAAATTAAAGGTTCGGCATTTTGTATATTTCCATTGCAGTGTCCGCCTCGTAGTAAGACTTATAAGATGTATTTCTAATATCCTCCATTGGAATGTACAATATAAATTCCACTGGAATGTACAAGTAGGCACCCAGTTGCGGGTGGATTCTAGTTTAATATGTGGATAATAAAGAACCGAGTAAACGTAGCTTTTCAAGCAACAAAACTTGTAATTTTACGTGGGACTTGGCGAAAATCTTCACGTTGTAGCTATGAATTACTGATAATTTTATTTCAATTTACGAAACCATTGTATAAGGCATTAAAAATTCTATCGTATTCTGGGTAAGGTCAAAAATTGAATAATATGAACTGGATGGATGGATGGATGGAAGAGTAATAATGGCTTAACAGCCATGTAAAAGTAGAAAATTATTACAAGTACATTTTGGTCTTCAACGCTTGGAGAAGACAAGATCATTTGAAATAATAGACTGTGAAGCAATTGACAAGAATAAAAATTAAAAAGATGAGATAGAAAACTTGATTTGTTTGTCAGCTGGAGCCTCAAGAGATCGGACCTCATGACTTCACCAACACGACCTCGGTTAGCATCGTCTCCAACGACGACGGCTCTCCAGCACCCGTAAGTAACTGTTCCAATGCGACTTTTGTGTGTTGCATTCGAATTTAGTGATTCATGGCACCAAAATATCGACGATCAATTTCGAATCGTTTATCTTTAAACTTTTATGTTAGATATATATACTAGCGATCCATCTCGGCGATTGCCCGTAGATAACAGCACCAAAGAGAATATACACTTACCTACCCCGGGAATCGCTCTATCCATTGGTTAAATCCGCGAGAAAATCCGTTCAATAGATTTTGAGAAAATCGATCACATACAGACATACAACTTTGTTTTATAACAAGTATAGATACAAGATGTTCAAAGTATACTTACGATTTACCTTTCACCTTGGGTTCACTTTAATTTGGCGTATTTTTTTTCGGCATTAAAGTGGAGGTAGTAATTGAATTAACCTTATAATATAATTTTCCTTCCCCTCATTTGCAGACTTAATCTTGTACAAATTTGTTGTACTTGAAACATATCAGAGGCCAATTCCTAGGCGATCCTTTCTATGATATATTTCCTCTATCGAATCCTAACTTTCTCTGCCTTTGCTAACATGTTTTATTAGTTTTTGACTCAATTATTATTTATATTTCTAGATTGATCTTCAGTGGCTATCTTTGACATGCAACAAGTATAAACTGGATAAGGATAGTTGTGAAGAAATTGTGAGTATTTTATTTATTTACATTTAGCTATTTTTATTTTCAATTACGGCCTCCAATTCGAAGAATTATTTATATTAAATTCATGAACAAATCATTATCGGTTCATAAAAAATAGAGATCTACCCCGGCTGGTGTGATACCTTAACAAACTGTACACTAAAACTATCCTCGAGAATCGCTCTATCCATGGGCCGCATGAAAATCTGTTCAGTGAATTTTGTGGAAATCGATCATATACGAACATACACTTTCATATACATATATACACATAGGTATAGAAGATGAAGGTACCTACTTTTGACTATTAATATATTAATGGAAGACTATTGTTATTTATGTCTTTCAAAATTATTATAGAGATTTTATGTGCTTAAAGGCAGCTGAATTCTAGAGACGTTGTACAGGTTGGTGAGCCGATCGCCATTCACTTGTTATGTAACTATGTCGTTATATATCAGGAAGTTAAGTGTAGGAAACTTCCGCAATCTGCTGCAGAAGGTTGTAAATAGTTCATTTACATTAAATACTTTTATTTTTATTCCAGGACTCATCAGATTACCTTATAGCATCGTCGCCTCCACCGGTATTATGACTCTTGAAATTTTTTAAATTTACTTATTTACTTTTCAAACATTTTTACTACTTACTAATTGGCTAGAAACATATGTCATATTATGTGCCTACACTACTGCACCGTCGCCACTTGCTACTACGGGGATATATTAACTACATACCTATATACATTTTTATTCGAGGCTTGTAGATTAATTGTATGTACCCACACATCTAACATTCCCTTTAATCACCACATGCTGCGGTATAACGCAGATGCTACCTACATGCGTCGGTTTTACACGTTCCGGTTTTTTTATAGTTTACGGGGGGCATACGAGAAATTGAATGCTTCTTTGACTACCAATGCCCATAGACATCCGCAGAATTATTATGCTGATGCCTTGCCCACCTTTGTTGCTCCCATCCAATGGACCACCAGCTACTCACAAATTGCACGAAACACGACACCGAAGATGTCACTTTACGCCTGTATCACGTTAGCGAGAGGTGTCAGCCCAATTCTGCTGCCATATAGCAGTAATATAATAATACTAATATCTGTGGACCTATCACACCACGTTAGCCTTGTCCTGTGGCAAGCACCGTAAGGACTTGTGTTACAGGTACTAGACAACGGAAATATATTTAATTATTTTTTTTTACAAATTTAAGACATTTTATATATTTCAGATTTTTATTATAGTAATACATATGACACATATAAACATCCAAGACAGATGCGAGATTCGAACTGCGATCTCACGCGTAATTCACGGACTAACGTGGCGGACGTTACCAACTCAGCCACCCGGTCGTCAAATGTTACCTCTTGCTTCCCGTTCCGTTCCGGTTCATGATGTGGTCACAGCTCACAAGTATTAATTGATTTTCGGTTACTCTCCGGTCGCCTGCGCAGGGTGTGACCTGTTAATGCCCACAAAAGTAGCGGCATGCCTGTGCTACCTCTCCGGTATACCATACAGTGCGTGGCCGCCTCTTTACATTATATGTTTACCTGCCACTCCATAATTGTAGTTGGCGAAAATATCAAATGCTTTTTAATTTCATTATACACAAGGTTCCCCCACAATGAACCCTACCCGTGCTAGTATAATTACGCATAATATTATAATTAAGTTTATATTAAAATGTGAGGAGCGGTAATTACATTTTCAGTCATTCGGGGCGGGAAGCGCGTCGAACCCTTGGCACCCATCAGTCTGCAATATGACATGTCCACAGGTAAATGTGATTATTACGTTAATGTTGCGTTAATATAGTGAAGAGGGAGAGTAAACGTTAATTTGTTTTGTGCACGTCTACAGTGGTACGTAGATGAGTTTTAAGCGGCAATTAGCGGGTGCACACGGAGGGAGCAGCCTGTCAGTGGGGACGTGGCTGAGCAGTAGCAAGTATGCGTGTTGACGCGGAAGTAGATCGGTTTTCTTACTTGATCAATAAGCGAACAAAGAGCGAGCGCGGCAAATGAATCGCGAGGCTGCTGCTAAGCGTGTAGTAGCCTAATGGTGTAACGCAGCTTTGCCTTGCTCCGTCGCCTGTTGCATTTCTTATGGATATTATTATTATAAAATAAATTAATAGCCAAGGACTCTTGATGCCTCTAAACGTACTGCGATATTTCAGAGGGTGACTTCTAGGAGTCCGCCAAGTCATTTAGCATTTACCAGCATAGCTCAGTCAGGTCAGCCGCCGCCAAAGTATTGGTGATATTGACTATTTAGAGATGATATTGAGTATAACCAAACAACACGACTTACAAGGACACTGAGAACTTTTTTAGTACAAAGTTACGCAAAAGACTTTGCGTTGTTATCTTTATTTAACTAAAAACAATTCATGGTACACATATAAATCCGTATTTAAATATCATGTATAGATTCGTCGAACTGTAGAGGCGAGGGCATTTGCGCCGCCAACAGTAAGAGGTCCTTATCCTTAGGTAGAGGTAAAAAAACTTAAATATTATAATTTATTACTGAGCCTTTAATACTGAAGTAAATAAAAAAAGATATATTGTATATAATATAAAAGAATGAAATTTTCAGGGCCCACCAGGGACACCGGGAGAAAAGGGCGAGAGGGGACCCCTGGGAGCAACTGGGCTTCCGGTAAAAAATAATTTATTCTTTTAATTAGAACATACATTTTTTAGAACATTTATTTCGCTTTAGTGATATAAAAACACCCGAAACTCTATTTGATTAATTAAATACAAAAGATGCGAATTATTGGAGGGGGCAGGCATCTATCATTCTATATAATCTATATAACACTTTTATACATCTAGGATATAAATGTATCAAATATTATTTAGTAAACATTCACTACAGGGATACCGCGGCACACAAGGTCCTCCTGGAGACCTAGGACTACCGGGGCCCAAAGGTGAAAGAGGAGACCGGGGACTACCCGGAGTTATCGTTAATGTAAGTAATGTAATGACTTAACATGCTAAATACAATCGTAGGACTATATATGCGCGTACGCCTACGTGTAAACATGAAATTTATCTTGTGGGCGCTGAGATGCGTAAAGTAAAAAAACATAAATAAGTAAAAAAACATAAATATTGAAGAAATTATAAAATAATATGGTATTGTAAGGGATGATGAAATAAATTTCCAACAAATGTTACATTCAATATTTAGATACTCTGCGGTGAGCATTCTATGACTTAACAATTGTTTCAGTAAATACTTAAGTTTATTACAAAAAAACTACTTTTACCTTCCTTTACCTTTCAGAAGCTTTCAACAGTCCGCCCGTGACCACGGTTGCTGTAAAGCTTCTGAAACGTCGGGCCAGTTAAATAATTAAATAAACCGCGATAAAATCAGTAAAAGTACTTTTATTGTAATGTGTAACATTCGCCTAAACTTAAGACATAATACTTGAAGTTTAATTCATTTTGTACTATTTTTAAATGCATTACGTGTGATAAAATGTTCATTTCAAGGCTACAGCAGTTGCGGGACCGCCCGGCCTTGACGGGGAGCCAGGACCGAAAGGGGATAAAGGGGATAAAGGGGATTCTGGGGAAAGAGGTGAGCACTTTGTTTTACAACCTCTTATGTCGCCTATTAGATAGTTAAAATAATTAAATTGGCTAAAGATCCCTTAGAGGCGCGCGCAGCAACTCAATTTTTTTTGTAGTCGCAATAACGGCAAAGAAGCTTTGTAAAAATTATGATTTCACATTCGTTTATAGCAGAATTCTACTTCCCGTAGTGCCTCGTCATGTGGTACTTAGTACGTTGTAGTAAGAGAGTATCGAATAATTTATGGCCTACTGGCGAGGAGAAGATTGGGGGGGGGGGGACAAAACCTTATAGCAAGTATGTATATGTCTATAGAGGTCCGAATATATCAAAAACCTCATTAATCCCCTTCTACTAAATGAAATGTAAAGAACTAAATTCTACTCTATAAGATGAGTTATAAGCACGTATGTAGTCGCCCTTTTGGAGCAACAATTTTAAGTAATTATAATTACTTAACTTGTTGCTTTTAGTTTTCAAAATCAGGCTTCTTTCGAAGGCCTCAATTTAGTTCTGGGACGTCGATGAAGCTGCGTCAATTTAGGGATGACTGAAAATAATATCGAAAGAGGATTTATTACAGGATATCCTGGGGAACCAGGTCTGGTGGGCTTAGCCGGCGTCGCAGGCCAAGATGGACTAGACGTAAGTCCTTTCATCCTTTATTAGTCTTTATTTAGTATTTAATTAAAAAACCCTGTTGAGGTTACTGTTTTTTTGAAGTCGTCTAAATATAAAATTGATGAGCCATGTTATTAGTGGAACAAGTTTCACAGGGACGACCGGGGCCTCGAGGTCCGGAGGGACCACCTGGCCAGCTCGGGCCCAGAGGTCTACCAGGTCCTGCAGCCAATGTAAACGCTTCCCTTATTATTGGTATGTAAATAAATAAAAACAGGTATATTAATAAATTTGTTAAAAAAAAGTGAACATGATAAATAAGGCACCTGACACCGGTTTCAACCAAACCACCGAGTGCGTCACAGCTGTTAAGCACCATATAAAAACATGACATAAAAACAGAAAAGAAAAGATACCCACTGTTTTACACGAACAATAATAAAAAAAGCAAAGAAAAACAACAAGAGTATTACTAAAGGGTTTAAATTAATTAAAGTATACAAGCTAACACAAAACAATTGGAACGAATAAATTTACAAAGGTACACATGATGTTATTATATGCACATATACATACACACATATACAGATATATTCCCGGCTGCACACATCCTCTGTTGCTGCTCGAAAAGAAAATCCTTTAGGTGTCGGCTAAAGGTTTGTACAGTGCTGGCTGCTCTCGTTGGTGGTGGCATATTGTTCCACACTTTTGCAGCTGCGTAGCGAAAGCAACCTCCAGAAGCAGTACCTACTAGTACGTTTTCATACATATACATCACACGTACATTGTATAATCTTTGAAAGTGAATGAGCCGTGATTGTAGGTGCTAAAGGCGACAGAGGCATGCCGGGGACGCCGGGGCGGGACGGCGACCTCGGGCCCAGAGGTGCGCCGGGACTAGACGGAGCTCCTGTAAGTCCTGTTATACAAATAAATGTAAAAATATATTTGAATTATAAATAATAAATGGATGAAAACTATCAAATAAATGATAAATATATATAAAGATATAAATAAAGATATATATCCTATTGTTTATTATTATTACAAATAATATTTAGTCACATCCATTTATGATTTATAACTCAAACACACACAAATTTTTACATTTATTTGTATGGTAACATTCCACAAGAAAATCTAAAGAAACGCGAGAAAATCCGTTAAATAGGCAGAGCAATGAATCACATTTGGGTTAATATACGAAAACAGTATGTTATCCATATCATGACTAGATAAAATTTAAATTGTTATCCAAACATTTCTACCTCACAGCCTACAATATATTGGCGAATATTATTGGGTTTCTTCCGAGAAAACAGGCCCATTTCATACTGTTACTTAACTTATTTGAAATTATTTGATTTAATAGCTTTGAATAAATTATCTTTTTTTTTCTTTTTTTTCTGAGGGACCTAATACTGTTTGGCGGCGCTTGTCCAGCCTTAACAGTTCGAATGACTACGGAAGACTTTTTTATCTTCACGTTTAGGGAGACGATAGGGGGACAGACCCCCCTCTTTTCCCGCAGATGAGAAGAGACAAACCGATAGATTATCATCATTGCGACTTCTATTACAGGGTTTACCAGGAAATCAAGGACTGCAGGGTTTGCCGGGTGTTCCAGGAGAAAGGGGACTCAATGGATTGCAAGGGCCAATAGGACCGCCGGGACCAGAAGGACCACAGGTTCTAATTTGATTATTTTTGTCTACGCGTTTGTTTATTAATTGTATGATCGTCACTCGGATTGTAATAGGGTCCGGAGGGTCCCAGGGGCTTGCCCGGCCCGCCGGGGCCGCCTGGACGTCAAAGTACAACATCTCCGAGCGAGAGCGTACCGGGCCCAGCAGGGCCGACAGGGGAAAAAGGACAGGTATGTTACGTCCGAAACATTAAGTCTACAATGTTCTTGTTTTAGAAATCAATTTACTTAGATCTAAGGCTAATCTCCGACCAATTTTAAAATATTTGTACTCATATTTAGTTGAAATTAAAGTAGTCACTATAAAACGTTTAAGTTGGTCTCATTTTATTCTACTGTACGATCTTCAACATTAAGCCCATGTAATTAATTAAACAGGGTTTACTTGTTAGGGTTTTGTAGTCCCGGCTAAGTTACACTTTATTAATATTCAGGTGAGATGCGTCTCCCTGTAGGTACCGCATTCTAGCCGCATCCACGTGGGAATCCATCACGTATAGCCATACACGAGCTGGTGTAAAGTTGAAGTACTGATCCATTAAAGAGAAGTTACTAATTCCTTTAAATAAGGCAAAACACTTGTCACTTGTCCTATGATTGCTATCTTATAACTATCCCAGGAGGAAGAAAGGAGGGCAAAGCATCTCCATAATAATTATGCGGATGTTTGTGAGCGTCGATTGCCAACCGACTGTTGTCCCCTTAAAATATAAAAACCAGGATCCGCAACAATACCGTTAAATTCATGTCTCTTAAAAACAACTTGGCAGTGCTGAATGATATTTTATTAACGAGGCGATTTCTTAACGTAGAAGGGAGATGCAGGCTATCCTGGTTTACCGGGAAGAGCTGGGATAGATGGCGTGCCAGGGACACCAGGGCAGACTGGGCCACCGGGTACACCGGCACCAGTCAGCGCTTACGTTCAGGTTACTGGTTGTGCTGCAATTATCTTTTGACACGAGGTTGCTAGAGACGAAGGAGTGAAATGCCATTCATTTATTTATCATTTCAGTAGGACGTAATGCAGCATGCATTGCAGCGGAATTGGACCGATTCGACCGGGAGGTATCTCTCGCTCAGATTACATCGCCGCGAAGTGACAGCTACGCTATCGCGTTTTGTGCGGTCTGTGAGTAGCCAGAGGCACGTTGGAGTGGAGGAGGAAACGAGGGCAACGCGTTTGCGTGAAAATTATGCGGATGTCTATGGGCATCGGTAATCGTCAAAAAGCTCTGATTGCTCGTTTGGCCGCCTATACTATAAAAAGAAAAATATGACTATCACTGATTTATATTAAAACGTTGAAATAAAAAAATTGATGAGGCAACAAAGTTTCAGAAGAATGGCTGCGTTTGCAAAGACTATGTGTAAGTCAATCAGCTATTAGGTGAAGATGGAATTCCGTGTAGACAGTTTGACATGGATCGAGTAGATTCGATAATCTCGAATGAACAGGAAGAGTGTGAAGAGAACAGCGGGATGAATTGAAGGAGGCCTATGTTCAGTGTTGCACTGAAATGGCTGCTGAACTCATCAACAGGAAGTAATCACATTGGCATGATCCGAGTATATCTCTCTGAATGTAGGTGAAGAAATGAATCTGGTGAGTGTAGCTCTAATATAGGAAGGTCAAGATGTTATCACGACATCGGCCTTTTTACCATGTAGGGTAGTACACGTCGTTTCAGTTGCCCACGGCAGTGGGGAGGCTTATTGGGATGTAACGTCTGACCGAGGTAAAATCACTTGTAGTATTTTTTCTCATATTTACTTATATTTCATATGTAGTTGAGGTGGACAGAAAGTAAAAAGTGGTGGTTGGTAATATCGCCCAGTTATTTTTAGTAATATTGACAAAGATTTAAAGGCAATGCTCTTACGGCCGCTTTATACAGGTCGTGGATGTTTATATGCGTATTATTTGTAATTCTATAATAAAAATCTTCAATATATAATATTTCTTAAACCTATAAAAATATTAAATATATGTGTATTATTTGTATTTCTATAATAAAAATCTTGAATATATAATATTTATTAAACCTATAAAAATATTAAATATATGTGTATTATTTGTATTTCTATAATAAAAATCTTCAATATATAATATTTCTTAAACCTATAAAAATATTAAATATATGTGAATTATTTGTATTTCTATAATAAAAAATCTTCAATATATAATATTTCTTAAACCTGTAAAACTATTAAATATATGTGTATTATTTGTATTTCTATAATAAAAATCTTCAATATACAATATTTCTGAAACCTATAAAAATATTAAATACATTTCCGTTGTCTAGTACCTGTAACACGAGTCCTTACGGTGCTTGCCACAGGACTGGGCTGACGCGGTGTGATAAGTCCACAGATATTATTATTATTATTATTATTATTATATATTTTGTGACGTGGGTATTGATTACACGTATTTGAGCGAACTCTTATGTAAGTTGCCTTGAAATCTTGATGCGGAGTTAGTATAGACGTATGATATATACCTGATCCTTAAACGACAAAGGACAATCAATATAACTTATTCCAGTGCACAGTACTCCGGATCACTTTATGAGTCATTAGTTGACTTAGTAGTACTAAGTCAACTAATAACTCATTTCTTGTTGATCGTTTTTGAGTTTTGTCGTTTCATGAGTTTCGGCTTTGTATAAAACGGCTTTGTAGATAACGAACGTTTGACGTTTGATGAGTTTCGGCTTTGTATAAAGTAAGAAGCACCTATTGTAAGACTCAGAGTTAGGTTTGATTGTGCTATACTAATTACATTTCGTAGACTCTAATAATATTATGCTCGACAGGCCCCATCCTTATCAGAGAGCGAAGTGAGAAATATATGTGAAGACCTTTTGAGAGGTAAGTGGCCCTCCAGCGAACGCGACGCTGCGAGACGGCGCCGAGCGCCCAAGTGCTTTTATATTTATGCATAAAATAACCTCGTGTATCGGAATACGACATTCATGAAATTATTTATCACAATTTATTTAGATGTCGTATCATTGTACCCCTGCATCTATCCAGCACGTAGGTACAAGTAAAGGTTCTCGCTTCCGTAATGCGGGCGAACGATGTTGGCTGCGATCGTGCGTTTTGTGCTGCTTATTCATTAATGATACATTTTCTAGCCCGGTTCCAAGAACTATCATCAACTTTGACCCTGGCGACTGCATCACCGCTCACCGGAAGAAGAGGACCAGTCGGAAGACCAGGACCACCGGGTACTCCAGGTAATAAACACCTTCGAATGCGGGCCTCGAAATTAGACGAGGATCGATGTATGCTTTATATCTGCGATTGTTCTTATTTCGGATCTTTCGGAGTAGGCTAGTCGGCAGTCGCAGCACAGTGGAATCATTCTCACTACTGCCTCATGTATAAACTTTTAATATTTCTTTTAGATGGTTCGTGTTGATAGAACAATCGACCGCTTTAAGTGAACTCCAGTGCCTCGTGCTTACAGTATAACAGATCTACTGAGAACTGTTGAACCTGGGAATAGAACATTCAAATCTGCGCTGTTATTCTATTAACTTGTTACAAATGTCTGTAACTGAACTGCTTAGTTACATAAATGTCTAATATATTTATGTGAAGACGTATTGTAACACTAGAGCGACGGTACTACCGTATTTTAGATTATCTTACTGTCTTTCTACGTAAAGACTTAGTCACAAGCCGTGTGCATTCATATTTACTTCACAGGGTCCCCAGGGGAAGTTGGCTCGCCTGGCTTACGAGGGTATCCAGGAGAAACGGGAGAGCCGGGCAGGCCGGGAAGCCCTGGCACTGCAGGTCAAAAAGGAGATAAAGGAGAACGAGGGATGGAAGGCGTGGGTCTGCCGGGACCGCAAGGACCAGGGGGGTTGCCAGGTGCATCACGTAGACTATTCATATGCCATGACTACTACTGATCGTCACCAGTCTGTTGACTTTCATCCTGAGTATTTGTATTTCTTAAATTGACTGCTTAAAAAGACAACACTATAAGTATAGCCTAGTAGCTCCGGTTTTTGTATTCAATACAAACACATTCAACATGAGGCAGGGAAATATGAACAAACCGCACACCATATACTGTGGGAGTGTCGTCTTTGACAGAAGGAGTCCTACATGTCCCATGTAGGCTTAACAATATTCAAAATGTTACGGGAGTAATTTAACATAATGACCTCGTGGACAACGTGGGAAATTTTGTCACAAATATTACCGGCAGCATATAATGTAACGCAATAAGCCCCAGTTGATAATTAAATATAACGTGTAGTCAATATGTGTTAGGCATTTATATCTCCGTGGTGCATAGCAGCCGGGCCTCACCTGGCTGCCGTCTCTTTTATTTAACTGTTTACGTTATTGCAACCCCGGACTGTCTCCTTCTTGATTGTAGTGAAACTGGAAACACTTTCTACTCCTCATATTTTTTTTGATTAAATTAGCTTTTTTATAGTATAGGGGAGAAACGAGAAATTGGTGTATTTCTACGACTACCGACTGGGCCGGCACGACAGGGGAGGTACCTCTCGTTCACATAATACCGCCGTAAACTGACATCTTCAGTGTCGCGTTTCGTGCGATTCGTGAGTCTCCGATTGCTCGTGTGCCCCCCCTGTATTATAAGAAAAGCGGTGGGACAGTGTGGTGGGCCAGGTCCGAAAAAACAAACAATACTAAATGTATTATAGGAAGTATAGGTAATGTGCATACTTTAAAATACACTTAGATAACATATCTGTGCATATTCCCTTCAATATCTTATATTACATTGCAATGTCTGTAACATGTGTCTGGTGTCGTGTGTGCAGGGTCCACGGGTCCACCGGGCCCTGAGGGCAGGTCGGGCCCACGCGGTGCTCCAGGCCGTGAAGGTAACAACATTAAACCATAAACAATAACCATACACAAGACCATAAACCAAAAACCATAAAAAAATTATGACAAGTATAATACCTTAGATAACTTTAAAGTTTTAACATAATCTAAAGAAATAAGCCCAGTAGTTTTATCACATAAACTGATAGTACAAGGTGTTGTAATTTTAGTATATTATATTATTACTCATAATATACCTTATATATAGAGAACAAAGTCCCCAAAAGCTGTCTGTCCGTATGTGATAGATTTTCTCAAAATCAACTGAACACATTTGTGAAATCCGCATGAAAATCCGTATAGAGCTATTCCCGAGAGATTAGTGTATAATTTGGCCCCTGTTATTCACGCTCGAAGCTGGGACGGATCGCTATATCTAACATAAAATAATCTATTGATACGTAACATCGGCTATATGTATTTATATTTCAGGGCCCATAGGAGCCCGAGGCACACCGGGCGCGCGAGGCACCTGCGAGTGCCCACAAGTAGCTTACTACGCGTACGCGCCTGTTGGCACTAACAAGGGACCATAGGACCTTTCTTACAACCATAGGCCTTTGTAAAATAAGGTATCTTTCGATCTCTGCATATACTTTAACTTTTCTGCCATATATTTAATAAGACAACCCTGAATATGGAAAGGAATTGATAGCTTGTTTGGTTCTTGCGTTGAATGTTCGTGAAAACGATGTACCTTTGATATGTGTTCGTTTCGACTGATCACTGTTTGTTTCGGATGGTCTTCTGATAAGCAGACGCGTTAGTAAAATGTTATTGGAATAGTGTAGGTACCAAATTGTCTATGAATGTAATGTTACCATAGAATAAGGATGAGCAGACACTAAGTAATAATTATTATTGTCATCAATACAATGTCGACAAAAGTGCCATATTATTGTGTCAAAATGATAAGATAATTCATAAATTTAAGTAAATAATAAAGGAATTAAGAAAAAAATTATGTGTTTATTTGATATAAATAGTAGGAGGGAAGTGATGTTGTTTGAATTTGGAGTGTATATAATTCCAATTCAAATGTATCCCTTCATTCCCTCCTGCACCTCATGTCCACGGTATGACTACTCCACACGACTGTGATACACGGGATGTGTGTTGCCAATGATCTAACAAAGGGTTCGAGCATCGGACCGCCATCTGTAACATGTTTACGAGCAAATCAATATATATCTATTTATTTATTTATTGAATTGGCGCGAGTATTCGGCAGGAGAAATGCCATAGTGCACGTTGCCTTACGAGTCTTGTAATACAGTTATACACACAGATATGCAGTCTAACACTCGCACATTAGCTTTACATTAAATGTGTCTGGTCCGTTTAATTGAAGATCAACTAATCTTCACAAGACACTGCACCGAACACGTAAATCTTTCGACCATGTGAACTGTTCGCCGCTCTGTCCTATAATGTCCCATGTTCACCATAGTTTCTTACAAGCTGGCGCTCGGGGTTGTCAGGATAGACGCGCCGGTGTCTGATCATAATGGCACCGCGTCGGTGACAGAGGACAGCGGTACCGTCGCCGGCGTCATCCTTGCATGGGAACAATCGTAGCCTTTTTGTGACTACTGACGCCCGCGGACATTCGCATGATTGTTACGCAGATGCGTTCCCTCCTATGATCCCCCTCGATGGGCCATTGGGCCACCGGCTACTCATAAACCGCACGAAACGCAAACCCAACAGCGACGCTGTCACTTTACGGTGGTGTCAAGTGTACCAGAGGTACTTCCTCGGCCGTGCCGGCCCAATTCCGTGGCACAGGAGAATGTAGTGTCATGCACTACATCCTCCTATGCACTACCTCATTTTGTGAAACGTCGATGTTATGCCAAGCACTTTTAACATCAATTTGAATGTGCCGTCACATGTCAATGCACAAGCGATAATGATATAGTATCGTCAATGCGGATGGCGCCAAATTCCCAACATATTACATTACTCTATGGCGTCAAATGATAAATTTCAATGTGACATTTGTACTTAGAAATTAGAACTGAATAACTAAATTGTCAAAACCAGGTGTCATGCACCATGCATGGCACCTACTTCCTCCTATGTAGCATGGCACTACCTCGTCCTATAATGCGCATACACAATAAAAAAGACCAAGGAATTTGATCATAGATTAAAATACATTACTGAAATATATTGTGGTTTATTTAAATACCTTTCCTTCCATATGCGACCTTTGCTCCACGAATTCTTGTATTAGCCCGTTCTCTCTATCTACCCCGAGAGAACCGGCATGTAGAAGTATTTGTTCTTTGTAGATATTGTCCAATGAATATACCACTACTTGGTATGACGATTATCTCTCTCAGAACGCAAGAGGAACAGAGAGATAATAAAAAAAAAATAAAGAAAATGAAACAAATAGCACTTTCTTTAATATCAGGCGCAACAGTTTAAAAACGTACATTCATCAATAGATGTCGACACACAACATAAACATACAAAACAATAACTCGATGGGTATACGTTCTAGAAAAATCTTAGAAAATATATTTATTTTTCAAGCTGCAAGGCGCCACATCAGAAGCAATTTGCAATCGTAAAGTGTATTTCAATAGGAATTCGCAAAGCTGTGCATTGTATTCGTAATTGAGTTAAGTGTTTGTATAAGAATACACAAGTTGTTGTTCAGTTATTTGCTGGTATTTCTTTTACGGAGTCTATTTCTACTTTACAGAAGAAGCACTGTTTGCTGTTGAGCAAATGCTGCATTACGCATGCCCTGAAAAATATTACCAATATGAAAGCACCGTGAAAAAACTTCGCCAATCCCTGTCCGCATGTGGGCTCGAATATAGAGGGCATTTTTCAAAACTGCAACATTCTTAAGAATAAGTGTCATATACAACTTTTGTACCACAACTTTTGAAAACAAAAATATCTATTTTTCATTCAAAAATACATGTTAATTGAATAGTCACCTTAAAAATTACAAATTATATAAGCGTCTTGCAGGATTTAAGCCTCTAGCCGGTAGGCACGACATGTGTGTATCCGGTGGCTCATTGTAGAGGAGGAAGAAGGTAGGACAGCACGTCTGCATGTCAATTATGTGGATGTCTTTGGGCGTTGGTAATTATCTTAAATGTCCCGTCTGACCGTTTGCCCTCCTGTACAACAAATTGTTCTAAGCGAGTTTTTAGCATTAGGTTCACCAGTGTTTATACTTAAAAAAAAAAAAAAAAAAAAAAAAAAAGAAATTACGCAAACTTTTTAACGGAGCAGTCGTCTGCCTGGGCAGGTAGACACTCACACTAGTTGGCCCAGGTGTTCGCTCTCCATCACAAATAAACTACAACATACTTGCAAGATTGATGGCCACACGGTTGGAACTGCGTGTCAGCAGGCCTCGCGTAGCAAATAGTGCACAGCAGGTCAGACTGAGTCCCGCTGGAGCCTGGGGACCTGGACCTCATCATGGTCTCCTGGGCGACACGAAGCCGCTCTAATACATCTTCCAGAGCTTTTAATTCATCTGTTGTCACGTCGTCTGGATCTTAAATTATTCACAAGTGCTTTTAATAAAGAAGAGAAAGAAAATCGTCGTCCGAGGACTACCGATTGTCATTGTCACCATAAGAAAATATTACATTGCCATTTTTATTTTTTTACATAAAGCCTAACAATGGTGTAAATCCATAGTCTGGCGTCTATTAGTTATTTATATCAAGCTATTTATCTTTCTGTTGTATTTGATATCTGACGAATAACGGTTTTAATTTTTATTTGTGTAACGCAAAAGTATTTCTTTTATACTGTAGAGGGGAGAAAAATAATGAGGGTTACGACCTACGATCGACGTAGTAATATAACATAGACCATTACTTACAAGAGTAAAATGAGAAAACCTTTTCCTTGCTTTTTCCCAACATAAATTCCAGCCCTTCAATACGGAACAACGGCTCGGAGACGAGGGCATATGATATCTTACTTAAATTCTGAAATTTATATTATTGTTGGAAACTTTTGTTATAAACGGAAGTGTTCTGACTGAATGCACTTGTGATAACATTTTTGGTGTCTCGTGCATTGATTTTCAAAAAAACCGAGTTAACACGATTTCGCGCTGAACTGTCATTCTAAATAGTCCGTGATATACATTTTTTGACATACATTTTTGGAAACCAATTTTTACGCGCATGCTTTTAAGTCGTTTTTACAAAACAGATATGAAAAAATTGCACAATTTAATCATATTTTTTTGTTACATGTTTTATGCGTTCGGTTTTGAGAAGATTACTGTGTCTTGACATTTTTGCAGATCCATTTGTTACCTTCGTTGTTTAAATTTTTCTAATCGTGTAAACTGGTCAAAGCAGCGTCACAAACTCTATTCGATAATCGACGCCATTGTTGTTGTCATGTCAAGCAACGCCACAAGTGTTGGGAGCTAAATCGTGTCAGAAGGGAGAATAATTATTCACTTTGTTACAATAAGACTAACATTATTGAATATCGTATAACCCCGAACTCTTTCCGGCGCAATTTCACTCAGCCGTGTTCAATCCGCCTAATCGTTGGCCGGCCACAAAATAAAACGGCCCATGTTCTTGAAAATGATTAGCCCTATGAAATAATGCGCTTTAGACAATACGACTGCGATATATATTGTAATATTATAATTTGTAAGTTATCTACAAAATGTTCATATATGTCTACTACAGCCACATTGGCTACTCACTTACCTGAGCAGATAAGCTCGGATTTAATATCCGAAGCAAGCACCCGGCCACTGGCGCCAGTGCGACGTAATAGTGCACTCGGTCGGTGTCGGGCAGCCCGCGGGCGACTAGGCGCTTGAACCCGGCGCTGCCTCCGCCGCGGATGCACACGCGAGACAGCACGGCCATCAGCACCTGATAGACATTAGTCAGTATTTTAGAAGCTTTAAAATAAAGTAAGATAAATTTGCACAAACAAATACATTAGTTCCCATCCCCCAAGGGGCCGACGTCTATTCACTGACCGTACCTTATGGTTTTATGATAAAAGGATTAACGAACAAAATTGCATACTGCTTTGTAGCTTTCCATCTTATAACTTTAGTTTCGCTGGCTCCAGTTAAAACGCGACATTAGGAAAATTGAAGTCGGAATAACATAACATTTGCGAGTTCGTCGACAGTGTGCATAAAATATGGCGTCGTAAATGTACACTGTCTTGTTTACGGATTGGAAGTGCTCTTAATGCATTAAATGTTTTGTTAGAAAGTAAACTCGTTAAAAAGTTAGTATGTTCCCCTGGTAAACATATTAAGACTGGTGAATGCTGTTTACGCTCATGATTGCGAGACTTATTAGGTGTACGTAGTATAAAAGCAGCGCGGTACCTAATGAAAATATCAAAGCGATGAAGAATTAAAATATCGATATTTCAATAAGACGTAGTGCCATGCTGTATTGCACTGGAATGGGCCGGGACCACGGAGGTACCTCTCAATCACATGATACCGTCGGCTTCGCTGTTGCGTTTAGCCGGTGGCCCGTTGGGGAGGAAGAAACCAGGACAACATATTTACATTACTATTATGCAGATGCTTGTGACAGTTAGCAAAAGGATGAGCCCTGCTCGTTACGTTGACACCCGGATTATATAAAAAAGTACAAAATATGTATGTAATATACCAGAACTAATAAAGTTATCAGTTCATATCGAACAATGATTTAAATTGATCAAACAAAAAAATGTCCTCGCTTAGTTACGCAGGCGCACGTGCTACTTACTAAGAACGCCGTGTCCGTTTGAAAAATATTGTGTATAAGGCGCGGATACAATAAGCGAAACTGACGCAGCGGTGTGACGCGAGGGTACCCGACCCTTTTAAGTAAACCACACTAGAATTACAACTGCAATATCTGGGTGAATACGCAAAGATGTAATAATAACAGCATTTATCGCACCACATTTACTATACCGGACTTGAATCATGAAGTGAAATGATGAATCGCTGCAGTGTACCTTGCCGTGTGAGCATGGCACCTTGAATGAGTGCCACGTGTGATTTCTTATCGGAAAGACGTCCGTTTTATTTGAATTTTTTTTCGTTAGGTTAGTGATGTCGTATTTCAGTCAGAAATATTTTAATATGTTGATGTATCTCGGAAGATCAGACTGTAAGGGTGCAGAAGCACGCATGTATTAAGAGGACCTAGATGCTGTTACAAAGAAAGTGGCGTTACCGACTGTGATGGCTTTGCAAAGTTGGCTTAGTTAATTAAGAATTCCTGAGCCGCGTACTGTTCACTGAAGAGTGCTCATTCGTAAGAACGGTTGTCTTCAATGCCCTCAATGAACACATAATATGATGTCTAATGCAATAAGACCCAGTGTTAGATCGCGTATGCTGAAAATATTATTCCTCGCTGTGATGTGTGTAGAATTAAGGGGACGTCAATATAATATAGAACAGCATATTCGCAAAGTAGTAGATGTTCAATGAACTAAATTGGAAAAGTGGAAAATTTCGTGCAATTAATAATTTGTTAGAGATTCACGTAAAATACAATCGGCTGATGACCACGTGACAAGTTCAAGAGCCGATCTGTTGTAGGCAACGCGAGCGTGCGCGGCGGCGTTTCCTCACACTTTATACTTTTTCCTGTTCAGGCTCAGACCAATCCCGTCATCAACTAAATGATGACGGTTAGAATATTTTTTTCTGTAAGTCTCAAACAAAGAACAGCAGGGGTAAAACAACTTTTATTATTTATAATTTTGTAGTAAATTAATATTTATTTTGTTTTTTAAATTAAACAGTAGTACTAAATGAGATGAATTATTGCAATCGAATATCGATTCATATAATGCCCTTAGTCGAAACAATAAGGAATTTGTTACATATTGTATAATGGAACTCAAGATGTATTGTGTAGGTTATAGCTAACACCTGACAAGTTCTGCCCAGCAACAGCTCGCACTGGTTGTCGCTGGCCTCCGGCGACGTCAGCAGCTCCGGCATTAGGTGCAGCGTCATCTCCAGCGCCCGCGCTAAGCCGTGGTACAGGTCAAAGCACGTCGCGCACAGTTTTATCTGGCGCGGCTCCAGTTGCGAGTCCGCCGTCAGTCTGTCCATCTATTTCAGCAGATATTTTGCTTAATTAACTTAATGAAATGGAATTGAGATATATTAAAAAAATTGACGGAATTAAATTCCCCATTGATTAAAATATTTTGAACTTTCGTGGGAAGTAAAAAGAAATGTTTGTGATGTGGCATCGGTCTTTCTAGTATCCCACCTGTTGTCGGGATACGCAAATACTCATCTCACTAGCCTGATCCGTGCTACTAATTCATTTTGTATAGCATATAATACATTGACCCTTGGGCAGGATAGGATAAAGGGGGGAGGGGGGGAGCAAGTATGCGTATGCGGATGTTTATTCTAAGATTATATAATATCGTATTATTTATATATTTTTATAACACACATATACGGTATTTTTATAACACTCGGACATCTGTCATCTCAGTTCGCCCTTGACCATGGTTGCTGTAAAGCGTCTGAAACGTCGGCTGAAACTAGCGTTAAATAATTAAATAAGCCTCGATAAAATCCGTAAAAGTAGTTTTATTGTAACAGATAAACAAATTAAATATTTTTCGGGTGGAAGTAAAAACTGAACTTCCGAGTTCGGATAAAGGTAGACACGGTGAAGTAAACAAAGTGGAATACATTTACCTCTTGCATCATTGTGAAGAACTCTGAGAAGGACCAGTTGAGTTGGCTCAACAGAGAGTTGAAGAATAGCGCTGCTTCTTTCGGATGTTCCATCAGATACTGTTTAATTCGGCTTTGAATCACTTCAGACGGACAAGGACCTAGTAATGATCAGGAAAATAAACATTATAGGGAGGAAACATTTCATTGTTTGTAAGTTTCCATTGAATGGGCTCAGAAATTGTCGTGATTTTGAAAATTCTTCTACCGTTAGAATCCTAAATTATCTGTTATGTATATAGGCTGTATAAAGAAAACTTCGACAATGTAACCGAAAGCATTAAAATATATCAACATAAATCTTTATCTAGCTGCAGAAAATATTGACTACTAGATGTCCTGACAGAGGTTGTTCTATTATAAATTAAATTTGTTGTCATGGTAGCGTGTAATGTTTACGAGGTCGAAATTAAAATTTATATCTTTTGCAATATTTTGTCAAGTGTACGTGCGCAGCCAGGGCGGACTAATAGCTCTTAGATAAATTCCTCAAACAAAAGAGGCTGGTCATAGTGGTGCCGACGAATATTTTGAACAATAATAATTAATTAATTAAATATCATATCACCATATGTGTTTTGAGTATATCCTTATATATACCTAGTATATACCTTTAATCTTATCGCATCCTTAGTTTTAAGGGGGACCCCTTTTAATGTGGCTAACTAATCGATGTAAATTACAAATAATGTCTTCTAATATATTATATAATTTTACTGTTACCAAAACACTGGCTCATGAGTCCAGCGTCGACCTTGGCACCCAAATTATTAACTGTGGGCTCTCTGTCACCGTACCTGTAGGAATATATAGCTTAGTTCATCGGCTGTAAAGACTGGAATACTTAAATCTATACCTTGTCTTGTATATAACAATAAATATTATAATAAAGAAAAAAAAATTTTTTATCGCAAATAACATTTATTACTTTAATGATCAAATATAAAACAATTAAAAATATAAGAGGCTTATTCGAAGTAGCTCCCATTGGCTGCAATACAGTTCCTTAAACGTTGGGGCCAGTTATCAATAGAAGCACGCAAATTCTTCACTCCAATCGGATCAAATTATCATGGCATTTAGAGCAATCTGTACTCTCTAAAACCTGCCATAAATCATAATTCAGCAAATTAAGGTCAGGACTAGATTAAGGGAAGCTCTAACCCGGTCCGACACGTTTGTTTTAACCAAGATTGTGTGGATCGAGCTTTATGATGTGAATCTTGATGCACTTGTGCCGGTGTTTTTGATACCTTTTCCACAAAAATGTGGCTCAGTCAGCTAACACCCCGCTTAACCATCACTGAAGTCGGATAGTGCCAACGTTACATTTTGCAACCAATTGGGAAGCTTCCTTTGAGCTTTGAGCATAAAAACGGGCACTTTATTTGTTAAAATGTTGCTCAATTGTAAAAAAATTCGCACCCGTCAACGAAATTTTTCTGTGGCCGCCCCTCGCGTATCGCTTGAATAGTTGTTTCGACTTTACCACCCTATTCATCTGTAATTTTTCAATTAAGAAGTGACCAGTGCATCTCTTATAGGCTGCAAGTCTTAAGACATCTCTTAATGTACGCGAAATGGTTCTAGGTGCTATCTTCATTTCACGAGATAAAGTCTTTTGCTTGGACAGTATTTCATCGAATTTTTTTCCCTTATTGCTTTGATCACCTTTTTCCTACCAACACTACGTATACGGCTAAATCTTTCTCTGTCACAAACAGAGGAACTCTCATTGTATCTATTAATAGCCCGGTACAGAAACAATTTTGTGACTAATACCAAGTGTATGGAGAATTTTAAAAATTGCATTTGGCTCCATACCTACTTTGTGTAATGTAATCACAGCGATTCTGTTCTCTTTATCACACCACTTCACATTAATATAACAAAATATTGTATAATGTATTCGCGCCAAAATAAGAAAACACAATGAACAATCATATAAAAATTACAGATTCCAAATTCAAATGTAACATTTCTTATTTTTTATTGTAACAGTACTTATGGCCCGACTAATTGTATATAAAAGGCAAACCTAATTGACTTACCTATCGACTATTAATTTCGTTTAGGATATGGGTGAAGAAAGGATTTTTAGAAATTTAATATCCAAGGGGATGTTTGCGGGGTTGATAGTTTGTTTCAAGGTTCGTTACTACATGATACTATCCGTGATTTGTACTGTTATATACTTATGAATGAGTTGAAACCGTGTTTTTTACTTTTTGTGTAAGACTGTTGATAGACAGCCTTCATACTTATTTAATATTTTTTTCTTTCTGAGATATAACGTCATCTCATCGATTATGTTAAGCTATTATACCTGGCAGCTAAATGAGGCCACTGCCTGTGGCGAAAACCGAAGCCCGAACCGTGCCAGAACCTCACCAGCACCCAGTTGGACTGCGCCCACGCACGGTTCTGATAAGGGCGTATCAGTTCTTCAATCATCAGCATTTGTCTGTAAATACATGTGCGTACGTACGTTAATACGGACATCCATATATTTATATTTTAAAAAGAATCTATTGTACGCCAAAAATTGCTTACAAGATGAATAAAGTTATTAAATTCAAATTATTTGTACAGTAGGCCAATTTATACATTTAGTAATAATAATACTATTTCAGACTTAATAGATCCATTATTAGAGATATAGTCCGTAGTTTTAGGAAGAGGTAGTGCCATGCTGCATAGCAGGAGGTAGTGCCATGCATAGTGCATGACACTATATACTCCTATGCAACGGAATTGGGCCGGAACGACCGGGGAGGTACCTCTCGCTCACATAATACCGCCGTAAAGTGACGTCTTGAGTGTAGCGTTCTGTGCGGTTTGTAAGTAGCCGGGGCCCATACCAGGAGGGCAACGCATCGGCACAGTAATTATGTGGATGTTCATGGGCGTCGATAGTCGTAAAAAGACTCCGATTTCTCGTTTGTCCCCCTATTCGATAAAAAGCACTGCCTGATTAAAGTAGGTAGTGTATCTCAATTCTGTCATATATTACGAGGAAGTGCCATGCTGCATTGCAGCTGAATTAGATGGGCACGACCGAAGGTTCCTCTCGGTTCCTCCTCTCCTTACGGTTTCGTTTCGTTTAATTTGTGAGTAGCCGGTGGCACCCATTTGAGCGGAGTAGAAAAGGAAGTAAATTTTCTGCAAGAACAGACTAGGATCAGATAAGATATATATTTCCTAGTCTTATCTGAACTATATAAATATATTCCTTTGTCTATTGAATTATATAATGTAATGTCTTGTAAGTATACAATAAGTGGTACTTGTATTTTATAAACTATGTCCATTGTTTTACAAAAATACCAAGATACACAGTCAACGTCGCAAATATGCAATAAAAATAACTTAAAATCATTCGCGAAGGGTTGACTTTGCAAAAAATATGTTTATATTATGTGCTTGTTTCTAACGTATTATATTTTGTAAAAACAACAACAAAAAGTGATACGCGTTTGGTTCTTCATTTGCTTTAGAATGACGGTTCAGTCACGTGTGTTTATATTAACATTGATAGAACAAATCACCGATAATCCTAGTGGGCCGTGTCAGGTATCGTTTACAGCATGGGCGAGCCGGGCGACTTCTAGTACGAAGTGTACTTCAGAGCCTAGCGCGGCGTGCGGGGACGAAACTCCGACCAGGACACCGAGTACCCCGACTACGAGCAGCCAGCCGCGATCACGGCAATAATGACGTCACTGTGTATGCCATAGGTACGATAGCAAGCCTGCACGAGTACGAGTGTATATCACTCTACAATCTTCTACTGTCTCCGCTTAAATTGGGGAGGGAATTTTAAATTACTGCCTAGTTTTTCTAGTATTTTCTTCTGATCAAATTCGTTGCAAGACGAAGACCAAAGACAGTTTTCGCTTTTTTGACACCCATATAAATTATTATCGTGCAGATTGCCCTCCTTGGTCCTCCACCACTCAAAAGCCGCATCAAACATGAAAGCGTAATTGTTTCTTTACGACGAACGAGAGGTATATCCCTGATCGTGCCAGCCCAATTCAGCTACAATGCATCATGACACTACCTCCTATTTAAACTTACTTGTTAGTAATTAATGGTGAAAATGGGCCCCTGTGTTGTATAGCCGGAACGTGATGCTAGTGTGTGTATGTGCGTATTGTGTAGCACTTACTGCTTCATAGGCACGCGCTCGATGGCGCGCATGGTGGGCGGCTGTGTGGCGAAGGACGCCAGCGTCTGCACCAGCGACTCGCGCGTGCTCGCCAGGATGATGCGCGAGTCCGCGAACTCCGCGCACAGGAACGCCGCGCACGACACTACTAACTCCTCCCACTCTGCACATACCATCACTATTATATCACCGACACGCACAGTTATAACGTACGGGTAGGTACGCTAAAACTTAGATTCTTCACTGTTCGCCTGCGCAGGTACAAATTTATCCCCACACACATTATGGTAAGACATCAGGTATAGCCGGCGCTCGTATTCAGTACAGTAAGCCGTTACGTGTGTGCCCCGCTTTACAAACACAGAAGTCAACTTATGTATGATGTAGGGACGAAGATGGAAAGATAACATAATATAGTGTACATTAAAATCTACAAGCAAAAGAAATTGATTCAGGAAGGATCTTTTTCTAACCACAATATTGGTCTCCTTAATTCTAAAACCAGACTAAACGCACCTAGCACATTTAGTGTAGCAATTATGTTTTTGCCACTTAAACATTTTATAAAAAGTATATCTGTCATCTTTGAATGTCAGACTGAGGGTGTGCTCGGGGTCGAAGAAATGACTCTTTTCTTTTTCTCGACGTGGAGGATGGATTGATTTGCGATGGCTGACGCTATAGTTTAGTTTTTTCCTTTCCGACAGGAAATATTTTCGTGACAAATATGCAACGAACTAACAAATTAGTTATTATGAAATGGTGAGTTCATGATTTCCCGCCGGTCCTATGTTTCATATCTTATCTTTCGAAAAATCTTTATTAATGTTAAAATGTATTAATTCCCTTATGGGTGTATTTACATGATCTGGTATGGCTATTAATCTGATAGAGCGTATCATTATTGTGTTAATTTAAATTGTATATGCCACATGTGAAAATTGGGTGTTAAATTCTATTTTATTGTAACAGAGTATAAGACATAGTCGAAGTAAAGAGGCTAGGAAAGAGGTCTAAAGAATTCGACCTGTTTCTGTTACTTTCATAACTTTAGGTATAAGAATATATATATTCAAACAACGAAGAGCCCTAAAAGAAACCGAATTTTTACATCAAAGAAGGTTTTCCACAAAATGTCTTATTAAAGAGAAGAGAACTACAAGATCAAGTGCGGATAGAAAAAGAGAAAGGAAATTCAGCAACAATAAAAAATGACAAGCTTATATGGAATAATACAAATGCCACAGATAAAAATAAAAGAATGCTGTCATCCTCTCCAGACCGTAACCACCCAATCTATGATGAAAAAAAGTGAAAAAAATAAAACACCCACCACTACAAAAATGTAGTAACTCAGAAGGAGTGGTGAAACCTGGCATACTGAACTACTTGGCCAGCTCTAACTATCCTCACACTACACCAAAGCAACATTTAAATGTAGATAAAAATCAGTAGCAATTTTTCCCCCTCTCTCGCATCAATTACAATATAAAAAAAAAGCAAACAAACAAAACGCATCTTCCAAGCCGTCTGGTCACAGAGGAAAAATACGACTAAAACCTTCCAAAGATTTTACTTGCTCACCTATAACGTTAGAACTTTGTCAATATATGAACGAGTTATTGAATTAAAAACAGCACTATCAAATATAAAATACGATATTATTGCCTTATCTGAAGTGAGACGCACTGGAAACGAAATATCAAAATACGAAGATTTTATTATCTGTTATACCGGGGAAACACCAAACACGGCGTCGGGTTCTTAGTAAACAATAATCTGAAGCAACACATAGAGAGCTATTTCGGCATGTCTGAACGATTAGCTCTATTTAATGTGCGCTTACCCGACAAACAGCTTTCTATAATACAAGTCTACGCTCCCACGGAAGCAGCACCTGAAGAGAACGAGACTCGTTTCTACGAAAACATCTGTTCCACTATCAACATAGTACACAAGGACGATATTCTAATGGGAGACCTTAATGCAGAAATAGATCAACCTCAAAATGGCGAACAGCTGGTGACAAAAGGAAATGGTTAGGAACGCTAGAGGACCAAAGCTCATAAGCTTTGCCTTAGAAAACAAATTAGCGATCATAAACACATTTTACAAGAAAGATCTAAAGAAAAGGTGGACTTGACGTTCTCCTAACGGCCAACATAAAAACGAAAGCGATTTTATTATGAACAGTCCACCACAAATGTTTACAAACATTGAAACACTTAATATTAATTATCCATCAGACTATAGACCATTACGAGCTGTAATATCACTAAAAAACCAATAAAAAAGTAGATCTCTGTATCATAGGAGTAAAAAAAAACACACTTGAAAGCAAAAAAAAAACAAATTTATAAAGAAAAGTTAGAGAAAAGCATTAGTGGACTAATCGAAGAATATAAAACCGATTTTGTGCGAAGTTATTACGACAAAATAATAAACTCCATTCAGAACAGCTTAAAAGAGGCATATGAAACACCAGAGCCGTCAAACTCACGACAAATTTTCTCAGAACGTACTAGCAATCTTATTAAAATAAGACAAATACTACAAAGAAACAGCAATAAAACCAGGTCGATGAAAAATGAGCTTAAAGCGCTCTATAAACTAATAAGTAAATATATCAAAATGGACTATCGGGAATATGAATACTTAACATTACAAAAAAAGCTTGAGAAAAAGAAGAAGCTTAAGAAAGGGATACAGGGAGCTGCAGACTATGAAAACATGGATTGAATGTTTAAATAAATCCAATGAAACCAAATACAATCGAAACGATATCATTAACATAGCGACAGATTGCTACAAAAAATTGTAAGTGGAGCACAGTGCTGCATCATATCCACAACCATCTTTGGAGACAAACACTTCACCACACGTTCCAACAATGGATTGTTAAGAAATAGTCCTTGTAATACGGAAGTTAAAATCAGATCCGATAATATAACAAATGACGCTCTAAAAATTGGCCTAGATGTACTAGCCACACCACTTGCTTACCTATTCAATCTTATAATTGAAACATCCGAGACTCTGTTACAATGGTCCGAATCACTTATTATCCTGTTATACAAAAAAGGAGATCCTAAAGAAATCGGAAATTATAGGCCTACAAGTATGTTGCCATCAATATATAAACTTTTTTCAACAATTATCAACCAGAGAATAAGCGGACCATTAGACAGTAATCAAACATTGGAACAAGCAGGTTTTACTAGGGGATTTTGTACAATTGATCACATCCACACTGTAGAACTAATAATAATAAAAAATCAGGAATACCAACGGCCATTTGACACTGTTTCCCACGCGAGTATATGGGAATCTCTACTAGAACATAGCGTAGAAATGAATTATATAGCAGTTTTAGAAAATATATACACGCAGAGTAAAAGTATACTTGCAGAAAAAAAGGGGAGTACGGCAAGGCGATCCGCTGTCTCCGAAAATATTTAATTTAATCCTAGAAAACGTAATCAGCAATATGGACTGCCAGAAACAGGCTCTACATGTTCATGGTAGAGATCTGAGCCACCTTAGATTTGCAGATGACGTCGCTTTACTGGCCGAATCGGGAATAAACCTACAGCACATGATCAACACTCTACACAATGAAAGTAGATCTGTATGTCTAGAAATAAATAGACTAAAACAAAAATTATGACTAATCATAAAAAAAACAAAAAACACACTTGATAACGAACTGCTAGAATTTCAGATACAATGCAAAAGAGCTAGAGATAGAAAGACGGATAAACAATACCTGGAAAAATATTGGGCTTACAAAGAGATATTTAAAAGCAACATGTAAGCACAACTAAAAAAGAAAATAATGGACACGTGTCTTTTGCCATGTTTATCGTATGCTTGCCAAACCTGGAACTCTACAAATTTCACAAAAAATAAAATTCTTACTTGCCAAAAGAGCATAGAACAAAGTATGTTGAATATTAAAATATAAAATAAAATTAGACACTCCAAAATAAAAGCGAAATTAAAAACCATTGACGTACTCGAGCAGGCTCAAAAATTAAGATGGACATGGGCTGGTCACGTGGCGCGCCTGACAGGTCACAGATGGACTAGAACGGTGACGTTGTGGAAAGGCCCACAAGGTAAACGTCGACAAGGGAGACCGCATCGACGCTTGGAGAATGACATTTAAAAAATCGCGGGATCAAACTGGAGCCTCATAGCTAGAGATCACGAAAAATGGCAAGCTTAGGTAGAGGCCTTCATCTGAGTGTGATTCCTGAAGAAAGCACCCAACTACTTAGTTTGTTCTAGTTTAAATTCCAATTCGCTAATGTGACAAAAAACCAGTCACATTAGCGAAGAGTAACCCTAAACAGTCTAATAATTAAAGTATTGCAATATGTAAAATTAATATCAGGAATTATACGGCATTTTTATTTTTATTTTATTTATTATATATCTTGCCCGATTTTAGTTGGCTGTGGAGCCAAGAGAATGGCAAGTTATTGGTTGTGTCTTCCTTTTCAGAGATTTACCACCTCCTTAAACCGGGATTGTGTATGAAGATATGATGTCACAATAATCTTCAACTATTGATTTTAAGGATTGAAGAACAATCCGTGAACAATTGATGGATTGAATTTATAGAGTATTTGCACAATGTGATATATAGAAAGGAGCATAATCTGGGTTGCAGAAGATAGTCTCGGACAGCTGCCAAGATAAGACCTCGTACCCTAATTTTTTTACTAACCCTTATAAAAACTGTATTCATTCAATTGTTTGTTAATTGTATTATTTCATTTTATATTGTTCTTGACTGTGAATACAGAAAAAACCCTTTAAAGTAAATGTATTCAAAAGTCTGACTAAACCTGTGACAGACACTTACCGCCAGAAGTGGTGAATCCTTTTATAGAATTAAATTATTACATTTGTATGGGTGTGATGGGGTGCCTGTTCAGTCATCATACCTGTCACATATTGTATAGGTGTAGTGGAGTACGTGTACAGTCTTCGCACTGGACACCAGTTGTATGGGTGTGGTGGGGAGAATTTAGTCTCATACGCACCTGGCACCTGTTGTATAGGCGTGGTAGGGTGCATATAAAGCCGCAGCGTGTTGCACAACTCCAGCATGGCGTCCACGTGGTACTCCGGTATGAACGCGAACAGTGACTCCGAGTACGATTCATTTGCTGTTAATTAAAGCATTCTAGTGAGTCTTTGAAATGACGAGTACTGTTATAACTCTCCTGATTTCTTGTTCATATTATTTTCTTACCCCTGCTAATAAATTTATCAATAACACCAACAACCTTTACGTGGCGTACCAACTTACTACATTATTTTTAACGTGGGGAAAAGCATTTACGTGCTGCCAACGGTCCAGGGTGGGAGCGTATGTGGGATTCGCGAAATGAATCGGATATCCACTAAAACGGGTGCCATCGTCCTGAAGTGGACCTCGGTGACTAGCCAGTTTCTCGGAAGGGACCAGACTACTTTGAAAGGGAGGCTGGTACGACAAGCTAGACCCCAACAACCTGTAGTATATTCCGATTAAATATAGTTTTTAATTAAATATTTGCACGTTGCTTTTGTGTTGATGCCGCGGGCTACGTAGCACATAACTCGTTCATAACCGTTTCTTTTGACGCGGGGAATGCATTTACACGCTTTAGCTGGCCCTCCTGGAAGGCGTCCAGTGGTGTATGGGGCTTGTGGCCCATTATAGTGCCGATACACACAAAAACCAAAATGAGTGCTACCAGTGCCGCCTTTGGTGAGATGCCCCGGAACTACATATCATCAGGGCACCTCGACGGCTAGTCTGGTTTGAACCATGATGGTATATCCGAATCACTCGGTCAACCTTAGTGAGGATATTAGGATCTTTGGGGCGCAGAAGCATAATACCGCTAGTTTCTCTATTTCAGACTGTTATTAAAGATCGAAAAGTCACATTAGCTCTATTTGGTATGGCCTAGAACCTGGTACCTTTTTGGTTGGCTTACCAGTACACCATGAGGCTGTCACAGGTCGGAACAACAGTGATTGTCGATAATGGAGCAGCAATGGGCTGTAACATGGATGACGCGCAGTAAAAGGTCGGCGGCTTATCAGAGAATTTATGGATATTGGCAATATCCAGCAGGGGACGAATAACGCTAACGTTGATTATATGCTGCATATTGGCAAAATCCAGCAGGGGACGAATAACGCTTACGTTGATTATATGCTGCATATTGGCAATATCCAGCAGGGGACGAATAATGCTAACGTTGATTATATGGAAATTGGCAATATCCAGCAGGGGACGAATAATGCTAACGTTGATTATATGGATATTGGCAATATCCAGCAGGGGACGAATAACGCTAACGTCGATTACATGCTGCATAAGATTACAATTAGACATCTTACGTGTAGTCGGTTCCAAGCGGGTAGGTGAGACTCGCGGAGTCATCTCACGTGACGTGGGAGTCTGAGGACTGATAGAAAACATACTTTAGTTTTTCTATAGTTCGGGAGATAAAAATATAAAGTTAGCTACAGTTCCATCCAAGCTGACTTTAGCGCATAGAGCTTCTCGCAAACTACCACAAGGTAGCCTCACCTCTGTATATGTACGGTGACCTTAACTTGAAGACGTTGAAGGAATAGCGCACGCTTTTTGGGTGTCAAAAAAATTTTGAAACGCATAATTCGTGCGTTTCACTATTTTTTTGACACCCAAAAAGTGCGTAACGCGCCTAAAGGAGTATTTGCACAATGTGATGTTGACGCGAGCGCCAGGAGTTTTGTTTGCTCAAAATGTGCTGAACGCACCTAAATTTGATGTCATATGGCGTGACGATGACGCGACTCCACGACTTTCTTTACCCAATGCAGCAATAGTGCTACATTCGATGACGAAAAGCACGCTACACGTATCGTCACGAATGTAGCACTACGCGTGATAATGCGTGACGCGCTACGTCTGACAACATACATAAAGTGCTCAACGCGCCTGTACAATTTTTGTCTTCAAAAACCCACCTCTGATCCGAACTGGATGTGTACTCCAGCTGCAGGGAGGCGTAGCTGCCTGCCTCCATTATTGAACTCTTGCCGGGCAACACTTCTCTACTGGTGCCCTATTCAGAACATTAATTCAATATTGCTTTTGCCACCAGCTTCGTACGCGTGCAATGTTGAAGTATATCTTAAGTTCTAAGCTTACTGTTATCTTATTAAAAATGGAACATATTATGGCTATCATTAAGTTAGACTTTCAGCTAAGGCAGAATACTGAATCAAAATTAATTTAGTACTTTTGCGTGGTTGATACAGATTTATGTTGACAACTTGAGGCTTGTTGACACTATACATAGTTACTCGTAAAATAGAACTAAGAACTCTACTATTGTAAATACGAAAGTATCCGTTTATATTAGTGACGGGAATTTTCCTAAATGCTGGTTATATTTTCTGATTAATAATCAGAAAATAATTGGATTTTCACTATGAGAATACTTCTATGAGGCGATGAGACCGCTATTATGCTAGTCAACTACCCAATCAACAAATATTTTTTTCGTTCATCAGATCTAAATATAGGTTTTTATATAAATAAGAAGTCAAACTTGCGATCAGTCATTAGGTCGCTACCAACGTACGGGCGTCGGTAGAGGGTAACGCACGTACATATGCGTATGTTAATGGTAACATCCGCGTATGTAGGTGCGTTACCCCCTTCATCTTCTTCGCCACTAATAGGCGGCCGGCTACTCACAAACCGCTCTACACGCGACGGTAAATCTATCACATTTATGCAGTATCATGCGAGCGAGAGGCACCTCCCCGGCCCTGGCGGCCATATTTGACAATGTGTCATGGAATTATTCGATACTAAGATAGCTGTTGCCATTACAGCAGCTGTGACCTGCACATGCGCCGCGTACTCGGCGTCCGCGAGGAGCCGCAGCGCGTGGAGCGTGCCCGAGAACTGCTTCGCCAGCTCCGCCTGCCGCCGCCTCGTCCACACGGCGCCGCTCACCCACGCCATCTGCAGCGCACCCGCCTTCAACTTGTCCTGCAATAAACGACATCCCCCTCAACGTGCGCTCTCTCCCCAGCCCCAGGCACCAGGTGGGAGAATTTCCTTTTGCTATATCTATATGCCTTGTAATATAAAATAATTATTAAAGATTTAGGGGGTATACGCACACTTTCCTTCATTGCCCTAATGGGTCATCCGTATTTCAGAAACCCAACCAAATGCAACAGCATAGCTATCGATTCATACATAGATTATGTGTGCTAGAGGTTAAGCTCCCCAATCTCCTACTACTTCTCGGTCTACTAATCCTCGGTCGTGCCGGCCTAATTCAGCTAAAATGTTACAATTTTACTACATCGTACATAGTAGAAACATTTTGATAATAGGTACATACTCACATTGGGAGTTATTCTAAGGTCGGTCCAAATTGATATTAAAATATAACTTGACTGAGTGAAATAAATAGTATGTCCTCAAATATAATATACTACTTATAATACAACCGTCTTCAAAAATTTATCACAATAAATTGATATAAAGAAGTGACAATATATCCTATCAAGTTTAAATCTATCTAATAATTAAAAGCGAAATACCACTAACTCACGTCACGGATTCTCAGAAACTTTAACACCTACAAACTTGAAATTTGGCAGGTACGTTTCTTCCAGGATGACGACATCCGCTGAGAACGATCTTTACTAAACTCCACCCCTAATGGTTCGTTTTAGGGTGTGAAGTACGCAGTTGTAACCGCGAGGGGCAGCGAGTTTAAATTTATACTTGCAGGATATAATATAAATATATTTGGAATACTAATAAGCCGCTTACCTCGTACACGCTCTTTGATCGTTGCAATTCCTTGACGATTTGTTCCGTCAATTGTATTTTTAAGTCGTCATCCTCTGCGCTTTCGTTTTGAACACCTGTGTATTATGTATACATAGTTTGAAACGTTTGAGATATTTCTTGTGTGTACGAGTTTCATAATTGTACGGTTTATTTATTTGTATGGTCACACAATTATGGACCTGCTTGAAACGTATCATGTTGCGTACACTACTGTCAAATTTAGATTTGAATTTAAAGAATCACTAATAGCAGAGAATTACATGTTACATACTGGTAGGATGTGTCAATTACACCCAAAAGTGTGCGTTCCACCTGCTCGTAGCCGTGACAGTCATACGCACGGTCCCTGTCAACGAAGCCTTTTGACCACTGCCGACACCCGAAGCGCGGTTATACAGATGTTAGCCCTTTACCCCTCCTTTCCAAGGGGCCACCGGTTCACAAACCGCACGAAATACGACTTGTGTATTGCGTGTGTATATGCGATCTACATAGCTGTCGGTAGCAGAACAAAAATTATTATATATACCTACGTAATTATATAATAATCTATCATCTCGACTTATAAATAGACCGCGGGCCGATAATGGTGCTTGAGAGAATTAGTTGGAACAATCAGAATGGAGCGGGCGATGGCGTAAGACGGTGTTTGTAGCCAGCGAGCTCATATTATTTACTTACAAATAACATTATAATTACGGTTGCATATGTATATTTATATTTATGCGTCTAACAGTGAGTGTATATTACAGTACCTTCAGTCGCGGCGAGGTCGGCCGACGCCGTCGCCATGCTGTGCTCGATGTCGTGCAGACAGTCGGCCAGGTCCAGCTGGCTGTCCCGCAGCTCACACAGCTGAAACGTCACACAAACAACTAATATATTACAGTACCGTCAGTCGCGGCGAGGTCGGCCGACGCCGTCACCATGCGGTGTTCGATGTCGTGCAGACAGTCGGCCAGGTCCAGCTGGCTGTCCCGCAGCTCACACAGCTGAAACGTCACACAAACAACTAATATATTACAGTACCGTCAGTCGCGGCGAGGTCGGCCGACGCCGTCGCCATGCGGTGTTCGATGTCGTGCAGACAGTCGGCCAGGTCCAGCTGGCTGTCCCGCAGCTCACACAGCTGAAACGTCACACAAACAACTAATATATTTATTGTTACTTTTAACGTTACATCAATACGTAATTCACTTAGTTTATTTTTTATGATATAGGGGGCAAACGTACTCGTAGGTAGTGACTACCGCCGCCCTGGACATCTGTGAGACTAGGCGTCTTACAGACGCGTTGCCGGCCTTTAAGGAATAGGTGTGCTCGTTTCTTGAAGACCTCTAAGTCCTATCATCGGAAATACCAAGGGAGGCAGCTGGTTCTACTGGTTAATGGTTCATCCGTTCACTTTCATCATCATATATATAAGACAATACATCATAATTTGACATGATGAGATGACCTCTAACCACTGTGAGGTGCGGGCAGAGGCATTGATCGTCTGCTGGGTTACTTATGTTACGTCACGTTAAATTCAATTTGATGAGGTTATCTCTAGAGTCATACTATCTTGAAAAAGGATATTTTTTCTTATAAGGCCGGTATCAAACGAAGTGGCGTAACTAGAACACTTTGGACGCCCCTTTAGTTATTTTGTTATCTGTACATAGTAGAAAGCAAACTACCCAAAATCTGTCTGTTTGTACTTAATTGATTTTGTACAAAATCTACGAAACGGATTTTGTTCGGTTTCCACACATGAATAGATAATAGAGCTATTTCCGAGGGAGGTACTAGTGTGTTATTTTTCTAAGGCAGCGGTCTACTGGCGAAGCCGGGGTGGATCACTAGTCTCATATAAAATATTGTACACTGAGTACCTTCTCGGCATACTTGACGGCAGCGCCATGGTAGAGCGCCAGCAGCCCGTCCACGAGCCGCAGGTAGGCCGTGCGCACGTCCAGCGAGCCAGCGCCCGGCATCAGCGACGGGGTGCCCCGCATAGCCAGCGACGTCTCGCCTGTGCCAGGTCTGACAGACAGGGGGATAAAAGTGAACACACTGTGTGACACGCGACTGGCGTTACTTCTTAAAAACGAACATGATTTGGAAGTGAAATATGTGCAGAGTGTCACGGTAAAGTAACACTAGATTTCACACAATACTAATTCAACCAATTTTACTCTTCATTCCGGTAAACTGCAGTGTTACACTCGATTTCACACAATAATAAGACAATTGTAGTTTTCCTTTTTTCATATCCCACGTTTTAAATAGTTGGTTGAGGAGTAAACTACAGAATAATAGTTTCGGTATACCTACCAATTATGCGCTTACTACATGGAATAGTTTGAAGACTTTCATTTTACAAAAGTGGGAAGAAAGGATCTGAAGGAAGACATCGCATCTGCATAATCATTATGCGAAAGGCTTTTTGATGTCTATCAAAATGGTCTAAATAAAAAAGTTATTAAGTAAAATCAGGATCGGTAATGAATTTAATCAGAAGGAAAACAGGAGTAGGAAGTGTTTCCAGTTTCAATGCACAATTAGAGAGAAGACTGCATTGGCTTATACAGTCAAAATAGTGATGGGAGTTAGTTAGGTGAAGTGCGGCTAATTAGCCTTTATCGGTCCATCTAATGATGGTAAAAAACGGCTGTGTACTAGATCACACAACGAAAGTAAAACTTTTTTAGTCACAAGAGACGTAACTGCCTATGAGAGAAAGAGAGAAACAAAATGAGAGATCACGCATCTTTCGTTTGCCTCTTCAGTAATATACGAAACATAGCTATCTCTTTTTCTAACTTCACTAACTTTTTCTGTTCAACTTCCCTTGGCGTTTTCGTAAGGATCTCGTAACGCATTCGCCAGCATACTCACCAAATCAAGAGTGTGAAAACAAGTTTTACTAGGTGGTAGAGTGGAATCGGGCAGCCTCAGCAACGACCAAATAAGTACCTCACCAGCGCTTTGCATCTGTCGCCCTCGGAGGTACGCGAGACCAAATACGCTGATGGCTTTCATGTATAATAATAACGTTCAATGTTTTATTGTAATCTCCTATTTTGGTATTCTGCGTTGACAGCACTATTAATTTGCTCCCAATGCACTATGAAGAAACGTCCTTAAATATCCAAGTGTAGGTTACGCCTCGATCACAAAACAAACAAAAAGTGAGCTATCGTTGACGGATATACTAGCCTCCATTGTGCAATTCAGAGGCACTTCTCTAAAGAACTAACTCCTCTGCAATATAGCAAAGACGTTCAATTGTAGTAGGTAGATGATGAGGTGAGATATTGGGCGTCACCTGTTGGGTAGTGCCGGCATGGCGCCGTGCATGAAGCGAGCCATCGAGGATATCACCTGCGGCAGCGTGGCCAGCCCCGGCGAGCCCGCAGTCATTTCGCTCACTCCTTAAGTCGTACAGAATGATCATATTATACTTATAATACAATAACAACACATCTTCTATATCCCGTTGCCTAATGTAGCAACCTGAGAGGACGGATCATTATATGTATATTTAACCGCAGGTCTTGTGGTCCCAAATTAGTTTCCAAGTCGTATCGGAAAGTTCATATTTGTCTAATTCTAAGCAAGAGTTCAACGTTGGCGATGGCAATGTCTCATCTCCGTACAACAGAGAGCACGAACCGTCGCGCTGAATAGACGAACATACAGTTACAAAATAAGTCATGTCGTACGTAATGTTTAACGTATGTAAACTATATATTAATATATCTATAATTTATTGGAACCCGCAACAGAATAGTACACACCTGTATCAATACCGCCTCCCCTGTTGTAGGTGGGTTCGAAGCTTTGTATGAATGCGTTGTCGACACCCAGAACATTAATAAGATCCTGCCTGAAAACAAAAGTACGCGTGATCTTGAGCTGGGCGAACTCAAGGGTTTAAACATTGGATGTTCTTGTATGACGTAGTGCTTGTTGAGACGCGAAACTGTTTGTTTGTGTGAATTTAGCAGGGACATTCCAGATCTTTAACATACAACATGTAACTAAATTCTCTGTTGTTCCTGCTAAGGGCATGATCAGAAACGCTATAGTAAACTCATCACTTTTAAGGCGGTATCTTGTTAAAATTCTTTTTTAAAGTTATGAATTCTGTCTATCGTAAATGTATAGATACCTATTCTCATACCGTAAAGTCCGAACCAAAAACGGCAAAACTCCTCCCAGACGATCAACGTTGTAGAAATCCAGCTCGCCGTCAATGAACGCTCTCACCGGTATAAACGGAGGCATTCGTCTGAAAAACACGCACCAATAAAGCAACGTACTAAATAACACAGTGACCGTCTGTCCGACACTCGGATGTGTCTCATGGACCGTAATGGTTAGACAGTTAAAAATTTCACAGATAATGTATTTCTGTTGCCGCTATGTGAAAAAGATGAATAGATTATTTACATTTTTATACATATAAGAAACGTGTTTTATCAATATCTATAATAGTACATTAGTGCGCGAGGCCGACCCTCGGCACTTGGCTGGTTTTTTAAATTTAGATTGAAATCATGAAAATTGTTACATTATTAGATAAATATATTTCTTTTAACGGGTACACATTAAATAAGTACACACCCACACACACACACATATGTA
>JAFELO010000219.1:1326580-1341474 GCA_017140195.1 Eumaeus atala | reverse complement strand
GGGTGACCGACGTTTGACCATTGGTAAGATAGCTGAGATAACAAACATTAGTTATGGCCGGGTGCAACACATAACAACGGAAGAGTTGGGGGTTCCATAAGGTTACTGCTCGCTGGGTCCCGAGGTTGCTTTCAGTTGAACAAAAACTAGTTCGATACACAATTTCGCGAGATTGTTTGGAACTTTTTGAGACTGATCCCGAGGATTTTTTGTCTAGATTTGTTACCATGGATGAAAGCTGGGTTCACCGCCATACTCCTGAATCAAAGCAGATCAAAACAGTGGAAAAGATCAGACTCTCCTACACCGAAAAAAGCTAAGGTCGTTTTGTCGACTAACAAAGTCATGGCTTCTGTTTTTTGGGATGCGAAGGGCATATTTTTGTAGATTATTTACCGAAAGGTCAAACTATAAATTCTAGTTATTATTATAACCTTTTACGAAGACTCTGGGAAGAAATAAAATAAAAAAGGCCGGGAATGTTGCAGAAGAAAGTTTTGTTTCATCAAGACAATGCACGTGTTCACACTTCGGTTGAAACAATGTCTGTAATCCATGATGTGGCTACGAATTGCTGCCCCACCCACCTTATTCGCCGGATTTAGCCCCCTCGGATTATCAATTCTTTCCAAATTTAAAAAAAAATTTGGGTGGCTCGAAATTTTCGACCAAAGATGAGGTGATAGTCGCAGTAAACGATTATTTCGCCGACCGTCCGGAATCTTTTTTTCATTTTCGAGGGGATGAACAAGTTGCAGGTCACGTGGAAGAAGTGTGTTGAACTAGATGGAGACTATGTCGAAAAATAAAAATAAATTTAGATCCACCCACGTAAATATATATATATATATATATATATATATATATACGAAACATGTGACAATATAGATGAAATATATATACATTAAAAGCGCTTTTTTTTCGGCGCGACCTACTACTGTTCGTCGGCGCTATTGCTCCCCCGCCTCTACAGTTCATTAAAAGCTCTCCATCCACAATTGTAAGAGGTTCTTCATGCCCACTAGTAGACACAACAACTATGGATAATAATATCCATTATATTGTTACTTCGCCCCGACTTCGCATGGATACAATAACGATAGTAAAAATCCTCGTAAAACACTATCCGTTAAAGACTAAAAAGATTCAAAATTATACGCTACATGCAGCGGCGTGCGGCATACAGTACAATTGTAAAGATACAGCTATAGGACGTACTTCTCGTATTTTACACAAAGTTGGTCCACGGATCCTTCTAATTTCTAACATCTGTCTCATAATAAAAATTTACAGAACCTTATTTATCCATGGACCATCTGTTCTTGCGATTGACACAGTCACCTGCCTATCTCTACTTGAGGTAGCTTATACCTCATATGATATCAATTAATTTACCAAAGTGGCGTAGCGTGAATTAAAATATAGCATGTGACCAAAGACGCACCAGTGAGGCCTTTTTAGTCCATTTTCGTCCTAGCGTTTTTGAAAATATTTAGATCGGGCCTTGTATAAGACTAACAGGCAGCGAGGTTCTTGTGCGTATTTTTTGGTGACGAAGGGCAATGCATTTACGCATGACACCTGCCGGGTAGACCCCCAGACCTATGTTGGACTCGGCCATTGGGAAGCAATACCAACTAAACCCCTACGGGAGCCTTCAGCCGCTATTTATGGAGGGTCCTGGATCTGCAGGAAACAGGACCCGTGGTACATCCGAAACATCGACCTTCATTGTGACTTTCAATTGACCTCGATAAAAGGACACTTCAAAGAGCTGTCTCAAAAGTTCTTTGACCGTGCCCTTAATCACAAAAATAATTTAATCTTTCAAACGTTGGAATACGACCCGACGTTATTAACCGACTCCCGTTACCGTCGGCCGAAGCACGTATTGCACAATACGGCTTTTGCCGGTTTGTAGCGCAAATCGACCCCCTCCGTCAGAGGGGCCGGCCTCCTCAGATAAGCCAAACACTAAAAGAGCTCAATTATCCTTATCCACGACACCGCAACTTAAACGGCATCGTGCGCGCGCCGTCCCACTAGAGTGGGGAGGGGGACCGCCTCCCCCTTTTCGGTCCCAAAAATAATCACTATAGGGTACGCCCACAATCAACCCGGTTCATCTCTTCCCATCTGCGGGAAAAGAGGGAGGTCTGTCCCCCTATCGTCTCCCTAAACCTGAAGACAAAAAGTATTCGTAATCAGTCGAACTGTTGAGGCTGGACTAGCGCCGCCAACCAGTATTAGGTCACTCCGAAAAAAAAAAATGCAGGAAACAGGACCCCTCATAGGTTACACACATATCCATGTATCGGAATGTTTAACACACTTCTTACTGGTTGTGTTTGTCTGTGTTCTCCTTCAGCACCAGCTCGTTGCCGAATATCCTGCGCACCGTATCGTGGATCTCTGACTTTTCTGAGGAGCTGGAGCACACTCCGAACATGGAGCGAAGTACGTTCATCATCAGGATCTGAAACGAGTGCGTTGCTCAGACATACGTTGGAACTGTACTTCGGCTAAAATTGTGCTTCACTAACAAGTGTGTGTATGGTATGTTGAAGTAGCGCGTTCTGTAGTTTTTTTCTTCCCTTTTATTGAATAAGGAGGCGAACTAGTAGACTAAAGTCCGATTATAAAACTTCCTTTTAAAGTCCGTGATATTAGCAACTTAAGTGGCAAATAAACTGCTAATTTCGGTTTCACAGGTAGAAGTAATTAACATGTCGAATTTATGTGGTAGACGAGAGTTAAGTATCGAATATTTAGTTGAAACATTTAATTTTTTTTATAATATCAATAATACATTAACTTTGTTGTAACATAAGATATTATACTAAGCCACTGACGGTGACTAACGGTTCAATTTTGGACACAGATCACTAGTTTGATGAGCCCTAGTTCAGAACGGTCACACCTAGAATTATAAAAGACCTAGAAATAAAAAAGATAACTTTTTCCACTACATAGTTCGTGTTTCCAGTTTGTAAACAATTTACTCATCGCAGCCAAAATGTGAAGAACGAGAAAATTGACGAGAAGCTTTGATTAGTGGTTCATGTTATACATTCAAGAAATACAGAATTTCAACTAATCCCAACTTCGTCCATAGAACTCTCACAATTTCGCGAAACAAATCTTAAAGTGTCTTCACATTATATTTATTGGTGTGCTTTTGTTTTCTAGGCACCCATTATAAAAAGCCATAATTTATTCTAAATATTATGTAGGCTAAATTAGCTCTGTCTGTCTGTCACGTCATCACGGTAAGCCCGCTGAAACAATTATGATTAAATTTTATTTAGAGATATTAGGTATTTAGGTCTTGGGAAGAATATTAACAGCAACATTCCGAACCAATGCGCGAAATAGCGGGTAAGAACTAGTACAATATTAAAAATATGCGCAAATTGCTTTAGACCACAAGACTAAAGTAAAACTCAATACTTTCTTAACTTTATTTCATGGACTGGCTATCAGAATAGAGCAAGATGATGGGTGTTCGTACCACTATTGCCCCAATAGCTACAGAACGTAAGTATAAGAAACGGAACTCTCTCTCCTTTTATCTTCACTAACGTATATCTCCCTCTCAACTTCCCTGTAACTCTCCCTCATTCTGTCTTTCATAATTCTGAATATCATTTTGACGCCACGCCAATTTGATGAACGACTAGCTCGGCGGTAACGTTAAAGGGAATGACAACCGCGTATCCCCAGAGGTCGCGGGCTTAGAACCCGCCTTGATGTTGTTGTTTATCTTTGTATTCGAAGTATTTCTAGTATAAAAATCTCAGATATATACAATTACTTAAATTCATAAAATAATTGTTAGGTTTTGATGTTATTATAGATTTATTGATTACTAGATAATATTAAATATATTTCCGTTGTCTCAAGTCCTTATAGTATTTAGCACAGGATTTAGCCAACGTGGTGTAATAAGCACATAGATTATTTATTTATATATGGTTTATTATTTTACTTAAAATAAAAGAAGAAAGAGATAAGTAGACAATGAGTAGATAAAACATACTAATACAATTTATAATTGTTATTTTACATTTCAGTTTTGCTACAGTATACGGAATTTTAAATAATAATTAACATAAATTATCGTATCTCTTAGAAATTTGGGACCAAATCTAGGACGCGGTGCGGACTTTGACAATGTCTGTAAGAAAGTATAGATCAGGGGTTCTCTTTCAATTCTTGGCCCACTTACTGGTTCCGTACGGCGCCGGTGCCTCTGGCTACTACAAGTATGGCACCACTAAGTACCAAAAATATAGAAATAAAAAAAAATAAACACAAACTATTACGAATTAGGCTGAATATCAATGCGATGCTAGTAGTAAGTTGATCTTTTTTTTTTTAATAAAAAAGGAGTCATAGCCTTTTTACGACTACTGACGCTCATGGACATCCTCACAATTAGTATGCTGGTGTATTGCCTTCGTTTCCTCCAACCCTTCAATGGGCCGCCGGCTACTCACAGGCCGCACTAAAGGCAACACCGAAGATGTTACGCCCGTCACATTTGAGTGAGTGGTACCTCCACGGATATGTCGGCCCAATTCCGCTGCTATGCATCTTCGTGCTGCTTCTTACTAAATAATCTATGCCACATGTGGACATACACTGCTGCTGCTGCTGCTGCTGCTATGTTTCAATTGCCGGCTTCAAGTTTTTCTTTCTCAAGGAAGCTTCAGCGCCCCTTACTACTGTACGCGGCTCTTCGTGGCCCTGGTATAGACGGTTGTAAGCGCAATACATATAGGTCTGAAGAGTGTAGATATAATTCCAATAATTTTTTTATGAGATAGAGGCAAACGAGCAGGTGGATAGTGACTACCGCCGTCTATAGACATATGTTAGACTAGGCGTCTTACAGACGCGTCGCCGGCCTATAAGGAATAGGCATGCTCTTTTCATGAAAACCTCTAAGTCCTATCGCATCCGAAGTAAGGAAGGAGGCAGCTGGTTCTGCAGTACAATTGTACGCGGTAAAAAGTGGCGTTTAGATCACTCCGTTGTGAATTTACGGACATCGAGGTGATGGGCGTGGAACTTACAGTCCTGTCGCGATGTCCGAAAATATGATTCATGGAATGAAATTTGACTTATAACAAATAGTTAATTATAAATATAAATAATCCAAATGTAAGGTAACGTAAGGTTCTGGAGTGGAGGCCGCGTTTACGAAAACGAAGTGTTGGTCGACCGTTCACCAGGTGAGAAGACGATCGTCGTACAGTAGCCGGTACAGGATGGATGCCAGTAGCAGAAGATCGGTCGTATTGGCGTTCATTGAAAGATGCCTCTATACAGCATGGGACCGATAAGGGTTGATAATGCCGAATCACTATGGTAATTGTATATAACTAGACTCACCAAATATCGTATGTAAATAAAATAGAAACAAATTTATTGCACGTCTGTCATTCAAATAGTCGCAATGTCAAACCACAAATGACATTTTCAGCGAGTTGAATTGAAAGCATTTTTTTATTAAAATTAAAGTATAGAATTGTTTGTCATACTAACATATTATTTTATAACAAATTTAATTGAATTTTAAATAACTAATTTAAATTAATTAACGGAGTACGAAATATTAATTAAAATTATCTATATCCTTGTTTATTATTTTTTACATTAAAAAATCTTTGTTTCACAAAGTCAAGTTTTTCCATAGAGCGATTTCTTTTGTAAATAAAAAAGTGTTAGTACGCTCAACTCAAAAGTGGTGCAAACTTTTTAAATTTCGGAAGAGGAAAAACACAGACTCCCACAGAGTTAAAAAAACATATGTAAATGATAGATCACATTTCTGTTTTGTTAAGGTGAACCATCTCACCTTGCCAATTTTAGGACATTGAATATGTACTGAGACCATTAGCGAAACCCTAATATCACTTTTTAATCCGCATGAAAACGATCCCATGCAGGTCCTTCAACTGAACTCCAAGGAGAACTTTGGTAGAATTAGACAAACTAGGTCGTGTGTGAATATTTTACGGATTTACCTTATCCTATTTACATAAAGACTCTTTCGCCCAATCTTACTGCGAAGTCCTCAGAATTCCTACGAAGACATGAGGAACATTGTGTCAGGTGATAAGTTAAAGTACCTTTCAGTATAGTTACAGTAGACGTTTCTCAAATTCATTACTTTATTCATATAATACATATAATAAAATAATTTACAGAATAAAATATATTACCATGCTACGTTGCAGCCAAATAGGGCGGCACGACCGAAGAGGTACCTCTCAATTTGAATAAACAATGTATATGATAAGAGAATGCATTTGTTTGCGGTATTGAGAGCTCAGTTCTCCAACAAACAACACAATATTATCCTCGAATGAATACAAATGGCCCCTCATGTCTCAGTAAACAGTTTTATTTTCTCATGAGCTAGGGGTGTGCGCAAGAGGATTCTTCAACAAAATTTAAGCTATATTAATACAGGTACAACTGAGGGGGCTGCTCTTTGTATCCTTCTTATAATTAAAAGAGACCATAGAGCAGAAGGAGAAGACGAAGATGGGAAACTTGCCCCTTTGAACTGTCCCAAAGTTGGCGGGTTTGTCCTGGTGCGGGGCAAATATTCTGTGGAGATGGTGTTGTTTCATTAGGGAATGGACTAGCCGTCGAAGTGCCCTAATGATCTGTAGTTCCGGGGCACCTCGCCGAAGACGGCACTAATGGCACTCGCGGTGGTTTTAGTAGTATTCGGCATTATAATGTGCCGCGAGCCTCACATACCACTGGTACCCACCTGGGGCCACCTAGCGTGATGGCACGTAAATGTCTCCCGTAAACAAAAACAGTACTCCGGCTCTGAGGGAGTGGTTGGTGGACAGCGTACCCTCTACCCTGTATCGGAACTTTCTGCTGATCAGGTAGACATTGATGATTAGAACCAATCTGTGCGGCAGACCTAGACGGAACATTTGAGTTAGGCCTTAGTGATATACTCTGTCAAATGATCTTGTTACATGGAAAAAGAAGGGGGGGCGCAGTAACAGAAACGCGTCACTTACAGTTTATACCTGTATATAAAATTTGAGCGAGGCCGTGTACCTGTAATGGGCAACTGAGCTTTTCGCGGAAAGCGAATTGCTCACCCGTAAAGAATTTTTTTCACACCTTTTATGTGCGCGAGTACACTCCTTTCTCAGGTCTTGCTTAAAGAACTTAAGAGGCTTATGGAAGTTTGTGGGTTCCGTCTGGGGTTCAACCGGCTCGGATCACAGTGTCTACTTTCCATGAGTCTGAGAATGGGCAATCTACCAGTAGCGCGTCAAGATGCACACTAGGAGATGTATAAGAGGGGCGGTAGGCTCTATAGAACCTCGTTTGTTATACCGTCCGGGCTACAGAGGGCAGATAACTAAAGTACCTTTTTAAAAAAATATGCCAAGTACTACTCGGACGCACCCACAAGGGTTCCGTACCGCCTGTATCTGTTAAAAAATCTGAATAAATAACCACGTTCGTCATATGGTATCCCCCGTAAATAATCATTTCACTCTGTTTTGTCGTTGTATTTGCTGTGTTATAGCGGCTACAGAAATATCTGTGAAAATGTCAACTGTCTAGCTGTGTTACAGCCTGGTGATAGACGGACAGATGGACAGGGGAGTCTTAGTTGTTTATTTTAAAATGGTTCCGACTTTTTCCCTTTGGGTAAGGAAAAAAAAATCTACTACTTAATATAATTTGTTACTAAATGAAAGAGAATTAATAAACATATGAATATATCTTCATCGGGCAATTAGGGACACAACTTCGAGAAGGAAGCCGATATTATGGTTCTTGCTGCCCGGGCAGCATTTGCACATTTTCACCCATACCGCAGGGCAATACCATCTCACCGTGACGACGTGGCTGATACGTGCTGGAGTCAGTCAGGGATCGACGCGAGTGATCGTGTTGGCCTTCATTGTAAGAGGGGTACTGCTGGTACATAGGTCTATGTACCAGCAGTACCCCTCTTATAAGAGGGGTCTTAAATATCAGGAGGAGGAATCGCTCTCGGTACCCCTCTTATGAGATGAGGGGACCTAAGAGCAACAGGAGGTGGCGCTTCTGCGCACGGTGCAAGGGGCGAGGATTGTTGTTCCGGGGCACCTCACCAAGGGCGGCACTGATGGCACTTGCGGTGGTTGTTGTGGGTATTCGGCACTATCATGTGCCGCGAGTCCCACACACCACCGGACCCCACCCAGGACCGGTGAAGGCGCGTAAATGCGTTTCCCCGCGTCAACAAAAAAAAAAGGTCTGTGTCCAGCAGTGGCCGGATAAGTGCATGTGATAATAGATATTGATGATAGAACAAAGGCTAGACTTTTGAACAATCCAAACGAGAAAAAAACCACGGCTATGTTGCCGCAGTGGTGCAACTTGCAAGAAAGGCTTAATGACATCGAAATAGATAGGCGGTAGGTAAAACGTATTGATAAAGCGGAGTATGTTATCACAGAGAACCGAAGCGGGAAACATAATCAGTTATTGTAGGGCTCGCAACAGCAAACGCCAGAATACTATAAGCTCGTCTCCGTAATTTTATTAGTTATTCGTCCATCTATAATTACTTAAATGGCTATTCGTCCGTCCAGATTTTTACTCAAAAAAAATTAGAGATATAGACTAATGGTAATTTCTTTTAATCATTACTTATAGGTTGCGCTGTCCTTAGTAATATTGTAATTATGATGTTCAGCAGTGACATTTTTAAAGTGAAACTTCCTTACTACTTAGGTAGTGTGTGTTACTTTTCTTCTGTCACGAAGAAGCGTTAAGGCCGCGTGGCAAGAGTAGACGTTACACCGCTGGCGTTCAATATTGTTTATAGCACCGTTCACTTGTGCGTTGAAGTTTCACTTCTATTAGGTGTCTTAGCACACATTGATGGCGTTAAACATGGAATGGCTTGCTACGTTCAGAAACGTTGCATGTCTAGAGGCTATGCAGCAGCGTCGTTCTTCTTAAAAGTTCTTTGTCTCCGGACTGCCTGAAACTGTCGTCGAAACAGCACATCTTACTTTGCATCAATATTACCTGGGAAAATAATTCTTAACCCTCATTTTCTTCATTGATATACAGAAATACCAAGATACACAGTCAGCGCCTGTAAACCGTCCGTATAAAAGATGTGCAATTGTCAAATTATGGCAGTTTATAAAAACTACTTAAAATCATGCGCTTAAGGTACTATGTATGAATTGTGCAATTTATTTCAAATAGAATTTACTTTACAAAAACGACTTAAAACCGTGATCGTACGGTTGACTTTGCAAATATATGTTTATGCATTAGAATGACAGTTCAGTACGAAATCGTGTATCCCATGTTTTCGTAAATCAATGCACTACCGACCACTTACAATTAAAGGGAACATTAAGAGTTGGTTATCTCTAAATTGTCAGATCACATGATCCCACCGCGGCTACAATCAAACAATACCTAAAAATCCTTTTATTATATCCAAACGGCACCCCGTGGTTTTACCGTCGCAATTCACTCCCCTGTCCTTCTCGATAAGTGAACTGTCTAATGCTAAAATATTTTTTCAAATTGAACCAGTAGCTCCCGAGATAAGCGTGTTCAATCAAACAAAGCATTCATCTTTATAATATCAGTATCACGGCTCTATAAACACCACCTGCCTACCGGAGACGTGAACCTCGTGGTGAGATCAATTACCCTGCGGTAATCCTGATCTAATTAAACTAATCTGGGCAGCGCTAATCCGTTTATCACGAGCTTAGTCAGATTATGGGCAAATCTGCTTACGAGGCAAATGCGATATGAAACATGGATATGTTCATATACCACTGTCCCTCGTCGGGTTTGTGTTTTGCAACACCATTTTTGCCGTTTACCATAAAGATAATAATAGATAGAGAAGAGAAGACACAGGCACGCCTATGCTTGCGAGTGTGCGTGTCGTTTAATAGAGAAGGTAGATGGGAAATACATTTTTATATTTAACTATGTAAACGATTACATAGTACGTACGAACGCGCTTTGCGCACGGATAATTGAATGAAAAAAGAGAGACATATAGTGAGCTTGATGATACTTTATCGCCATAGTCTTTATGGAGTCTACACAGGGCGAGCAGCAACGCCAGCTAATTATAGCGCGAGGCAGCACAATGAGTAGTGCAGTGTAGACTTGCCCTAGCTGAGGCAATAGTACACACTGCTACCGAGCTGTCGCATGTTAATTTTTAGTTTTGCTCAAAGGTATCTCGGTCGTTTGCCGCAGACGAATTCTTGACGATTTCGTGTATTTTGTTAGACGCGACTGCACAGAGCGAACAGCCTCTTTGGGCATTTGTCGCGCGAGGAAAGTCGGAGCTCCGAACGAGCGGTAGAGGTACGTACACACTAACCACTTCGCTTCGTGTGGCAATTGGCTCTCTCTGCGTGGACGCGCCTAGACATAAGAAAAGTATTTAATAAGAATGAATAGTCATTCCGATGAAATTCTACCATAAATAAATGATCACTTAGTTCAATTAGACGGACAACATGTAGTCATTGAGTTTAAGTGTGGCATGTGTGCTCAACCCCCTTACAGCCTGATCCCATATATACACGTATAATAAAAAATACGTTAAAAATAATTCAGTTTTATCTTCCCAAGAGGCATCCCAACTGTTGCTAGATGTATCATTTCTGGTGCATGAATGCTAAATGTGTGTTCTGTATGCACTTGTGCCACCCATGATCCATTACTAACACGGAAAGTCATTGGGATCAGGCTGTAAGGGGGTTGAGCACACATGCCACACTTAAACTCAATGACTACATGTTTCCGTCTAATTGAACTAAGTGATCATTTATTTATGGTAGAATTTCATCGGAATGACTATTCATTCTTATTAAATACTTTCTGTAAAGAAGACTGCGTTCTAATGGATCTATAATCATAATTACCCCTGCAGAATACGTATAGCGTTGACGGTCATGAGGTGAACAATGGTAATGAAAATCTATGTTTGCAGTAGAAAATACACCATGGAGTGTATATAATTAGAAACGAATCACAGTGGTCGAGTTGAACAAACAACGAATAAACATAACGGATGTTTGTAAACGGCCGACTCGTTTCAACAAATCGATTCCAAGCAGATGACTCGATAACATTTACGGCCACTTATAATTAGAAACGACCCAATGCATCCAAATTGGTATTGATCATTCCTTTAATAGCCGAACAATGTGTTTTGTACACACGGCGGCGAAGCACACTCAGGTATGAACAAACAAGGTTGTTTGTAGCCCGTGTGTACTCGAGTAACCGACCGTACTAGCGGATTCCATAGACGTGCACATATACATTAGAATTAGTTTTAACAGTAACTGTTGTTCTCTTATAGCTACATATACATACGCCAATATAATTGTACTCTTCGATTTGTAGTTATGACGAAATCAGGTGAGTGAGAGTTCCCCAACATGGTTTAAGTCTGTCGTGGAGGTGAACCCAGACACCTTGGGCGAAGCTCATTATACCAATGGGGCTACTGTACCCCTCTTACGAGAAGTGGGGACAAAGGAGCAAGAGAAGAGACGCTGTTGCGAACGGGGAGGTGGCGAGGATGTATGAGACTGTTCCAAAGTCGGTGGGGTTGTCCTGTGGTAGGGGACATCACCTCTGTGGAGGTGGTGTTGGTCCCTTAGGGGGCTGGCTAGCCGTCGGGATGCCCTGACGATTTGCAGGTCCGGGACACGACATCAATTGCGGAGCTGATGGCACTCACGTGGTTTTCGTGGGTATTCGGCACTATAATGTACCGCGAAACCCACACACCACTGGAACCCACCCAGGGCCGCTAATGGCGCGTAAATGCATGCCCTCGCGGCAACAAAACAAAAGTGTGAATGACATTAAAATCTACAATTATTTTTCACAAATCATATTTCGTCGAAGAATATTACATTATGTGATATTAACCCAACCCCCCTGTAGCAGGTACAAATACGTATATAAATAATCCCTTGACCCTCGTAATGGTATTCACACGCATTCGGTCTTATCACGATAGCGATATATCTGTTTTATAAACGAGCTATCCGTCAAAATGTGCCAGCTCCAGATTCCGCCCCTCTGGTCTCGTTATGAAAACGAATGGGTACGAAAAGGGGGCAATGGAGGTAATTGAGTCAGGGGCGGTCACTAATGTTATTTGTTTTTTGTATTTTTAATTAGTGGCCTAGCGTGGACTACAAGATTTAGGCGTGGGCTTCGCATCAGTGCTTTCATGTCGTGTATAACTTGGTTGTAGTAGTAGTACTGTTGATGTACCCGTAAAAAGCCATTTAATCTATCAATTTAATTTTGAAAAATGACATAATATGATTTAAATCGTCACATATGGTGATTGACCACCACACATGATATATATCACACTAACCAAATTTTGCACCATTTAGAGTGGTGTAGGGTATATTTTTGTCACTTTGTTTTTTTCATCGAGATATGATAACTTGTTTCAACGTTAATTGTTATAACCAGGCGTCAGCTGGCGCATCGACAGTGGGTTGAGCAGCGGCTCCCTAACATTCACTTAGATGCAGCAATGCAGTTTCTTTACAAAAAAAAGGTATATCTGTCATCTTTGACTGTAAGGCTTAATGTTCTCTCAGTGTTGGACTTGTAATTGGACGTCGGATTGCTTTAACGCTGACGCTGTCGGCATTCAGCAAATCATAATTAAATAGTTTTATCTTTTACGCTGTGAACTAAACGTATAATAATTAAATAAAAATTATATTTCATAAAAAAAAGGGTGAGTTCTTGATTTCTTGCCGACGCCATATTTCATACCTTATTAAATCTTGTGACTCAATGTTGAATTGTCTTAATTATCTTAAGTGTGCATTTTAATAGTAGTAATAATATGATCCGTATGGCTATTAATTTGGTAGACCGTATCAATAATGTTTTAGCGTGAATAGTGCCACGTGTAAAGTTTGATGTTAAATTATATTTAATTGTAACAGAGTTTATATCTTTCCTGATTTTATTTGGCTCATGAAGCTAAGAGAATTGGAGCTCTACTCCCTTTATTTTTCTTTTTCTTTATTAAACACCATATTATTCAAATATTGAATATAAGAAATGAAGGACAATCCGTGACAATTAATGGTTATGGAACAATAACAATATATATAAAGGACCATCCAAGATGCAGCCGGGAGTCTTCGACAACTACCAGATAAGACTTCATACCCTCTCTATTACTAACCAATATCAAAAACCTTCGTTGTCTTTGTACTAACTATTGACTGAGAGTAAGTGATTAACAAGTTTTATACCTGACTATAATTAATTTCCGTCCAGTAGCCTCAGCGGTCGGATACAGTGGATACAGATCTTCTCTTGATACAGGGGAGACAGTACAGTGGATACAGGTCTTTTATTATTCAAAACTTCAGCTCAGAGCTGGTGTAAAATCGGTGGTATATATAAATCATAATCATCATCATTATCAGCCCCTATCAGTCCACCGCTGGACATAGGCCTCTTTAAATGTACGCCGAGACGACCGATCCCCTGCTACTCGCATCCATCCCGGGGACCGGCTACTGCACGGAGATCACTTCCCCACCTGGTGAACAGTCGACCCACACTTCGTTTCCTAAACGCGGCCTCCACTCCAGAACGTTTTATTTATAGAGGTATAAATTCTATCGATACTATGTTCGTACATAGCGAGAGGAATAAACAAAGTAAAGAAACCTTACATGATTTAATGTGTGCTAACATACGAGTACAAACTGCGTGGAGTGACTGTAGGTATATGCCGCCTAGTTTTAGCGCCTGGATACCTAAGAGATATTGTAGATAGATAGGGGATGTCATAGGTAGATATATGACGGCGAGTGGCCATCTTAACGAATACAGAAATTGTTTCTACCATATGTGAAACGCACGGAGTCACATTTAGTTTCTTATTTTTGTAGAAGGTGCTGCCGAACTGTAGCTTAATGAGCCCGGCTCGATCAGGGACGGATGATCTTACATAACATCCCCGTAAAGTCACTGACTCCAACACGCCGCTGAATAAAACAAATTAAAATAAAATCGTCAATCTCTTTCGATACACAGACAAAGTATTTAGGTGCTATATAAGGTTCATTCCTATGATGTTTTTGCTATCCAGCGCAATCGATCAGCGGCGGTGTGTTTAGGAGTCTGCGGTCTCTTAAAAATATATTGTTTATGTTAAATAAGGTTGTTTTCTGATGATTCCGTATCTCCATTTTAAATCTACACCAGGATATTATCAAAAGAATCCTATGGATTATTAGCGCCATTGCTAAATTGCTTTTATGCTAAAGGTATGTATGTAAGGATCGTGATGTAGGGCATTCCGTTTTCTCTACCTTTCGGGAGCTGGTGTGAAGATGTGTTGTGGTTGTCGTTGTTGCTCTATGTTTATTTCTTATCACTTTAGATCATAATTAAGAATGATCGCCCAAAGATCGAAATTCGATCGTTTTAAGCCTTAATATGTTTGACAGTGTCACAAATTGTGTTACAGAAGTTTAAACATTGTGTACATGTCGCAGTGTGTAACTGTAACGTTTTATTTAATTAAAATACAATTAATTGAATGCACAATGTATAACTACACTCTTTTGTACAATCTGAGTGCAAATTTTACTTCATAATAATGTAGCTTTCTAAAAACGGCCCAGTAGTTTTGAAGTCTACTCAATACAAAGAAGCGAAAATATTAATACTTTTTAAATGTTATTAATATAGATATTATTTACACAATAATATCTATATTAATAACATTGCATGATCCCCACCATGGTTCGAGCCTTGTCGTGGCGGTGGGGCTCAGTAGCCTGGGG
>JAFELO010000219.1:1273058-1326334 GCA_017140195.1 Eumaeus atala | reverse complement strand
GGTAGACTCGCGGCACTATCATGTGCCGCGAGTCCCACACACCACTGGACCCCACCCAGGGCCGGTGAAGGCGCGTAAATGCGTTTCCCCGCGTCACCAAAAAGAAAAAAAAGGTTTGCCATAATGCCTTTATTGAATACAAATTTTGTGGGATTTGTTAAAATTTGGAATAGAGATAGTTTTATTTAACTTGCCGTCATGGAACCACTTCTTTATTATACGATGGAGCTGAAATTGTAAGTTGGATGCATTGATGTACAAAAATCCCTAAATACGCAGTCAGCGTTTCATAACCGTCCGTATAATGGATACGGACAATGTAAAGTTATGCACTTCGGAAAACGACTTTAAATCATGCGCATAAGGTTGAGTTTACAAACAAATGTATTTATGTATCGCGAAGGACTCTTTAGTACACTAGAGTCGGTATGAAATCGTCCATCATTCAATCAATAAAAAAAAACGATGAAAATTTCATTGAGGGAGAATGATAAAGGGGGAAATGTCTTTTATCTTTTATGTGGATATGAGTAGTAAGCGTCGATAACCACTAAAGGGCGCGGTACAGTTCGTTTGCTTCTACATACTATAAGTTTTCTAAGTCAACTGCACTTGGACACGAAGCGTCGCAGGTTGTCTACTCTGTCAGTACTCAAATTGCCATTAACATAAATATCATTTCGTACGCAAACAGTCTGTCGTCGACGCCTTTGAAACTATTTACATAACAGATACACGCAACCGTAAGTAGGAAAGTATAACGCAAATATATTTAGATGCTAATTGCCTGGAACCACTCTGATAATGGAAATAAATGATTCACAAAGCGGATGATCGCCGCGATGTGTGGTTTAATGCTACAATCAGAAACATTTGTGCGTTGCTTGAACACAAATGTTTCTGATTGACAAACGTGCTTGGCCCACCACTGGTTTACGCCGCGGCTACACCTGTCTGGCCAGGATCGACTGCCGCGCGCGGTGGGATGCCATCAGGCCCCCCCGTACCACCGCTTATTTTACGCTACGTACGTACGCTTTAGCAATTGTTACACTGTTTCGACCTAAAAATAGTAACACACACATAGCAGGCAGTGAGTGCACAAGCAATAACAGACTAACAGATGAACACTGCATGCACAGTGAGCTAAAGTCGAGACGTTATCTAATAGATCCTACGTTATATTATATACAAACTCGGTCCAGTATCATGTTTCTAGCTTTTCATGGGGAAATATTATAAATATTATAGCTTTTACTTTGTTATTATAAGGGTACTACTACCATTCACCCATGTTTATTCGCTGCCAGTAATATTTACGACAAAATTGTTTAAAAGCACGAACACAAAGCTGCAAATGTATTTATTGTTCGCGTTGAAATGCCAAATATCCGGCACTCGACGTTCCGGAGTGGTCTGCCGTGCGCTTTAAGCGCATTATTTTCCCGCGCACTACTTCTATATAAAACCAGCTCGCCCCCTTGGTGTTTTCGGAACGATACGATTTAGGGATCTCCAAGAAAAGGCTTATTTATCTCTAAGAGGCTAGCAACGCATCTGCGAGACCTCTGGTGTTGCGAATCTCTGTGGGCGTAGTTGATCACTTACTAACAAGTGGCCTGACTGCTCGTCTGTCTCCTATGCTCTGAAAAATCATACAATCTTTGCATCTATCGCATAAGAAGGGTTCTTTTTGAGAGGCCTATTTCCGACAGTGGGCTAGCGTCAGCTAAAGAGAGAGAGAGAGAGAGAGAGGATTATTCTTATGTATTTGTATTTATATTGAACAAAAATATAATTTAAACTACTTATGTTTTTACTCCAGATTTCGAGTAGGAGAGTGAACAATTTACATCTGACACAAAACAGTGGTGATAATAATGATTCACTAAAACCCTCAGACATTTTAGACTAGAGCTAGGTAATAAATAATTAAATACAGTCCTAGCTCCAGACGACAACATGTTTTGCAGCTGGCACAGACGCACGCAGAACTGTTGACGAACATACACTCTACAAATATGTACATGTATCACTTGAAACGTTTGCGCGGGGCGCTTTAATATGCATTGAAAATTCCTAAAACTGTAGAAGCATAAGAGTAATAATAATATATGCATTGTATGTGACGGATATTTCGATGTGGCAGTGGACTCCGGGCTGGTGGTAGGATAGAGGTTGATAGGGATTACTTTTTTTTTGCATATCACTTACATCGACTTGAATATTGGATATCTCATCAAATACATGAATATAAAGGTCCCACCAGAAGAATTGAATAAAGCACGGAAACTCACCTGGGTATTTTATAGATGTTTATGAGCTTATATCACTTATGTATGTTCTGGTGACCCTGCATTATTTCCCAATAAAATAGGAGCACAATACAGATCACGACTTACGGGATAGTGACATTAACACTAAAGCCTTAACCATACAAGTTTGTAGTTGACTGCGTTGATTACACTTTCCTTAAGTAGCACTTACGCTACCTTCAACGCAGGCAAGAGTGTGGTTAGAAGTGCAATAGATAAGGATTAGTACCGGTCCCCCCACCATGGTTTAACCCTTGTCGTGGCGGTGGGGCTTAGTAGCCTGGGGTGAACCTAGGCGAAGCCAATTGAACCAAGGGAAGAATTGTTGTTCCGGGACACCTCACCAAGGGCGGCACTGATGGCACTCGAGGTGGTTTTTGTGGGTATTTGGCACTATCATGTGCTGCGAGTCCCACACACCACTAGACCCCACCCAGGGCCAGTGAAGGCGCGTAAATGCGTTTCCCCGCGTCAAAAAAAAAGGATTAGTACGGGTGTTAACAATGCACTTCAGACATTTAGGCGAATGTTAAACAGAGTAAGATGAGTGCGAATTCGATGCGATATGTTACACAGAGTAAGTTGAGTGAGACTTCGATGCCCTATGTTATAACAGTGTAAGTCGAATGGGAATTCGATGCTCCATGTCCCCATGGAAACAATATTTATGGTTAATAGTTTACGTTATTACACTACCCTCTATATTCATATTGTTTTTATCTATTTTTTACTTTATATTTGTCTTACTTTTCGTTGTCCGATAGAGTTAAAATTTGGCACAAATGTTAGGTAACAATGCGATTCGGATATTGTCAAGCTGATCGTAAGATGGAAATGATATCCAAGTGAATTCTGTAATGAAATATCACCATACCACGACGGCTTAGCGATATTTCATTACGGAGCTTGGGTTCGTTCTACTATTTTCCGAGTAATAAATATGTATTTAATTTTACTTGTGATTTATGACAGGTACATAGGTCGATAAATAAATCTAAAATTTGCCTGCTATTTTAATATAATTATGCCATTTATTTTATTTTTCTTTTTATCTAGGAATATTTTCTTTTTATTTGTTATTGTATTTTTCAATGTAAATAGGTTTCTTACATATGTTCGAGGTCACTTTATACGGCATAGGTTCCCTCATTCTCCTATTCCGTTGAGACGGCAATCTGACATGATCGGAGGGAAATTAGAGCGCAGGATCCACGGGCTTACGTATTCTCCGAGACACGGGAGTGTAACAGCGTCAACTTTCTAACATACTGTTATTAGAAATTTGAAAATCTTAACACCATTTTTTGTATGGTCAGTCCATACAAAGAGTATAATTAGGATTCGGACCCGCGATCTCTTGTCTGTGTCTGAACATGCTTACCACGTGACCACGGGGGAATGGGGAGTGTGCCTGCCTCAACGCTTGTTCACTATACTATGTCCCGCGCAGGTACTTCTAAGTAGATATGGCCGCTATAGCCGAAAATACATATCTTAGAATCGACTACGAGGGATTAAGACGAAACAGTTAAAAATCTTAAAATAAACATTTTATTTTATATACAAGTGTAAAAAAACTTGCATAAATATTTTGTTTCATATTTTCTCACCTATCTTAGATTAAATCACAAATTCTACATGTCTTTACACATTTGTATTTTTATTCCTTCTTTTTTTCCATTAATAAATAATTTTTATTCTATGGACCTGCTATGTTTTTTTTAACTGTATTGTGAAGCACTGAATCAATTTATTTCTATTCTATTCTATTCTAAAGTAGGTAATTCGAGGAAAAAACCATTGAGCGAGTAATATCAGTTTAATAAGGAACAAAATAAAACCCCATAAACTTATGCAAGAACGTGAAGAATTTCCATATGGACATTTCAGCCCAAGGACGCCATGATAATAACACTACCCGTATAACTTGCATGTCATCATCTTCTAATGTTTTTATATGACACAAGCGATCATTCGAAATGCGTGTATTAATGTGTACAGTAGAGTTTCTATAATCCGTACAATTTTAATACACAATTATCACCGTACAGTGACACGATAAAGTAGCGCGGTTCTAAATTCGTCAAGCTGTAACTCGGAGGAGCCCCGCCCTCAGAGCGCTACCCCTGGTATCCATTCATTCGTAGCTGGTAGCCCGTGCGGGGTGTGCGTCTTCAGTATCGCGTTTACGTGTTTATTTGATAATAATAAATAAGAAGACGTCCACAGTCCTCGGGATCGACAGCCGGGAGTTGTAAGGTTAGGAATTTATTTTAATATTTAATAGTTTTTTTATGTGTCCGACTGTAATGTTAGAATTTCCACAGTTTTTACTCCGCTAAACTGTTGCTTTCGGCGCGTTTGACATTTATATCCATATGTTTTATGTTTACCTTGTCTCCTTTTATTGTACATATATTTTCTCTTTATACCTATTGCTCTAAGTAACAGTATGTATATAGATAGAGATAATAGAAGAAACGTAATATAATAACCAAACCTTTTGTTAATCAACAAAAAGAAATATATGGAATACAAAAGTATACATTAGAGTTACTGAAAGTGGACAATAATTTAAGTACGTCGTGTTATGGACAATGAGCCATTAAAGCAGGTATTTTATTTAATGTCTATAAAAAATAAATGAAATAAAATTTTGTGTGTTATTAGGTTTCATTACCCAATGGGTAACATCGGGACCCTATTAGACTCTGCTGTGCGTCACTTTGACCGTTCATCCGTCTGTCTGTCACCAGGCTGTATCTCATGAACCGTAGCTAGACGGTTGAAATTTACACAGATTATGTATTGATGTTGCCACTATAACAATAAATCTTAAAAAAATATACGTGAACACGGTGCAAAAATGTCAGGTATGATTCGGATCTGCACTTGGTATTTCTATATGTGTTTAAAATGATATGTACCAAAATGAATATATACATATTCTTTTGGAGTTGTAGTTGAAAATAGAATGAAAAAGAACCTAGAGTCACCGAATAATAAATGAACAGATATTGCTCACTACCAGCGGTAGAATTCTATCTTCGGACATCGCGACAGAATTCTAAAATCCACGCCCATATCACCTTGATGTCCGTAAATCCACAACAGTGCAGTTTAAGCAACACTTTTTGAAGCGTACAACTATATTGTGGAACCAGCTGCCTCCTTCGCCACTACCGATTCGATAAAACTTAGGGGTCATCAAGAAAAGAGCATACCTATTCCTTAAGGGCCGGCAACACGTCTGCAAGACATCTTCCAGATATCTATGGGTGGCGTTAGTCACTGTCCATCCGCTCGTTTGTTCGTTTTCATAAAAAAATATATTGAGATTTAAAAATAAATTAAATCCACCGCAGCCGAAAGAATTAAACTAAACTATTTATTGGAAATTGGAAACCTTTCCAATTTCGGTGGGGTGTTCGGAAGCTTGAAGTTAGATTTAGACACCAGTTCGTGTGTTAATACGCCTCAGAAGCTTATGCGGGTTTCATAATTATTGTTTTTTTTTTTTGTTTAATTTTGTCATTTGTTTTTTGTCTCTTACTCTTGCACGTAAAACCTACTAGATAGATCGTAATGAAACTTTACAATAATATAAATTATATATAAGCATAAGATATAGGCTGTAGAAATAATAAATTTTGCTGGTAGTTTTGTTTGTAGCCCGGATTAAGTCGCGGGTAATGGCTAGTTAACAATAAATCTAGTAAGTTTTTTCAGGGCGATGTAGTCAACTTGGAACTCTTGTTAACATCCATCCGTATGTGTTCGTTAAGTTGAAAACTATTGGTTTAACCATTGATTAACAAAATTACCATGTTTATAATTAGAAATTTGTAATTTGAGATAAGTATATAGGTTAAGGTACCCTGAAGATAAAGTAAGGATAATATATTTTGAAACATGGCAGGATACCATGATATGTGGCACTCCGTTCTCTCCGCCTACCTCATCAGGGAGCTGACGTGAAGATGTCAACAACACATCTTCACGTTGTTGTTATTGTTTAATACTTTGTCTTTCTCATAGTGTACGGAGTGAAGGATTTTCGTTAGTGTCTCTATCAACTAAACGATTGGTACTCGACATTCAAATGTCGCAGCAGTAGACCTCATAAGTAAATAAGTAAAAAGATAAGCTATCTATCACACATCACACTTAAGTTGATTTTACAACTTAAAAACAAGTTGATATACGAATGTAATAAAAAAAATTAAGACTTTCCATACCAATTTGTCTGATCAGCTGAAGATTGGTGTGGGAAGTCAAATTAATTATTATTGTTATTATTATTATTTTATTATATTAATTATTATAAATGCTCTTATGTTATTAATAGGAATGCACAGAACATCATTTGGCTACTGTCTCAGATATTTGCTTATGAAATTTATTTTGTTAACCTTTTACGAACTATCATCACAAAAATTAGACCCGTCTACACATCCTTGTACTGTACAAATCTTGTGACAAACAGGAAGTTCAAATTACAGAGCAATCACAATACTGCATTCCTTGTCAAAATTAGAAAAAAAATTATTAAGAATAGGCTGGTTGATTATTTAGAAAATAAATCGATTTTATCAGAAGACCAATTTGGTTTCAGGCCCAAAATATCTACTGCTGACACCTTGCACAATTCGACAAATCACATCGCACAAGAACTTGATAAGGGAAATCTTGTAATTGCCATATTCGTAGACCTAACAGAAGCTTTTGAAAATTTCGATGTGTAACTAAGTAAATCCTTTTGCGCAAACTTTTAAAAAACATTAGGTTAAGTTCTACTATTTCAAAGCTGCGTAGCTTCGTAGAAGAGCGCACTCAATGTATGTTAAATTACTAAATAAATATTATTATTATAATTAACTATCATCATCATCAGCACCATTAGCCGGACGACGTCTACTGCTGCTGGACGCAGGCCTCTCGCACAGGTCACGGCCACGAGCCACTTGCATCCAGCGGCTAACCTTTTTTTTTTTGGTGACGAAGGGGAATGCATTTACGCATGATACCTGGGAGCTCGGGTAGACCCCAGACCTATGTTAGACTCGGCCATTGGGTAGCAAGACCAACTAAACACCTACGGGAGCCTTCAGCCGCTATTAGTGGAGGGTCCCGGATATCTGCAGGCAACAGGACCCCTCCAGTGACAGGCTGGCCTCGGCGAAAAGGCCAGACTTGACCTCCTCGGGGTCTGTCAGGCTACTCTATGACAGTCCCCACGACGCCGTGTCTTTGGAAGTGGACCGGGTTCCCATCCCGGCCCGACACGGAACACAGGGGCACTACTGAAGGTGCGTCGGCAGCCTCCTCTCTCTCCCGCTCGTCGGCTTCCTTCTGGAACATGACGGTCTCGCAGAAGGAAGCCATCGCCTGGTAAGACTCGTCGCCGCCAAGCCACGCCACGATGATGCTCGACTTTGACGAATCCCCTCCGACGACTGATGTCAGATCGTGACGCAGCGCCGCCCATCTCAGGCACACCTCGAGGGTGTGCTGGGCCGAGTCCACCGCCGCGTCACAATCGTAACAACGAGTCGTCGGCTCCCTGCGGGCTGTCCTACACAGATACTCACCGAGGCAACCATGCCCGGTGAGTACCTGCGTCAGACGGAATGTGAGGAATTTGCCTTACGGCGCATCCGCCGGTCGAGGACCGGGCGCAAGGCAGCCGTTATCTCTCTACCGTACGGCTGCCGCGCCAGATCCTCCCCCCACCTCTGCACTAACGCCACATGCCCTAACCGGCGGCTAACCTAACTAACTACACTAAAGTATGCTTAATAAACCACGTCGCATGGATTGACTTCGTAGTTCACGAATGATAAAGTGAAATAATTTATTAGGTTACTATATAATTCGACCGTTAAAAATAGCCCTGTTATTATCACATGTTGCCTTGAATTACAAAACATGGCTATTGATTAAAGTTTCAGTAATGTAGATTTAGTTTACCGGACATTCTGACACAGGGGGCATTGACTGATGACATTCTGGGATTATCTTGGTAACTACGACGCCCATAGACATCCGCATAAACGTTATGCGTTATGACGCTTACACCAAGCGCAGTTGTGTGTTTAGCTTAGAATCAGTGCGCCCTTATTCAATTGCAATAATGCGTCACGAGATTGCTTAAAGCACTAATCGCCGTGGTTGAAAAAAAAAACACCCCAAATATATACCGGGGCCAGAGCGTACAAAATAGCTTTTCAGATAAGCATTATGAAACCATGCAATGTTAATTTCTAATACGCTCTTTGTGTCCCGAGGGAACTCTCTTACGCACTGCTTAGATTCTGGTGTAAGGTTTAAATCCTACGATAGCTACCTTGTTTCCAGCTTTTTTTAAACCATACGGGGGCAAATGAGAAAATGGAGCCTTTCGATGACTACCGACGCCCATTGACATTCGCATGATTGTTACGCAGATGCGTTGCACTCTTATCATCCCCACCCAATGTGCCACCGGCTACTCACCAACGCGCACGAAACGCGACAGCGACGCAGTCACTTTACGCCGGTATCAAGTCAGCGAAAGGTGCCTCCCCGGTCGCGCCGGCCTAATTCCGTTGCATAGGAGGACGTAGTGTTGTGCACTATGCATGGCACTACCTCCTCCTATGTAGCATGACACTACCTCTTCCTAAAAGCTACCACATTACTTAGCAATTTATTAATTATTATCAGTTATTTTTCCCTGTCGTAGTGGGACATACTATTACCAAGGAACAAATTGTAAATTAGCAATATAACCTATTTTGTTAATCGTCAATTTGTAATTATTGTGAGTTAATTGATTTTGAAGAGGTCACGAAGAGGCAGTAACACGAATCCATCTCAGAGCGACAGCTTTCGCGTTTCGTGCGGTTTGGAAGTCCCCGTGGCCCATAAGGCCGTAGTCGTGCTCTGACTGATCGCTTGGCATCTAATATATTCTATAAAAAATATATTATAAGAATATTTTTGCCCGTCCAGTTCTGAGTCCAAATAGAGAAGAATCTCAGAATCGGTTCAAGATGTGTCGAATCGAAAGCCGCATAAATTATAACAGTGTACATAGTTGTATTACATAGAAATAATATTTTTGATAACAATTTCACTACACCCTGTTGTGGAGTACCAAAGTCAATGAGTAATGCCTCAAAGTTGTGATGGAAGTTTTTATGACATAGTATACGCTCTGAAATGTATTTATGCTTAAATTTTTATTAGCATAAATAATAGCAAATTTGCATTCTCTGGACTCCGAGCAAAATATTATTCTTCGTGATGTTAGGCAGACATGTTACGTAGCGTTTGCAAAAATGTTCTTTCATAATGTTTACATTTTTATAACTTTTTAGTTTTTTCATAGTACAGGCAAACGAACAACCGAAGCCTTTCAACGACTGCCGACGCCCATGAACATCAGCACAATTATGCCAGTGCGTCCTTTTCTCATTTTCTCCCCCCCCCCCAATGGGCCACCTGCTAGTCACAAACCGCACGAAACATGTCACTTTACGGCGGTATCAATTGAGTAAAGAGTTGCAAATAGCTTACTACTGAAGCCCAATAGGCGTCATGGCAATCTTCTTTTTCATCTTAAGCCTTATCGCTTTTCTATATCAGATGAGGTCGGCTACCTAATGTAGGGGATTGGAGGAGGGTGCCAGTTTTATCACATAGCAAGTGCCTCTATCTCTCCTCTATCTGACCTCTGTAACCCGGAAGGGAAACTAAGTCCAATCCTAGATTAGGTCGAGTTCGAATACGCGGATCCGTGTTTCCTCACGATGTTTTCTTACACCGCACGAGCAGCGCAGAAAATGTCCTTAAGTTAGAAAAACTCATCGCTTCGTGACGGGATTCGAATCTCAAATCAAAATACAAGGTCATAATTCTCGCCACATTAAACCGATTTAATTAACGATTTCGTCCAATCACCGGTGTGCTGTTCAGTGAGCTGCGCGCTTTAATCGCTGCAGATTAGTACAACATCATGTACTTCAGTTGAGTCCCAGTAACCGATCTGGTCTAAAGTATCCGTTATAGTTAACATCTGTACGAATTTTAGGGTATAAACATTAGTATATCTAACTTAATAATTACTTTAAAATATTTCTTCTACGATACACTATTTTGATTTTATTGGGGTAACTAAGGGATAAAAGTGGGACTAATACTTCCCTATCCCTCTATGTGTCTATCCTGGTGATAAACAAGCTGTACCTCAAGAACCGTGTTAAACTGGTTAAAATTTCTACAGAAGATGCTTCCCTATTGCCACAATAGACAGATGACAAGTGTGTACAATTTTATACCAAATAACATAACGTACGTAGGCTCGCGAAAATAATCGTGGACTTATTTAAGTTGTAATACTCGTATCTCCGGCCAGTACGGAACCCATTGTATGTGTGCGACTCGCACTGACCACTTGGTACGCAACGTTCGGTTTATGAGAACGACTTGGACTAACCCGTTTTTTTACAAAAACATAGGCGTATCATAATATTGACGCCTCGTCAGATTCTATAATGTATAGTCAATGAGATAAAAAGTTTAGTAACAGGTCTGTGCTATGCGGAACAGCGGAATTTGGCCGGCATGACCTGGGAGGTACCTCTCGCCGCTCACAATATACCGGTGTATTGGGACGGCTTATGTGTTACCTTACGTGCGGTTTGGCTACGCCGGTGGCCCCTTGGGGGCAGGAGAAGGGCAACGCATCGGCGTTGTAATTATACGTATTTTCATGGGCGCCGATAGTCATTAAAAAAAGACTCCGATTTCTTGTTTTCCCCTCTATAACATAAAAGGACATTGAAGATACTTGCGAATAACATATCCGAAATTATTCGAAAGTGTTTTTGCCGTTTCATGTGGAAACAGAACGCACAAAAAACATTTGTGACATTTGTAGGGATAACAAGAAATATATCCCGTGTCACTTGCCAGGCTCCTAAATAATGGATAAACATATCTTACGACTGTATCATTTCTCATTGTGTTTGTGGCGGTTAATTAAGGCGCTTGGTGGCCGTTCCCGGAATGACGTCATATGTGCTTTATTGTTTTTCTTCGTTTTTTTATGTGTTAACCTATTATTATATTCCATGAACGTGAGCAAGGACTGCACAGGAATAAAGTCTTTGCCGGGTTGTCCTGCCGTTGAAAGATCCGGGACTCGCCACCATAGCGGCCGTAGGCTGTCGCAGTGGTTTTTAGTCTGTAGCAGCACTCTATGTGCTGAGCCCGGTTGGACGGCGCATAAAGCATTTACCCTGCGTAAAAAAGGAATAAAATCTCTGCTGTAGTAAACTGCTACGCCGTTGTCATAACGTGCTACGCCTTTGTAGCACGGCTACACGTATAGCATTTATGTTCCAACTTCTTATGCAATTTTCACTATCACCATCATAATCATCTTCATGTTAGTAAGCTTATAAGGATATCATCATAGTTTTCGCGTGAATTCGGATACTTTAGTCCTCTGCCTTATGACTTCCTTACGAATTCTATCGGACAAAGAAACACCCAACATAGCACGTTCATTAGCACGGCTATTTTTACTATACAAAATTTAAATTTTAAATATAATCTAATACCCAAAATAAAAAATAAAAAGGGGCTATGAAGATATCTATAAAATTTATTTTACAGATTTTTATAGCCCCGTTTTGTTGTTTTTAAACGACTTCTCAAACAGTAGACTATATTAATTTGTATGATAGATGATTAATTTGTAGATAAGCTATTTCTTTGTACATTTTACAGGAAGTGGACAGCATCATCGGCTTAGGAGCTTGGTATTTACTTTATTTTTTTAGTTATATATTATTTGAAATAGCTCAAGCTAAGCTTACCCGAAGCAAAATTCGTAATTTTTGTAACTTTTACAAGTAATGTTTACAATCATAGTTGAGTAGTAATCATAGTTGTAGGCGTCATTGAAGCGTTACGGGGGAATTGGGCCGATACGACTGGGGAAGTACGTTTCACATACACGATGTCGCTTTAAACGTAATAGTTATCGCTTAAAATACATTTAATTGGCACGAGCATATAAACAAAAGTCTAACTGTGTCGAACAGAGAGTAGGACAGAAAAAAAATTATTGAAGCCAGCGAAGGTTCAACTATTAATAACGTTAAAAGGAAAAAAATATAGATAAACAAAAACGGAATCCGCTATTAAACGAGAAAAGCGATATAAATCTTTTAAACGGCCGGGCAACTTGGCCGATAACACGCTTGTGTAACAGAAACCTTGACCGGCACCAGGTCCCCGGTTTTATATTGCCAATACAAATATTGGCAATATTATAACATGAAGCGCCGTAAACTATGCCAACAAACTTTAAAAAATAAATTAAACGCGGAATCTATTAAAAAAAGGAATACGAAACCCAAATCTTTTTTTTAAAGGAAACTTCTCTTTGTGACATGGTGCAGGGACCGTTAGAATGCCCGGTCTAGTGTTTTATTTAGTCGTGAAACGGGTAAAAATGAAATGAAAAAGAAGATTAGATAGTTTGCCGCTGCGTTAACTTGTTGCTAGATTAATTATTTCCCGAGAAGTGCACCATTCTGTCATTGTTCGTCATTGCAATGTAGACAAGGTCTGTAAGGTCGACTTTATACCTGCACACGTGCCTGCTAAAGATCCGGTTCTTCTCAGTTTTTTATGTTATTATGGTGTAACCACTATTAATTTAAATGGATCTGCAAGCAGCGGTGTGGCCAAGAAACCATAAAATTAACGGCCTTCTTAGTTTTCGATAATATCCCGGTGAAGAAGGGTCTGATGGTCATTTTAAAAAAGAATTATAAAATAGTCTCTTTAAAATATATCATTCAACTTCTTTTTAGGGTTCTGTTCCCAAAGAGTAAAAACGTTTACCTCTATTACTAAGACTCCGATGTCTGTATCTGATGAACCGTGAAAGCTTGACAGTCATAATTTGCACGAATGATTTACTTCTGTTGCGACTTTAACACCAAATACTAAATAATAGAACGAAATTATTATTTGAGGGGGCTCGGATACGATTATCTAGCAAGATCGGGCAGAAACGTGTTTTTGACCGATCTTGCTAGATAAATAAAACAAATTAGAGATAGAGAAATCTCTATCTCTAATTTGTTTCACTTATCTAGATTAATTTAGATTGAGAAAACATGATCATGTGTCTCAAGCTCGTAGAGCGTGCCAATACAACAACGGAGATATTATGGAATTTTCCACTTCCTCTTCAATATTCTTTTTGATATCTATTCTCTTTCCTATTTACGTTCTCGTTTTCGATTAAAATTAAAATAATTTAATTATATTTTAGTTCCTACTTAAAAGGACAATCCTTTTAACTGTATACAGTGTACCAATGCAATATTGCAGCTGACATGGCTATCATGACTCGGAAGTTGCCTTTCACACATAATAACGGCGTAGAGATGGTGCCATGTTGTTGGGTTTTAGTTTGGCGTCGGTTGCGGGTATCAGGTAGCGGATTAAGTAACTGTGGGTAAGCATTTGTACAGGTGTTTATAGGTGGCGGTCTCTTCTAGACTCCGACTGCAGATTTGTCACGACATCTCATATATAGAGTAGGTTCATCTATAATTAAAAATGTCAGAAATATTAGTATGTGGAAGTATTTCGAAACTTAAATAAGTCTTAACAACAAAATCTAAAAAATATTTTTTCAAACGAAATAAACCAGGTAACAATAATTTAATTTTATTGCATGTAAGTGAGATCACTAACCTGTAATACAATAATTCATTCAAGCCTAGCTTTTTCCACATTAAATACATTTATTTACATGTCTTTTTAGTTTTTCCGTTCATCGATAAATCACCTTATATATTGTGATACAGTACTGTTTATTCGTCACAATTGTTAATGACAAGAATAGCAATAATTAATTACATTTGAAAGAAAGGGAAGGAATGATAAAAGACTGTCATTGTTTCCAGCGTAATTTGAGGTCTAAGTAAATTATTTTCAGAAATTTATACACATGAAGTTTACTTACCTATGAAATGTAATGCCATCTTCTTTGATATTAGACTTCCTGCTATTTTTTACCACACCCCTTTACACAGGAGGGCACGACTAATTTTAATTAATGATATATTATAGTAAAAGGTCTTTGCGCAATCAGATAATGTCGACGGATCGCGAAACTGGTCGATACTAAAGAATATTTCGAGCTCTGTGTCACATATACATCTATATAAGAGCAATTCGCTAGACATTTTTCGCCCAGCACTAGGCCTCTATGGGTTATAACGTCGTGCTATATAGTTATATTACTATATATAGAAACTATAGCTATTTATAATATTAGGATAGATTCACCATACGACATAGTATCTTTTAGAAAGGTCATAAGCATGTACGACAAGTATTTTTTTGCCATGATAACGTCTTGTAAACTGCATGCGCGAAAAAGTGTGACGTCATGGTAACGTTCCGAATCATAGCCATGCTTCAAATGGGTGAATCCTGCGAGCGAGAGAACGTAACAAGTCCTCTCTTTCACTGACCAATTAGAGAATTATCACTCATCGTATGTTGGCAGGTAGATAAATATACCAACCCGATGGACTGACGACTTGATTAAGGTGGCGGAGAGCCGCTGGAAGCAAGTGGCTCGTGACTGTGACCTGTTGCGCTCTGTGGGGAGGCCTATATCCAGCAATTGACGTCATTCGGCTGATGACACCATGATCTACTACTAATAGACCACCAGTTTTATTACGTATGTAAAAAAACTTAAGTTTCCCGGTTTCTTAGGTTTAACACAACACAACATCGCTGTTTAAAAAATATAAAATTTAAAAACACCCTAAAAATAGAAGACGGCATTTTACTCTGAGTGATAAACTTAACCTTCTTAATTAATGTCTTGTGCGGTCGCAAGTCGGGACCTCTTATGTTCGGAACCAGGCGGAGAATGAAATTTCTAGTTTTCTTTGCTAAAAACATAAATTAGTATTATTAAATTAAATGTACAAGTATTTAAGGTGCTTGGGTAAATGGGTGGTGAATATGAATTTTAACAAGAGTTTGAGAGGTATTCTACAGTCGAAATAGCTTTTGTTTGCAACATGGAAGTTGAAGTACATAACCAAATAATTACAAACAGACACTAGTTTATAAGTTAAAGCCCCAGGAAATCAATTTCAAAACGATATCCAATCTCATTTATATTTTCATACTGCGCGTGAAAATTCACAGACAAACAAAAATCAAAGTAATTATTACCCATCTATCCGCTATATATTTTTCGCGTATCCAGTTATTTATTGAGTAGGTATACACAATTCACACTCGGGCATAATTAAAGACGTCGGGTTTTTATACTCAACTATGCATATAAACCATTAGTGCTGTCCGTTACTGTCCTTTGTCAGGTTTATCCCCTGTCGGAGTCTGACCAGAAGAGAATGTAAGTAGAGAAGGGACGCCAGACTAAAACGCGCCAGATCATCTCGAAAGGGAAATCCAATGTGGTTTACTCTCTGTCTCTCTTTTCCGTTAATTTCTCTCTATGCAATGCGCATGCGGAATTTAAAAAAAATAATTTAAATAAATTAGATAAACAAAGATAGTAATTCATTCTCATCTTCAATCTCTATTAACCAACACGGGCACTCGCCGTCATAGGCCTATGGCTTCTCTTCTTTATCTATACTATCTCTATAAAGCTGGCGCATTATTTGCACGCGAGTGACTCACACCGGCGCGACACACCGTTTCACATCCCGAGTCTCAAAAGCCTTCCAAGCATGACGCGCCAAACCCTATTTGTAAGACATAATTTTGTCCAGTAATAACGCCAGTGAAAGTTGAGCCTTACGGTGTCGATATGTTTACGCTCCGCTTGAGATGCAAATGATAAGTAGTTGCTTTGAGATTTAATTCACACTCAAGGCTAGATTGTATATTTGATAGATTAACCAAAGATAATTTGAATGCTGATTGTAACTATATAGAGCTAAGTTTAGGACAGATCACTGGACATAGGTATTATTTTAAGAGCCACTATGGAAACATTCTATAGACCCTTTTCATGTGTTCTTTCATAAATAAATTTATAGAGATAATATAGATAGAGGAGGGAAGATGTTTGTTTAAGTCGTAAGAGAAAGCAAATATCGTTTACTGTCTGTCTCTTTTTTCAATCCGATATTAGATAGACATAGATAATTAGTTGGAGGTAGTGCCATGTTGCATAGGAGGAGGTAGTGCCACGCTGCATAGGATGTAGTATCCTCCCATGCAACGGAATTGGGCCGGCATGACCGGGGAGGTACCTCTCGTTCACTTGATACCGCCGTTATCTGACACCTATGGTGTCGCGTTTTGTACGGTTTGTGATTAGCCATTGACCCATTGGGGGTTGAGAAGGAGGGCAACGCATTCACTTCAATAAGTTCTTTTTTTTGTCTAATTCTCTGTTCGACACAGCTTGAGTTTCGTTTATCGTATAAACGATACTCAAACTGTCACATGTCAATTAAATGTATTTTAAATTGTCCAGCAAAGCGACTTGCGATAGCATAACTATCACAAATTAAAAGCGGCATCGTGTATGTGAAAGGTAACCGGTGGCCCGTTGGGGGAGGTAAAAAGGAGGGCAACGCATCGGCATAATTATGCTGATGTTCATGGGTGCCGGTAGCCATTGAAAGGCTCCGATCCCTCGTGTGTCCCTCCATACTGTAAGAAAAGTTATAATAGTGCGTTCCCATCTTTCTTCTCTATTAACTAAAACGGACACTCGCAGTCATAGGCCTGTCTATAGCGCCCCTACTATGTCTATTTTTTGGATGAGAGTGGTTTATTATAAAATATATAAAAAATATTGGCCATTCTACTTGATACTGTTTTTAGGCTTTTGTATTTATACTATAGGGGAAACGAGTAACAAGAGCTTTTTGATGACTACTGAGGTCCATAGACATCTGCATACTTGTTATGCATATGCATTGCCCTCCTATCCTCCTCCCCTCCAATGGGCCTCCGGCTACTCATAAACCACACCAAAGCTATAACTTTACGACGGTATCATGTGGGCGAGTAGCGCACCCCGGCTGTGCCGGCCAATTCGATCGCGGTGCAGCGTGGCACTACTCTTACCTACCTCTTACAAAAGCGTGCTTGGAATATCTGTTGTTTGACCATCCTCAGATCTGTTATCATACAACACCCTTTTGCTTTTGCTTTATCTACATCCACCCAGTATTACCTTGTACACCTTTTTGTCCGAAGAAAAAGAAATAGCTTGTATACCGCTTTTTTTAAACGGGCATAGCCCATCACGATTTCCCATCGCTGCTACTCCTGTCTACAGGATCGACAGCAGCCAGCACTTGTAACCCTTTGATATAACCGCAGGGGGCCCGAGGTAATGTAATAAAACTGCCTTGCCTGCAAACGAATTGGAGGGGTTCGAAGCGTTTCCTGATTTACACTTCTAATCAGACCCACTGGGTCTCGCAATTTTTCCCTTTTCACAATGTCCTCCAAATTTCGTATCTCATAAATAATTTTAAACATCAGTCAGTTGATTAAATGAGCCCAGCAAACTTCTCTCAAATTTCCTCTTTATATTTTATTTGGAAAAACTTATTAACAAACAAGTTTTGACGTTGATTTTGGGAGGAATTAAAAATAGTCTAAGGAGAAGAATAAATTTATTGCAGATAAGTACAATGTTATCGGAGTTGCGAGAAAGATCTGAATTTTTAATCAAACGATTCAAAAATAAAACGTCTGCATAGGATTTCATCGACAGCTTTCCTGAAATGAAAACGCTTATTACAATAAATCTACTTTTACGGATTCTATCGCGGTATATTTAATTATTTAACTAGCCCGACGTTTCAGAAGCTTTACGGCAACCGTGGTCACAGGAAGACTCAGATGACAGATGTCCTGATGTTATAAGTTTTTAAAAGTACCCGAAGAATTATAATTTTAGTTCTTCCGATTAACGCAAACAGTACTTATTATCAATCTTGCTGACTTGACGGGTTAGGTTTATTTTTGATTAGATTATGTTTACCGCTGGGTTCCGAGCAGAGGCATGAAGTTGGCCCCTGCCATTACATTAGATTTGATAAAACGCAAATCCTCACTAGGGTCACCGATTCCTTCCAAGGATGACCCGTAAGGCTATTGAAATTAAAAAACTTCCAAATTTCAATAGACAAGATGGCTGGGTCCTTCCTTCTGCTTGGGACCCATTGATAAACATAATCAAATCAAGAAGTAAAGATAACACTTTAAGATAACAAAGCTTCTGTAGCGTCGGGCTAGTTAAATAGTTAAATAAACCGCGATAGAATCCGTAAAAGTAGCTCTATTGTAATGAGTAATTTTCGCGTAAACTTAAGACATCAATATGAGAACACTCAATTGGAATAATATGTAATGTTGAAGGAGCTTCGAGAAGGATCTAAATTCTGAATCGAGCAATCGATAAATAAATAAAACCACTGCTTAAGATTTCATCGAAAGCTTTTTGAACTGAAAACATAAAAGTGAACTGAAAAAAGAACGAATGAATGAACTTGAAACGGCACCTTCACAGTAATGGTGCGAATAATCAGTACGTTTAACAAATTATTTGTGCGCTCTTAATTTACTTCATAGGACTTCCTTCCTAGGAATTACTTCTGTAGGACGCCTTCACAATACGCGTTCATAAATTTATTTTAAGAGAAACTTTTTTAGGAAGTACCAAATGAGTACCAAAGCCCTTTTGTGGTAATTTATTGTTCGTTTCAGAAGGAAAATCCCGTCTCCGCGCCTAATTAATACACTGTGTGAATAATAGAAAGAATTTCGTGATAAATTTAATGAGATATTATGGGTCATACTTATATGGGAATGTTCTTATATACGTTTATCTGAAATATATAAAACAGGGTCTCCAAAGGCGTCTGTCTGAATGTGATCGATTAACGGATTTCAGTCATTGATTGTGTGATTCCCGAGGAAGGTTTCAGTTTGTTTTTTAATTTCGCGGGGAAATGCATTTATACACTGCCATCGGACCTGGGTGGGATCCGATGGGTGTGTGGGACTGGCGGCTTACCAAATACCCACTCAAACCCCGCGGATGCCATCGGCCGCCTATACTGAGGTACCCCGGATCTATCAGCTACAAGGCACCTCGGCGACTAGCCAGCCCCTCCAGAAGGACCGGTCCTCAACAAATAGAAGGCTAATCCGACAACCTAGATCAGCCCCCTCCACTGTCAGGAACGTATAGATTCACGTTCCCATCGTGACCCTGGGCTAAGAGCTTCCAATCTAAGGAGGCGGCACAAGTTGCGCGTAGCGCCTTTGCCGAAATCTTACCCGTCGTCTGCGGTACGGACCGTTCTCCGCCTCCTATTCTCTGGCCCGCTCCACGGCCTCCTTCTGGAACATGACCGTCTCACGGAAACTCCGTTACCGAACGAAGACGTCTTAGTGCATCGATGGTCAACCGTTGTGAGCTCCTCTCCTGGCCTCGTGAAGCAATCATGGGTCCCTTAATAGAGCGTCCATCTTCATCCTTTGATAAACCCACCACCGGTCCATTATTCAGGGACACTACCTCCTGCGACGTGATCGTGTCGATTGCACGCTCTGCCGGGCGCTCCTGAGGATTAGAGGACTTTTCCCTTTCCCTTTACCCCTCCCCTTAGCAACTGCAATTTAAGATGACTGAACTTCAGCAGACGTTGCAGTCCTCAATGCCACAGATGCTGAGAGCGTCGCGATTGTGCCCTTGTTGATTTCACCAATTCCGAATTGTCTCCCGCCAAAGGTGGACACACGATCGACTTAGCCGGGAGGCGTGCCTCCAGTGCGGCAAGACGGCCATCGACTAGATTACCTACTAGCTTGGTAACGATCCCTTCTAAAATATTCAACTGCTCAGTCGTCATTGGACTCGATTTCTGAGCAATTCTGCCCTCCTCAAAATCAAGGCGATACGCCCGCAGGTCTTCACGTAAATTGGCCACCTCCCTTTGAAGACGCGCATGGTCGGCCCTGAGGCGCCTGGTCTCTTCGCTCAAGCTTGGCCTCATGGGCGCATATTCTTTCCACTTAAAGCGGCACGTCCTTCTATACTATAGCCTTCTTAGAAGAAGGCTTCTGGAAGGCCCTTTTTTCCAGAGAAGCAGCAAACTTTGCCTCGCTATCCTCCGCGATGCGCACCTTCAGTACACTACGCGCCCTCGTGAGTCCCGAAGACACAACTCCTTTGCCTTGCCACGCTTTGGCAGATACGGTGCGCTTGCTACATCACCCCTTGTCGCCTTACCGGAACCGGTGTCGCGCTCGGTAAAAAGGCGCTTTCCGGTCCCCATCTCAGTGTCTAAAAACTCCTCAACGGTGTACCCTTCCTTGTCACTTTGTTCTCCCTAGGCTCCCGACTACATTATCCGTACCCGACATAGTTATGATCCAACATTAAAATTCATATACGCAAGATCAAATCGACCGCGACGGGACACTTATTGGCAAGTCCGACGCGACCGCAGCTGAGCGTACAAAATGACGCCCACCACGTGTAAACACCCCACAATTCCCTCGATCATCCAACAAGACCAACTATTTCGTTATCGGAAATAATTAATTGGTCCATATAGACGGACCTAGAGGTTTGCATTTAAAGTACTAACAAAAGCTCACGGCACAAGTTCAAGACACAATACCAAGAAACCTACACTAAACAAAATAAACAACACCTCTTAACAACTTTTTCCTTATCACTAGCGACACAAATCGTAAACAAAAAATGAATATCTATGTACGCCAAAGACGTACATAAATATTTCAAATAACACCGAACTAATAAAATAATTATAACAACTCCGACCTCAATAACAACTCGAAAAAAACCCCAATATTAGCGCCCCCAATATTAGCGCAAGACCTCCCTTGCGAATGGCCACCGGAAACAGACTTCACAAAGGAAAGAGCATAGCAGTCTGACATTTTGTGGTAGTAGTATAACAGTGTGAGGTCTTCGAACGTGCTGGCTCAGTTCGACTGCAATGCAGTTGACATTCGACCGTCACTTCATTTCCCCAAAAACTTACTGGTCCATCGGTCATCTGCCTCACAAGCATATCTGCCGCGTAATAAGTTCGTCAACAAACATTATTCATTGTTTTAATTGAAAGTAGTGTCGCCCAGTGGTTTCACCCGCGTATTTCCATTTCTATTGGTCCGGTTCTATGCTGTATATATATAGGTCTAATACCTAAAAGTAATATGAAAAGATAAATTATCCAGAGGTATACAGACCTAATTTTGTATGAACTTATAATTTAGGTTTAATATTCGTTGAGGATACTTAGGCTCTGTTTTATTAGGGTTAGAATCAGATGGGCGTGTTTGTCCTTTCATTTATTTATCCCTCAATCCTTAGACTGCCGACTTTATTGTCAGCCAGCCGACAATAAAGTCGATTTGGTTTCATGACATTTTCGCCATATGTTTTAAAATTGTACGAATGTTAAAAACTAAAGGAAATATTTCAAGGTAGCAGTATAATAACATATACTACAATAATACTTATACAAGTAATAATATCCTGGCCGAGTTTCGGCTGCGCCGGCTATCTCTATAGAGATTAGCCAACTGCGCAGAACATAGGTACATACGTGTGTGCACAGGGACAAGTGCACTCTATATTGGCTCGTTATCCCATTCAGATGGGACGGCTTAACGTGCTTTCTGAGGTACCAGGGTGTAGCACCCCCGTGCCTCGGATAGGCACCTCTGGCGCACATGCACTCACTATAAGTACTGCGCCAACCGCGACCAAAAATTGACATCATTGCGGATGCGAATTCGAATGTCAAAACACATGTTAATTGCGAATTGACACATACATTTGCACAAACGGAAACAGTTATTTCACAAATTAGTTTCTTCTCTAAAGACAGGATATTATACTGCTGCCACGTCGAATATATTCCTTTATCCGATGTCCTATAGGCACGAGTCTTCCCCAAAATCCAGCCTTGGGCGTCATAGACATGGAATCGACAAACGTCCCTCTGATAATACACAACCTTGAACAAGACAAACATATGTACATTTGGAAAGACCTAAATTAACAATTTTGTGCTGTGTGGGGGTGGCCTAAGAATACCCCCACCCTCAATCCAAGCCCAGGGTGAAGTAAAAGTCGTCAAAGGGCAATAGTCTCTTAGGATCTGGGAGGCTTCGGCGACCTGATTGTTTGGTGTCCCGTTTGCTTCATAGTGATAGTGAAGTAGACGGGAGCACCGGACAGCGGTCGCGCCGAGTGATGGCCATCATCAATCGGTCCGGCTACAGGCTGCAGTGGCGCCGGTCCGAAACCTAATCTGCGATTGCCAATCCGCCTGCTCTGCGTAGCAATTACGAGCATTTACCTTTAATGCATGACAACAGCAGAATTTGGCCTCTAGTTCACTAGTCCTGGCCACGGTAGCGGCCACGGCAACTGTGAAACAAGGGGTGTTAAGAATGTCCCGGCTACGTATAACGGACGAACGATTCGACCAGATAACCACTTAGTTGAGCGGGAGGTGGAACTGGGAAAAATCCGATGGCACGTTCTGGGGTTTTGTGAAGTCCGAAAACAAGGTGTGCACGATAACTCTGCTATCGTGTCACCTATTCCACTTCAGGGAAGGCGACACTCCATCACAAGGCGGCGTAGGATTCCTCGTAAATAAGTCCCTCGTAGGCAACATCGTAGAAATCTCTAGTGTGTCGAGTAGGGTGGCGTATCTCGTACTCTCGTATCTCGTGAGTTTAACTCACTAAGAGCTACAGCCTCAAATTGATACAAGTATACGCAGATGACGACGTGAAGGCAAGTTATGAGGATGTCTTAAGGGCCTTACGTAACACCTGTAAGTCCCACTGTAATGTTGTAAACTTTAAAACCAAAATGGGAGTATGAAATGGTGTCGAATCGAGTCTGGGATCACATGGAGTCGGAAGTCGAAATCGCAGCCGGCAATTGCTGGTACACTTCCTCGAGAAAGAGGGCCTTTTCTTAATGAACTCCTATTTTAAGAAGAGGGCCATATAGAAAGTGGACATGGCAGAGCCGCAATACTGTGACAAGGAATGAGATTGACTTTAATATGGCGGACCGAAAGCAAATATTTAGGAATGTCTCCGTGATCAACAGATCTAAAACGGAAGTGATCACCGATTGGTTAGAGGATCTCTGAATATGGGCTTTCGATGCGAGCATGTCCGTTTAGAACAGTCAACACTCCGACCTAACTTCCGGCGAACCACGGTAGGTATCAAGAAATTCCAACTGGAATTAAAAATACGTCGGAAAGTACAATGGAATTTGACGAGGCCATGAGTGGCGTGATTGATTGCATGCGGGATGAAACTCTCAGATGAGACGCTTGGATTTATGAGCGAACGTTACGTCTACCGGTGTCAAGCTCCTTTCTAAGCAAATCCGCAACGGGTTATCTTCCTTCCCTTCGGCTCAACCGCTTGGTTGAGCCGAATTGAAGGTTTTTGTGGAGAAGCTTGGAAGAAATCATTTGACAAAAGTTAGGACTGATTCTGGGGTTACCGTTTCTTCTCAGCCTGAGATCTTATCTGAAGCTTTCTATAGCAAGTTATATACGTCGCACGCTCCTCATCCCGATACCCTGAACAACGATCCGCGTGAAAGCCTGATACGTCATTTGCCAGGCGATCTTCTGGACGTCAGCTTGAGTGAGACTAGTTAGAGAGAAAGGCTCCAGGGAAGGGCGGAATTACAGTCAAGCTGCTTGGGGCAGGAGGTGTACCCGTGTTACGAGAGCTAAAAGATTTTAATTTTGTTCTTCAGCGGGGCGTACCTCCCAAGGCATGGCTTGTAAGTGACGTTGTTTTATTTTTCAAAAAGGGTGACGAATCACTTCTTCAAAATTACAGACCAATTTCACTTCTAGGCCATATTTACAAGTTATTCTCAAGAGTCTTGACGAATTGTCCCACCACAAAGTATGACGAATTCCTGCCACCGGAGCAGGTTGGGTTTCGCAGAGGATTCAGCACCATGGATTACATTTTCACAATAAGGCAAGTTGAACAAAAGACATATGAGTACAATCAGCCGCTGTACCTTGCCTTTGTTTGCAGCGTTTGACTCTGTTGAAACCTGTGCTGCTCTGGAAGCTATACAGCGATGTCAGGTCAATTGGCGATGCGTCGAAGTGCTGAGAGCATTGTATGACGCTGCTTTTATGTCCGTTCTGATTCCGGGAGGTCAAACAAGACCAATCCAATTGCATTGAGGAGTGCGAAATTTCCCAGAAACTGTTCAATAATGCTTTGGAGGATGTCTTTAAGGCTTTATACTGGGCAGAATGCGGCATAAACATTAACGGCAAGTACCTCACACAGGTTCGTTTCTCCAGCGATATCGTTGTGTTGGCCGAATCGTTGGTGAGCTTGCAGGAAATGTTGTACAGCCTAAATGAATTTTGTCTTAGGCGGTTCCTAAATGTTCCATTTTAGTCATATGTAGTGCTATTTTGCATTGCAGCTAAATTGGGCCGGTTCAATGGTACCATAGGGCAACAAACTAGTTGCCTATTGGTAGGGCGAGGTACAATTGTTACATATATTGTATATTATATCCTTTGGCCATTGTCTTTGGTCAATGTCATTTGGTCAATGTCGATGGTGCTATTCTCAAAATCGTAGACGAATAAGTCTACCTCGGGCGACTATTGCAATTAGGTGGACATAACTTCGAGAAGGAAGCTGATAGAAGGACTCATTTGGGTTGTACAGCATTCCGGAGGCTTCGGCTAAGATCGCTCAAGTGGCAAATGGGCTGGTCCAAACACTCAGAAGAACAGATGGCAGATGGCAATAAGGTTGTGGAGCGGAGGCCGCGTTTAGGAAAACGAAGGGTTCGTCAACCGTTTACCAGGAGGGAAGGCGATCACCGTGCAGTAGCCGGTCCGGGATGGATGCGAGTAGCAGGAGATCGATCGTCTTGGCGTTCATTGAGAGAGGCCTATGTCCGGCAGTGGACCAATAAGGGCAAATAATGATGATGAAATTAGTAATTATTATTATTCACATCAATAAATAATAATAATTGTTAATTTAGGTCTTGTAAAAACGGTAGCCCTCAGGGATATATTAGGAGACAATAGATAACCTTCGATAGAGATAAAGCCTTCAAAGCAAATTCGAGGAGCTTAATCCCATTTGGGGCTTTCGGAAGTGAACCCTGTGGGTCTCATTGTAGCACGAGCCTGGATTAGCTCGCTTCAACGGATTAAGCACTATAGATATTGGTTTTGGCATTGTTCTCAATGTAAAGAATTAAGGGATTAATTGTTTAATTAACGCATTATCGGAACGGCGCATCCGCCAAATGCGCTATCACATTTTCATATAAATTAAGCAAGCAAAATATGGAAATATGATCCAAATAGTTAGAGAAAATAGGTTTCGTATGTTCCTTGTAAGATTTCCGATCAAAACGTATGCAATGCATATACATTGGATGTGTAGATGTTTACAGTAAAATTTATCAGTGAAACTAAAAGTTAGGAATGATTTTCAAGTTCGTTTTTTTTTTTCAAAAATCGCATAAATTTGGAGTGTTTATAAAGTGATAAAATTTTAAACACAAATAGGCACTGACGGGCGAAGAGGGGCACAGAGTCAAGGCCGCGGACGCCGAGGGCCACTCATTAACCTGTCCGTCTCGATTAGACCGTGCGCCTGTTTACTTTACTTTTAACCTACTTCCAAAGGTTTTTGGTAAAAGTATGCGAACAATTATTTTCGTATCGAAATATCTCATATTTATAGGGAAGCTTCGTATCTGATATTGCTGTATCCGATGAACATGGTGCTCTTGGAGAAGCCCATCTCTCGCATAACACCACCGTGAAGTGACGGCTATGCTGTCACGTACCATGCGCTCCGTAAGAGTTTTGAACCTAACAGGACGTACAAATATTATGAACAATCTGATTAACTTCAGAGGGATGGTCGTTAGAATACAGGATAAGGTACCTCATATAAGAAGGGGGGGCTAAAGAGCAAGAGGAGCTGGCGTAATTGCGCATGGGGCTAGGGGGGAAGATAGGAACCTCACCCCATCTGCGGAGGTGGTGTCGGTCACTTAAGGGGTTGACTAACCGTCCAGGTATGTCCTAATGATTTACAGTTCCGGGGCACCTCACTAATGGCGACACTGAACCCCACCCAGGGCCGGTGGTGGCGCGTAAATGCGTTTCCCCGCGTAAACAAAAAATAATTTATAAAGGATATGTCTGACAGCGGTAGCCGATGGTAATAATGACTGTTGATCATTGTGACATGCTGCGACACCAACTTCACGTATATTACGATCTTTTATAATCGGATGAACTTTACTATTCAAGAAAAGTTCTAGTGTATTTATTTGTGTATATGACAATCAAAAACTTGTTAATGATGGTCACCTGTCGTGGACATCGCTGACACCTAATAAATTAACGTTTCAAATTTGCTTTAATAAGCTGATGAGGGGTGAATGCGCTTTAGCGCTTTTAGTGTCAGCATTAAGGCTTAATAAAAAATCCAGAGTTCATTTTTAAAAATAATCGCCGACTTAGGCATAGAATGTTGAGTTGTGGCCATATCCCAGTATACAAGTTGTTTTGGCTGTAAGTTTATTGAGTGAATTATACAGAAGTTCCAGATTTGTTGAAGAGGTTAAATGCGGACTTTACATTTAGCAAAGTTCGCATTTTATACAACAAATGGCAGAAATGATAGAAAATGTACTTTTACCCAAATGCTACAACACAATGGAATTATCATTTCCATGCCTTTACAAATCTGCGACAAAAAACTGTTTGAAAGCATTTCTATCGACGTTGGGGACGGGCCTATCTAAAAATAGCTGGAAATCGTTCCGCCTCATTCCATCTCAAGTGAGACACGTTTGATAGATTTCAACGAGGTAAGGACTCGTTCAGACTCTATTGATTTCTCCAATATAATATTTCGAAATTCAAGCCCAGAATTGAAACTGAAAATGGCAAAACCAACACTCGCAGTGGCCATTGGTCCAGCTTAACTTTGCTTCCATGATGTGCATGCTGCTAGGAAAGTGAAATGCGAAAAAGATTACAACTGCAGGTTTTTGTAACTTTCCAAACTGGCCATTGCAAAATATAACCTAATTTTTACAATGTGCTTTTATATATTTAATCACAACTGCTTGGATCTGATCATCTGATACATAGTACCTGTAACACCTGTGTTTCAGGTACCATACTTAGGGTACTAAGACTGGCCTAGGCTAACGTGGTAACGTGGTATCCCCACCATGCCTTGTCGTGGCGGTGGGGTTTAGTAGCCTGGGAAGAACCCGGGCGAAGCCAATTGAACCGAGGGGGATCGTTACACCCCTCTTATAAGAAGAGGGGACTAAATATTAGGAGGAGGAATCGCTCTCGATACCCCTCTTATAAGAAGAGGGGACCAAATAGCTACAGGAGGAGGCGCTTTTGCGTACTGGGCAAAGGGCGAGGATTGAAACTTCACCATATTGCACTGTCCCAAAGGCGGTGGGGTTGTCCGGTAGTGCGGGGCATCCCCATCTGTGGAGGTGAAGTTGGTCCCTTAGGGGGCTGACTAGCCGTCGAAGTGCCCTGATGATTTGCTTCCGGGGCACCTCACCAAGAGAAGATTTCTTGCTGACGCCATGTTTCGTATCTTTGTAAGCATTAGAATGTCTTAATTCTCTTAAGTTTTTATTCTGATAGTAGTATTTACATGTGAAAAATGGTTGTTAAAATCTATTTAATTGTCACTGAGTAAATATATTGCCTGATTTTAGCTGGCTCATGACGCCCAGAGAACGGGACGGGATCTTACTGATCGTGTGTTCCTTTTCAGAGCTCTACTCCTTTTCAGAGCTCTACTCCTTTTCAGAGCTCTACTCCTTTTTCGTTATTTCCTTTTAAGTTTAGATGTAATATGAACATAAGAGATATCTTATGTTCAATAGGTGAATACCTACCACCTATTGAGGTTGACCGTTAAAGAACAGTCAGTCTGCTGCTTAGAGGATTTATAATAAGACATATAGAAAGGAGCAACCGGGTTACAGCAGGAGCAACTGCTAGATATACTTTATACCCTCATTTTTTACTAATCCTAATTAAAAATTGTATTGATTCCATTTTTATTTCTGATAATGTTCCACGTTTGTTCATGATTGTGAATATGGAGAGAACATGATTAAATAAATGTATCTAAAGGTTTAACACACCTCAAATAGTCCTTTATTCCCCTACGTGACTCCTTTTATAGAATTATAGAATTTAATATAAATACTAACACATCTACAGGAAATATCATTTTGGAGGCAACCTATTCCTGCCAGCCAGTACATCGCCGTGTCTGTGAAATAATCCGTTTCAAGGACAGAATTGTAGTGAAAATGTGTAGTGGAATTCGTGTACACATGGAAAGTGTCGTGTAAAATCACAGGTCTACTCATAATAGAACTGGTGACTGGTCTATTTCAACAGGAGCCTTATATGGGGTAAGCTTCTGAAACGTCGGGTTAGTTAAATTATTAAATAAACCGCGATAAAATCCGTAAAAGTAGTTTAATTGTAACGAGTAACATTCGCATAAACTTAAGACATCAACTATTGAGGACCGATTCAATGACATGGTATCCACATCGGAATATGAGAATGAGGGAATAGAGAGAGACATCTGTGTTTACGCAAAAACTTGATCCCTTTAACATGTCGTCTTAGCACTTCCCTGTAGAGATGATCACCGTAGCCAGTATTCGGCTAGGACGAGAATAGGAATTTAGGACGAGAATGTTAGAAAATGATAATGATTTTGATATAATCTTCTGTGTTCATCGGGATAAAGCGCGTTTTCACTATATACAAGACCGGTTTATTCTTGAAGATATGAGCCGATACGCTGAGCGACGTGGACCGAGGAACACGGATATCCGGCCTCGTGTTAGCACGCCAGTATAGTCAAAAAGATTCACCGTTTTTACACACACGCTAAAATATACACACGCAAACGCTTTGTTGGCTGCTCAAGCGAGCGAGCGAGTCTGTATATTGTAAAATTGTGTATATTACCAACTGATACCAAAAGTGTAAGAACTTTTTACTACATTGTCTCCTATTACTAGTTGTTACCTGCGACTTCGACCGTGAAGACTTTTGTAGCTTAAGTATTTTTATAGTATAGACAAACGATGAATCGGAGTCTCCTGGCGACAACCGACACTTGTCCCCTCCACTGGGCCACCAGCTACCCACCAACCGCACGAAACCGACACCAATGACATCACTTTACGGCGGTGTCATGTGACTGATACCTCCCCGGAAGTGACGGACCAATAAGTATTGTACAATTTTTTAACACCTACTTTTTAGTCTACATTTCGTAAATATAGGCCAATCTAAGAAACGAATTTGAACAGTTTTGTTTTTTAGTTGTCATTCCTTTTTTACTAATTGTTCAAAATTTTCGATAGCTTAGGCTTGATTACGTCATCAATGGCAAAAAGATAGCTATCAGCCTTTGCCTATATTTTATATTTTTATATTTGATATATCTGCGAAATTTAGAATAAACAATAGGTGTTAAATAATCGTACAATGCCCATTCCACTCCAATGCAGCCTGTCAACTCTTACTAATTGCATTGCTCTGCTCCAACCTCGCAAAGTGGCATCCAATTTGTTTCAGCAGATTTGACGCGCTTGAGTAACAAACATCCATACAACCAACCAAACTTTACACTTCCAACATTATAAGATTTTCTATAAATTTTGTCGTAAGATTTTTTGCCTGATGAGCTACGGAAACTACGCATAGACGTTTGTGCAATGACAGGCTATAAAAATATAAAGTACATGTAGGTCCAGTGGTAAGCATGTTCAAACATATATCCTGAGGCGGGCACGAGTCGGGTAGTGACAAAAAAAGAAATGTTTATGCTAGGTCTAATTTCTCTCCAGTTTCGTGGTACTGCCGACCCATTGGAATAGGCGACTAAGCGAATAGAGCGTGCGCTTGTGTGCGCGCGCATACCTGTGCGCTATAATATGTCCCGCGTAGATGGCTCGTCTAAAAGGATGGGCGTCTAAGAGGAGATTATGCGTTGCCTTCCTTCCTCCCATACCCCTCACTGAGCTTTACCCATTACTTCACATACGTGTTAGCGAAAAGAATACTAAAAAATATATTCCTTAATGTTAAGACAGGAAACGGACATGCTTGACGGAAAATGAACAGTTGCCCCGGGACACAGGTAGGAAAGTGACACAATTTGGACAATTAGTTTAACTTTAAATATTTTTATAACAAATGTAGGCATATTTTTTACGTTTGAGTAATTATTAAAAGAAATAATTAGGCATATTTATTGAAATATACGAAACTTACTCAATATTCTTATAAATAATTAGTTTTTTTTTGACACCCGGTTTTTACAACCGCATGAAAATCGTATCGGTTCGGAAACACAGAAGGTGGCAGCTGGTTCCGCAATGCTGATGTACGCGGTGGGGAAGTGCGTCATCAAGCCAGTGAGAGGTACCTCCCCGTTCATGCCATATCGGGCCCCGGTAGACTCATAATAATGTTCCGAATGGGTGGAGCTTGCAAGCGAGCCGACCACGTGAACTGTTTTCACAACTAATTGTAATTCCCAATCTGTATACAAAATAATAATAATTCACGAATATAAATAATTAATTCAAGTCATAAAAGTATAACATGAACACAATACCAGGAAGAGGTAGTGCCATGCTGCATAGAAGGAGGTAGTGCCACGCATGGTGCATGAGGATGAGATCCTCATATGCAACGGAATTGGGCTAGCACGACCGGGAAGTTACCTCTCGCTTACATAATACCGCCGTAAGACATCTTCAGTGTCGCGTTTTGTGCGGTTTGTGAGTAGCCGGTGGCCCATTGGGAGCGGGTGAAGGAGCGCAACGCATCGGCATAGTAATTATGTGAATGTTCATGGGCGTTGGCAGTCGCTAAAAGGTTCCGATTATTTCTTTGCCCCCTATTCTATTAAAAAAAAAACACTTTTCATCAATGTTTCCTTATGAAGTCATCACGTAATATTAAACCCCTTAAAGCGAATAATGTTTAGTTTGTCGATATTATTGTTCGATGTAATTTATATATAAATTAGCTAGAAGTGAAACGTCGCATTAAAAATAGACATTTCCAACTTCTCTAAAATGAATCACCAATTTTATGAATCGTATAATTTTCACGTCTCTTGCGAAATCGGAATTGCGACTGGTGAAACTTTGACAGGGCCTATCTCGATGGTTATTTAGTAAACTTTTTGAGGAGGGAGCGGGTGGAAACTCAGGCGGAGTTAAAGTACAACCACAAAGGGGAGGTACTTAAATATTACAAGTTAAAATATATAATAATATTTAAACTTGTAATGTTCCACATCGATCGACTACAAGAAGCTCAAGAGCGCGCCTATAGCAGTGTCATATAAAGTAGATATAGTAAGGTTATTTGAATGATATTTTTGAGGGTGCTCAGTACCTTATTAGGTAATAAATTTTTAATGTTTGTACGTACAGGATAGGCTTTTACTAGTACGCCAGTTCAGATGAATTGAAATTGAAAAGCGATTGGCGTTGTGCAAACTCCAATCGGCGAACTAAAAAAACTCTTCTAGTTTATATTGTCTATGTTATATTGTCTATGCTAATGTTATAAATGCGAAAGCAACTGACTATTATTCTGTCTGTGACGCCATTACAAGCAAACCGCTCAACCGATTGTGATGAAATTTCATATTTAAATATTTGAGGGAACATTTTTTTTTTATAATCGACATCCTGTTTCTCCGGGGAAGACGTCGTGAGTCCGGGGAAGCTATTATTTAATAAAATTTAATAGTGAGTTTGTTGGAAGTGAATCAGAGCGCCACATGTTACGATACATACATGCTCTGTCTCCTCCACATCCCTTGCTTTCCTCACACAGACACGCCGGATCAATATGTTCATGGCATGTCATAGCCGGAATCACGAGACCTTTATCAAAGTGGTTTCGTGATTTCCTTAAAGAGAGATTGTACCATGTAGGCAGTGAGCTGGGTCCTGTTGCCTGCAGATCCGGGACCCTCCACTTATAGCGGCTGATGGCTCCCGTAGGGGTTTAGTTGGTATTGCTACCCAATGGCCGAGTCCAACATAGGTCTGGGGGTCTACCCGGGCTCCCAGGTATCATGCGTAAATGCATTCCCCTTCGTCACCAAAAAAAAAAAAAAAAGGTAGGCAGTGAGCTAAGCGACGCCACCCACGTGACGTGTAGAGTTCCTCAGGGATCGTGCTGCGATCCTTTGTGCTTTTCGGCACGTGAAAAGCCTGTGCAAAATGGCACAGCACAGCTCAGCGCATATGTCTGCAGATGATCTGTGAATACTACGAGCAGGAAATGAAATATGTCACCTTATACAATTAGATATAGATATCATAGTGAAATGGTCTCATGATAATAACATAATCTTAAACTCTGACAAGATAAATTAAATGACAATGACTTCACCTAACCTACATTCAAATGAATCAGATGTGCATGTGTATTCACAACAGCCCTAAAAATTGTTTTTGTAAACGCATACAAAAATCTGGTTGTGTTACCCAATTAGGGATGAGAATGGATGTTATTTTTTCTTGGCTAAGCCATGTAAACTATTTATGTGATTAGCTAATGCTACTGTTATGTAAGTCTTACCATTTAAAATACAAAGTTCCTACCAGTACTTTAAAATGTTTATATAAGTCATAAATAGAGTCTATATTGAATTACCTACTTGACTGCTATGGACTCACATTTAAAAGCTATTTACAGAAACTTGAACAATTACAATTAAGATTCCTAAAATTAATTGTCACTAAAAAAAAACTAAAAATAGCTGTAACGATAACTACTGCAAACTATTTAAAATATGTAACATACTTCCCGTCAGCATGAAACAAAAATACCTAATTTTTGGTAAGTAGCCATAGAAGTCACGGCCAATACCCACTAGTAAATCATACGCATGGAACTAGATTTTTTAATCTAGATCCACGGGCAAGTTTGATTTACCCAAAGTAGGCAACTGCTATGGAGATCCAACGTTAGAAAAAAGAATTCCATATTTACTAAATACCTTGCCTGTGGATATAAATCAGGAACCAGATAAAATTATATTTGCTTCCAAGCTCAGAAAACATGTGCTCAACTTACTTTAAATTGAATGCAAGAATGCAGTACTGCATCCAATATTGTGCACAATAAGTATTTGCACGTATATGTTCGTGTGTATGTTTGACGTGTATAATTTATAAATCCAATATAGCATTCATTGTATATAAAAGTTCATGTTTGTCCGCGTTAGACACGTGAACTACTGAGCCAATTTTGGTGGAAAGTAAGTGTGTAGTTTAAATATAAACGTTTATTTTCTTTTTTTTTTTACGTAAATATATAAGTTCTAAGCGAAACTGTTTTCCTTTTCTCAGTCAAACCATGTAAGTGGTTTTGTGAAAGTATTGTATAAACTGTGGGAATATTGTAGGTGTTGTAATAATTTAATTACAAGCACATGTAGCTCTAGACAATCAAATTATTGAAATAGATTTTTCCTTAACTGAAACTTAGTAAATGTGTATGAGGGTGGGAGGTAGGCTGCCTCGGGCGGAGGGATGAAGATGTTAATTTTTATAATCTTTTTACTCTTTTACTCATACGCACCTGGTAAACTTCAGCCTTAACTCGATCCTCAATTCACCCATGTACGTATGTATTTAATGTACTGTTTTTCCATTATCACCATTAAGCGGATGTGCCATTATGTATTGCAACTGAATTGGGCCGGTACGACAGCTGAATCTCGTTTTCGTGCAGTTGGTGAGGAAAGGAGGCCAACAGATATGCATGACAATTGTTCGGATGTCTAAAGACGTTATTAAAAGATGTTTGCCCCACATACTATAAAAATAGTATGCTTTATACTGGTCTACCGGCTGAAGTAAAACTTAATACTCACATAACTTTTTTTGATGCACCAGCTACTAAGGGAAAAGAGAAATAAAATGTGCGTTCGCACCTCTCTCACTCTTGCCCTTACAGTAATATACGAAACGTAGTACTATCTCTCATTTTTTATTTTCACTAGCTTATGTCTCTAAGTATTTCTCTCTTTCTCAGCTTCCGTTTGCCTCTTTTCCGTAACGCTCTCGTCACGCTTTCACCAGCTTACTAAATCAAGCATGCCTAAGGAGGCAATAATTCTCTACATAGTTGTTTTCTTAGTTGCTCTCAGACTTCACATATTAAAACGCAAACGCTTCCCTTGCGTATACACACACGTAACTCACACCTGCACACAGAGCTCGTCTGTGAGCCCCACTCTCCACATCAAAGGTCGTAACCCTTTATTATAAATATTTTAATTAACTTGTGCCTCTAACTCTGTAGATAACTGATTAACCACAGTACTCCATTCTCCGAACCATTTTACATTAGAATATAATTAATATTATTCTAAACCGTAGCCATTAATAAATTACAATTTGAGGTTATTATGGATAAACCAAACCTGAAAATATGTGCGCAAATATATACTAGCAATGCGCCCTGGCCTCGTATGCAGAAGATCTATTTTTTTTTCTTTTGATTTGTTTATGTGTAGAAATAACTTAACTGAAAAATCTTCAGTTCTCTCGTCTTTTTTAACATCTTATTTACTTATATTTTACTAGCGATGCGCTCAGACTTTGCTCATGAATGACAGTGGTGAGATTGCTACCTTAACAAATTATACGTTAGAATTTCCTCGGAAATCGTTGTACCGCACGTCCAAATTACACCAAAACCGTTACAATTTTGGAAAGTACCATTATAATACACCAATGTATTGTATAAAATATAATACTGCTTTGTTCCTACTGTTATAGAACACAAGTGTACACGCAGGCACAAGTGTATACGCAGGCACAAGTGTATACGCAGGCACAAGTGTACACGCAGGCACAAGTGTACACGCAGGCACAAGTGTACACGCAGGCACAAGTGTACACGCGGGCACAAGTGCACTCTCCCTTATCACTTCTATTGAGAAGATATCCGATAGGACGGCGATCTGATACAACCGGCGTGAAATCAGGTGCTGGCTTAAGGTGCTCTCCGAGGTTCGAGAGTGTAATTCCGCCTATTTCTTCACTTCTGCAGTTATTAGAAATTGGAAAAATCTAAATAACATTTCGGTCCGGGACACGAACCCAGGACGTCAGATCTCTGGTTGAACACGCTCGTGGTCGAGTAGTGAGGATAGGGCCCCAGCTCAGACTGACTTATGAGTCGATGCCACGACCGTCGGTTTAAACTGCACGGCATACCCGAAAATTAACTACCGACAGTTCATCGTTCAGTTCCACAGATAATGGTAGTGAGTCCCACTGGTAAGTACTCTCACCGCACTGTGAAATTTTCCGTTGGTATACGAAATTTACTCACTAGCTGCCCGTCCCGGCACCGCACGGATATTTCACGAAATACGGCAAAATAGATTTACAAAAATATAATGATGATTCAATGTCTACACGTTCTAAAAATGATATGTTCATGACATGTTACACAAAAATATTTTACCATTGGAATCCCACATGGATTAAAATATTTTTCTAACGGGTCCAGTGTCGCGGCCTATTCATAGCAAACAAACAAACAATCAAATGGTTCCTTTTTGTATTTATAGTACTAGTATTGTCAATCTAATCGTCAGTGACGAGTATGTCTTTTGGATGTGTTTTGAATCCGTGCCATACGAATGACATTGACATTTTCCTTGGCCCTCGGTTTTCATATGAATAATTTAGTGCAGCGCTCTCGCCCCGCTCCTAATCAACTTCACAAATAGACTTGTCACAGCAAACTGCGCTCTCATGCCATCTGAAGTATAAAACGATACAAAGCGTTATGGGCATGAACCCAAGAGGATTTTTGTAGCATGATATAATAAGTAATATAAACCAATAGTAATGGGGTGATAAGGAAACAGTAGTAGGGAAAAAAATTAAGACAATAATTTGTATCTTTCTACGTTTGTACACGCAAATCTACGGAAATAATGGACAATGTAAATTGTTCAGTTGTATATCCAATAAGCCTGGGCTGATGCCCACCTTATTTGATAATGGGGTGTAATTTGCTATGACAACTAGAACATCTGGTGTAAACATACAGGGAAAGAAATATTCTATTTTTTTTAAGTTTCCGAAGTCGTGAAAGAAGTCCGGGCACCAGCTCGTTACTGTACAAAATGTAGGCGGTACTGAGGCGTATTTTATTACCAAATATGATTATGTATGACGTTTTTTTAATGATAGTGTAATAAATAATGGCTAGGATAATGGTGTGTGAGCCTGCTACGTGCATTATCTATCCGATCAAAACGCGTGATTGAATTTTATACACGCCAAGCGATATTGGACTCTATATACCTTATAAAATAGTACAAAAACAAAATTAGGAGTAAATCATTCAGGTTCTGTTTTAGTTCTTCAATTAGGATGAATGAATCTCTCTGCATCCGATTCAAAGATTCTCATAGAAGAATCGGCGGTTTGGTCTTCACTAAAAGGGCGTAAGTTGTTCGTATCTCGCATCGATTCGTAAGAGTCCTACTGTATTTTTTAAATGCAATAAGAATGGACGAGAAAGGTATTACCTCCTACCAACAATTTCCTAGCACATAAAACCATAGACGTCTTCAAAACCAGAGGCACCATAGACATCTGCAAACAAATCATTGTATTGTGCTGTTTGTCACGCGTTTTTTTTTTCATAAAATACGTCCCGTTCTTTTGTAATTGAGCTGGGCTAAAGAAACTCCTCCATAGCCCCATTAAATAGACCTAGTAGTTTGCCTTCTGGGCCACCTTTTGTTGGAGTTTGCTTCGTACGTCATTAATGATTAATGTATTTACACATTAAGTTACTAAAATACAAACTAAACGATTTCATACCGAACTGTCATATTAAAGCATCTGTGGTGGTACATAAAGGTACTTTCTTGCAAATCCAACCCTTGCGCACATGATCTTAAGTCGATTTTATAAAGCAGATTCTTTTTGAAAGAAGGGCACAATTAAAACATATTTTTTGCCAGGTCAAGATTTTAAGATGTTTTTTCAAGTGTATATAATATGACATATAATGCATATCTTTTATACGGACAGTTCGGAGACACCGTCTGTGTATCTTGGTATTTATGAATATCAATGATTTACACATGTAAAATCTTTGATTATATCCGTGCATATAATCAAAGTGTAAAATATTCATCCAAAACTACGGGATCCATACCCTTAACGTACTAACATTTTGTTTCTTGTTTCAGATGACAGCCTGAGATAACAAAAGCTACGCAAATACCTCTAAAAACTAAATATATACATTTTCTTAAATTAACAGAAATTAAACGATAAATAAATATTACCTTAAAACGAACAGACAATAAAGAAGGCCAAACGTTTATTTACAAAAATAGTAAAGAGATAGATTATTATCGATATATTAGATAGATAAAATCTATTTTAAAATGAGTCTCGATTCACCCACGTCGGCGAAGAAATTCAATTTAGATAAAGCAACGAATTTTATGAGACAATATCGAGATCCAGACTCAAGGGAGCTAAAGAAACTGTCGGCTAACCAGTTCATGGAAATTTGGAGTCACTACGACGGAGATGGTACGTAATCAAATATATCTAGAATTTATCTTAGAAAAAGCAACGGCGTTGCTTCATTATGCTTTTTTATAGTAAAAGCCTCCCCCCTTTAAACGAGAAACTGGAGAATTTTTACGAATACCAGTACCCATAAACATCCGCACCATTACTATGCCGATGCGTCGCCCTTACTACTGACAAACCGCACGAAACGCAACACCGAAGAAGCCACTACGGCCGTATCATGTAAGTGAGAGGTACCTCCCCCTGTATCGTGCTGTACCAATTCCGCTGCAATGGAGCATGGCACTGTTCTTTACTGAATATAATATGCAGTCTCATCTATCATACCATAAGAGGAATTTTTGTTTTATATAAGTTGTGTTATCAATGCAGAGTGATAACTGCAGCTGCTTAGACGTGTTTCGTACAGTCTATGTGAGCTTCAGCTTATGACAGCTAGTCACATGTACAAGGTCGAGCTTGTTGGGTTAAAGAATCACCAGGGATCGGATAACTTAAATTCTTTGGTACCACTAAAAAGTGTTGACATTAGCTCAATGTGCCACTGTCCGATGTCGCCACTTACAAGTTGTGTATGACGAGAAATGAGTGAATACTTTAGAACGCTCATTACAGACTGGACAACCTGTTGTTTGTATGATGAGAAATGAGTGAATACTTTAGAACGCTCATTACAGACTGGACAACCTGTTGTTTGTATGATGAGAAACGAGTGAATACTTTAGAACGCTCATTACAGACTGGACAACCTTTTGTTTGTATGATGAGAAACGAGTGAATACTTTAGAACGCTCATTACAGACTGGACAACCTGTTGTTTGCCATTTTAAACTTACTTTAAAGCAAAGGGAGTGATCAAGTGATCAATAAATTTTTCCTCTTTTGTTGACGCGGGGAAGCGCATTTACGCGCCATCAGCAGCCCTGGATAGGGTCTAGGCGTGGGACTTGTGGCACAATGTAGTGCCGGTTACCTACTAAATACATCCGGAGTGCCTCCAGTGCCGCCATCAGCGAGGTCCCAGGAACTAAAAATCATCAAGACACCTCGACGGCTAGTCGGTCTCCTAAGGGACCAGCGCCACCTACACAGATACAGAAGGGTTGTCCCGCACCAAAGGATATCCACAAAAACTGTGGGACAATGCAATGGAGATGTTCCGTTCTTCGTCCCTTGCTTATTAGCCAAAAGCACTTTTTCCTCCTGGTCTTTAGACACCTCTTCTTATAAGACGGGTACAAAGAGCAGCCCCTTTCGGCTAAATTTGCTTCGCCCAAGGCGCCTGAATTTACCTCAAGCTACTGAGCCCCACCGCCACAACAATGCTTCAATCATGGTGAATAATTACTCTTAATAAATAGGCTTCTGAAAAAAAAAACATGGTCCATTTAAAACAATACTCAGTACTTACTGACCGTTCTTAGTGGCCTTACTTGCATAAAAGATCTGTGTTAGAAGGAAAACACTGGTCGCTCCATTATTTTATATAATTTGTAGTTCAGTAACAATTATTGTCCTTGGTATTTAAAACTGCTTTCTAAAAGTCTATCAGGAGGAAAAACAGGAAAAATCAGGAAAAACTCAGTCAGCGTGACGGAATTAAGAACTCTGGGTTTATTCTGTTCCACCGAAACGTGGCACGGCTTCGAGCATAATGAAGCATATTTTGCACGATTTACAGCGACTAGTGGTGTCCTCATTCGATAAACTTATATCGACATATTGAAATATAATTCGTATAATTTAATTTAGGCGAATGTAACATTTACTTAAATTCAGATACGTGTGCGTGGGCGTGTGCGTGTGCGCGTGTGTGTCTGTGTCTGTGTGTGTGAGCGTGTGTGTGTGTGTGTGTGTGTGCGCGTGTGTGTGTGTGTGTGTGTGTGTGTGTGTGTGTACGTGTGGATACATTATTTTGGGACTACTATATAATACAAAACAACATTGAAAACAATTTCACGAAACGCAAGTTTCGATTTACAAATGATCATCATGTACTATGTAAAAGTTTACGATATAATTTCATCGCGGAAAATTTACTCCATCCAACGTCCTTAGAGCAAGTATTTTTCCACAATGACAGATATTGATTCACCAACACGACCTTAATGTTAGCCGGCAGTCCCAATGGAGATCCTGTAAAAATAAGAATGGCTATTTATTGCTGAAGGTAGTATTCCTTCGGGCCATCCATTATGTTTTTGTAGTGAATTATTTTACGCTACGTTGAGTGATCTTTTTATTCTCCGATTTCATTCTTTCTTTTGTGTATGTTTGTATTTTGATGTGGTTCCTTAGATCCTTGAGGTCGTTAGACTAATTTTATTAAAGTATGTTTCTCTTATGTAGATCTTTTTATCCTGATGATATAAAAGTGGATATAATTGTGGGAGAGTTACTTAATTTGATTAAGTACATTAAGTTGAAAAATAATTAGAAGATAAAAAAATATATTTACTCAGTTGATTTTTGATTTAGATGTTATTGATTTACCAGACTGGATTTTTTTACATAATATAACGGGTCAGCTACAGAAGCGTATGCGATGCCTACCAATGACCATATACATCCACATAATTGTTATGTAGATGCGTTGTCCTCCTTTCCTCCTTACCCCCAATGTACCACCGGCTGCTCCCAAACTGCAAGCAACGCGACGAATACACGATATAAAAATTATTTTTGTGCTGAATACTCCCTTTATCGAGGAAGGCTATAGGCTTGAGGTATATATACCATGACGCCACGACTAATCGGACAGGAGTTACACGGGTGAAACCGTGGGGTGAGCTAACTAAATTATATCAGGTTTCAGCCAAAAGAAAATTATTACTTTAGGTATAAAGTTGTACCTATACTATAACATTACAGACAAATCTATACTCATTGTCAGACAAAGTCCCCAAAAGCTGTTTGTTTGCATGTGATCGCTTTTCTCGAAATTTACTGAACTAATTTCCAAACGGTTATCATCCATGAATGAAACAATTTCCGAGGAAAGTTCTAATTGTAATTTGTTAAGATAACAATGTATTCATGAGCGATGGGTAAATCGCTAGCTTATTGCAAAACCAAAATAAATCTTCAAAATATCGACTGCCCTCGTGTCCTGTGCAAGGTTAACTATTTGGAAGAGATCCAAGTTTCAGCACCAGCGTTTACCTGTCGTTTATTAATATATTTATGTTGTCCTGGAGATATTTTATAGAGATATATAAAGTAGTTATTACTTTATATATCTCTATAAAGTATCTCTACTTTATTACTGGTTGGTTTATTTCTCAATAATATTTTAAGAAAATCACCATCGGCGACATAATAAAAAAAGGTATAATTTCTAAAGGCTCTATTTAGTGAGAGGTAGGGCAGTGTTGCATTGCTGCCGAATTGGGCCTCCACGACCGATCAGATCCCCCACTCACCGCTGGCAAATGGCACACCGCACAAAATCCAAGGGCATAGCTATGACTTTACAGAAGTACATCCCCGGTAGGACCAGCCCAATTTGGCTGCAATGCAATGGTTTTTTACCATTTTTACCATTCCACTTGAGCCATTATGATGCCGAATATCCACAAAACCATCAGTACCGCCTATAGAGAGGTGCCCCATAAGCACAAATCATCAGAGCACCTGGACCGCTAGTCGGTCCCCAAAGCGGCCGTCACCACCTCCACAGTGCGGTTCACTCGCACCACATAACAACTCCACCAACCTTGGGACAGCGCAACCATTCTCGCCCTTTGTCCCATGCGCAAAAGCGCCTCCTTCTCTTCCTCTTTTATCCCCTGTTCTTAGAAGAGGGGTACAAAGAGTAGCCCCGTCGGATCAATTGGCTTCGCCTGCGTTCACCCCAGGCTACTGAGCCCCACCGCCATGACAGACATGGTTCAATGTTGAGGGCCTCATCAGACCTCACTTACACCTAGCCAAGGCTCAGTCTTCCGTAAATATAATAATTTCTCTAATAACAGTTGTGTTAATGTTGGTAAATGATTTAACAGACAATTCAATTTGTGACACGGTGAAAGGTAGTGAAGGGACGCTAATGGAATAGAGAGTACCTCATAATATTGCTCCTGAAACTTACCAGATGTGACCCAATTAGCGTACGGGCATAAATGAGTAATTGTAGGACAATCCTAACGCACATGTTTCGTAACGTTTACATTAATTTGTACTTATATTTCACTTCTGTGAGACTAAACTTTTGTGAAAGAGTCAGTAAATTTTATTGTGAAAACTTGATAATAGGTTCTTTTTTTGTAGAATAGGGAATAACGAAAAATTTTACGCACCCGTGGACATCAACATAATTACTACGCATTGCCGTCCGCCCCCTCCCCAATGGGCCACCGGCTACTTACAAACCGCACGAAACGCGACACTGTAGATGTCACGTTTTGGCGGTGTTATGTGAGCGTGAGGTACCTGCCGGTCGCGCCAGCCCAATTGCGATGCGATACAGCACGGCACTACCTATTGCTCAAAATATTTTAGCCAGAGGTAGTGGAGTATACACACCTGGTACATATTTCACCTCATCCGCGTCCTATATCTTAGTTCCCTATAGCTCAAGGAAAGTGAACTTAGGTGTCGGGCTTCAATGCTCGAACAGTTAAACTCATCAACACTAATGCCACCCGTTGCTCTGGTATTGGCAATTGTATTTAGCACATTTACGATAGACAATTTAAGTAATTACTGTAACTCACTTATATTTTTATATGTGCATACAATTCTACACTAATAGTGGTAAACTAATAACGACTCTATCCATTTTTATGAATAACATGATACAAAAAATAATTTAAACAGAAAATTGAAAGAGTTCAACCTTAAAGAATGGGCTCCAGTTGCAGCTGAAATTTGCATTCTTATTATTATGATTATTATAATTGCAGTACTTTATATAACTTCAACAAAGAAACATAAAATGTTAAAACTTAACTTGTTCCTCTAGAATGTCATTAAGTATCCCGAGGTGCAAGCACTAGATACGAAAGAGGAAATTTCAAATAAACATAATCTTCTTAACGATCGCTGCTGCCTCTTTATGTTCGCCTACAACACTTTGTTCTTCTGCTCCATTATTTGTACGACTTGAAAAATAAGCAGCAGAAATAATACTAAAGTTTCAGTAAGGTACAAATTGCAAAGGAAAGTAATCTCCTTAAAATACGACCACTGCGCTCGCTATTTATGTACCCCTGGTATATTTTGTAAGGGCCCTCAAGTGCGGGTAAAAACTAAATTATAAAATATTTCACATAAAATCACGAAAGCGTACCGTTACAGATGAGTTGTGCATGTAGATATATTAGATTTACATAAGCTAGCTATAATTATAAATCAGTTCAAAGAGACCAAACAACAATTAAAAAACATATATTTCCCTAATCTGACCAGAACTTAGGCTGTGGAAGTGCAGAGAAGCCCAATAGAAGCTGCATCGGGTTGCCATGAGTGCTCGTCGGGGGAAGAGACTAGATTTAGAGGTCCGACCCCCCTCCCCCCACTCTCCTGCAATTGGGAGAGACACATCCCGATATAATAATGTTTATAATAGCTAGTTTATTTATTATTATTATGGCCGAAGAGACCACGGAGTCCGTCATACACCGACTCTGACGTCGAGGGCTGCTCGTTCACGGTAGCTAAAAAGGCCTCGTCGCTGACATGAATGAATTGCCCATGGACAGATGGACAGGATCATGAGGGGGCACATTTCTAAACAATAAGTTATTGAGTTAATTGCAAATGCGCAAAGGTGCGTATATAAATGCAATAATAAGCATTATTCCAGTATCCAGCCAAATAAAAGTGCGAACGCACACGCGCAAACATGCACATACATACATACATACTTGAGTGGAGAAATAACAAAACGATGAACGTGGAAACCTCCTGTATGTTATTGAGAATAAATTTCTTAAAGAGTTTCCACAATGTCCTTAGTGGGAAAGGTTCATTTATAAGAATAAACGTCGCTATGGCACGAGAGACGTAATAAATCTCAATATGATGTGCTCGCCGCATCTCGTCTGCGCTACATTGTGACTAATTATATATTTCACCAGAGTACTTCAGCGTGTAATTAAAATTTACTACATTCTTACTATTATACAACTTTCCGCACTATAAGATATCATAGTTTCACTGTAAAGTTTTCTCATTCTCTCAGACACGACACCGCACATCCGGTGTAGGGACACATAAACATCTCCGGGGATGCGAAACATACGCTACAACCTAGACACACGTTATAACAATAAGAATAAGAATATTTATTAGCCAATACGCGTAAGGTATGATCTTGAAAACAATTATGAAGTCACAGTGTATTTTCCATTATTTGGCCTGCAACACAAAGTTTATGAACCCTACTTATTTGTTAGATAGTAATTTAAATAACAAGAATACATGAATTTTTAACCATAGTATCATAAGTAATAATCATAAGCCTTAACATAGCAGTCACTATACACACTAACAAGTTTATTACTAACATCACAAAAATAATATGTCAAATGAAATCAAATAAACTAAGATAAGAATTAAGTTAATTTTCTAGAAGCCATTTGTGTAAATTATATTTATAAGCCGACATCGACAGTGATTTGAAATGTAGAGGAAGCTTATTGTAGATTTTTACTGCCATACTGTACGATTGGCTTTTAAATCGGTACAGCTTAATAATAGGATAATAGTTGATCTCTCCGAATGTCTTGTTGCTTTCCTGTACGCGTGATATAAAAGAAATATATGCTTTTTTAAAAAATGCACATTTCTTTTATTTAAATACAGGGTAACGGGTGAATGTTAAGCACTTTAATTAAAAGTTCTTATACATCTTTTTTGTAATTTAAACGCTCTACCTAAGTCAACTGAATTACCCCAAATTATAATCCTGAAGTGATGAAATATATCCATGGTAAGCACCCAATACAGCCTCCCTAGTGGCTGTTACTCAATTTTTTAACGCAACCACAAATCGGTTAATCTTCGAACAATTTTCTTCAACGTGACCTTTCCAGTTGCATCTGTTGTCGATTTCAATACCCAAAATAATTGTTGAATCTACTTCGTTAATGTTATTGTGAACACACATTGTTTGAAGTGAAATACGTTCAGATTTATCATTTTTAACTAAGACTACTTTAGCTTTTTCTGGATTTAGCATTAGGTTATTATTAAGTAGCCACTTTTGGATACAAGCAATAGTAGAGTTTATGTCCAAATTTAATGCTTTTTTAAATCATACATTTAATTAATGCAGTTGTATCATCAGCAAAGATAATACATAGTCTTGTGAGGTGCAGCATGTATTAGATCATTTATATAAAAGGAACAAAATTGGACCTGTGGGACACCGGTTTTATTGTAACATAGCGTGGATTGGTAGGTGTGTTTTGTATTGACAACAATCGGAATTATTTGTGTAAGTTGCATCCTATTATGTAAACAAACTTTTAAAACAATCTTTTGTGATTCCGCGAAATCCGAATCGTTCTAATTTTGAAAGAAGTATATCATGGCATAAATGATCGAAAGCTTTACTCAAGTTAAAGAAAATAGCTGCCAAAGATATACGTTCATTAATGTTTTCTGTTATAGTTTTAACTAAGGTAAAACAAGCTTTTGTATTTGAACTATTTTTATGAAATCCGAATTGGTCTTCTCTTAGAATATCAAATTGCGTGATAAAATTATATAGCCTGGTATACATAGATTTTTCGGTAATATATCGGTCTATAATTGGACATTTCAGTTTTATCGCCTTTTTAAACATAGGTTTTACTACCGATATTATCAATTGTCCAGGAAATATACCCTCATCCAAGGATAAATTTAGAATAGGACAAGAACAAATAAAGAAACTTACTGGATAGCAAATAGAGGTAGCTACCACCTTAACGATATCAGTTCTAATTGTATCATAACCAAAAGGCATAGAGTTTCTTAGGGATAATTTACTTACAAGTGTAAACACCTCATGTGGATTGGTTGATGAGATAAAGAGACTAGAATTATTATGTCTAATTTGTGTATAAGCCTTTGTTTGTAATGTGTGTTGTCTTCTACTTGTCATTTATACATAGTATTTGTTAAATTCACCTGTGATTTGTTGAGGTTCAGCCCTGTTTCATTTTTAATCACCCTCCATTTTGATTTACATTTACTTTGTCCACGTATAATCTGCGCTGTTTTGAATTTTTTGAGATGTATATATGCATTTCTTAAGAAGTTTGTTGTAACCATAATATAGTTTCTTATTTTGTGCCTCATTAGATGGTTGATTCTAAATATTTGAAGTATAGTTGCCTTATAATTATGCTAGATCTTTTTATATCTTTGTGAGCCAGATTAACTTAGATATTTTTCTAACATGCTTTATAGAAACTTGTGGGAAACATAAGTCATAAAACAGTTTTATTAACGCAAAATAGGAACTAAAAGCCTTTTCAGCAGAAGTTAGATACAGACTTCTATAAACGAAGGCGCCGAGATACAGTGTTTAAATTTGCGTCTATTATCTTGAGAGTAGTCTCATCTGAATTCATACCAATCCGTGGAATGATTTTCTTTTTTAGTCTCGAAAGAGAGTACTTGCGCTGTTTCGTGTTTTATGTTACTTTCGAAAAGATCATTTAAAATAATAATAAAATACTCATAAATACTTTCCCTAGACGAGGATTTATGAGTATCTTTAAATCATAATTACGAAATATTTCTTTTAACTCCAGTACTTTTAATTTCTTTTAACTCCACTGTAACATTCCGGTCACCGTATATTACTAGTCTACTGGTTTCATTTACACAAATTTTGTGTGTTATTGGATATTAGAAATGGGTAATAGAATTTATCACAGAAACCGTACTTTGGAAGTGTGACACTAGGAGACAGGACGAATAATTATAACACCCTGGGAGTGTGTTATAATCATTCGAATTTAATAAACTCTAGGTATATGGTATAATAAAATTGTAAATTCAATTGTAGACATTTCCTTTGCTGATTGATGAGACCCGCTCGGTTTGTTTCGCGGGCTCTTTTCGGGACAGTGTTGTACCAGTATTAGACTTACTTGCGTATTTTTTAATTATATTTTGAATGAAGTCAGATTCATTTCACAGCTATAGGCAATACAGGCATACCTAGGTTTGACCTTCCATATCCGGATGCAAACTAAGCGTTCAATGACGTTTAGTGCCGCACAGTTCTACAAATCAAAAATACAAAGTCGTTACAAAATGAGAAACAATACAATTTTTCTCTCCTATCTCTAAATACAAGAGTGCATTAGGTTATAAATTGTTACATTGACAAGGATCAATCGTTTATACTTAGCATTTGGTTTAATACTAAACATTGTGCCTTTTTCATTTCTTTCCTTAACAAAATATTATACAAGTAAAGAATTATTAAATAAAGTGGGTATTACACATAAAGGTTGTGGAGGCGTGGATATATTTTACCACCAGCAAACTTTTCCTCAAAAGGTGTAAAACACGAAAAATATTCCTGTAAGTAATAATGTTATGTGGCACTTGGCAGAGTTCCAAGTTCGCGAAAAAAATAAACGTGGATATCAGTAGAATGGAAAAATAGGTGTCAACAATGTGATACAGTTTGTACAGTGACGGCCGACACAGCATACCTAATTCCCGAGCTCACTGCAAATAGGTGTCAACAATGTGATACAGTTTGTACAGTGACGGCCGACACAGAATACCTAATTCCCAAGCTCACTGCAAATTCAGCCGTTAGTTGAATAAGATCTGTTTTCACTGTTAACTACAATTCTACGTCATACTTTTCAGAACATAAAGTTCTGCCAGGCCTGGAAAAAATTGAGGCTTAGGTATATCTGTTTCAACTGTAGCACGAATTACATGTTTTGATCACGAAGTCATACCGCGGTGCGCTTTGTTTTCCAAAGTGTGACATCATCTTTAATAGCATTTTAGCGCTAAAATTTAAATTAAAATATAAAATTTGCAACAATCGAAACATTTCTAATGTTTTTATCGTTTGACAGTATTCTATTTTTTCCGAATTGAAGTTGTACCGACCTGACCCTAAAGAAGTTGTCTAAGAAATGACGCATTAATTTGTTTCTAAAACATTTTTGTTTTGCAAGAAAATCGAGCATAATCTTAATTAATACAAGACATGCGTTGAAACATTATATATTCCTAACTAGCGATCCGCCCTGGCAAAAAAATGCCCAGTAAATTATACGCTACGGTTTCCTCGGGTATCGTTCTATCGATTTCCTGATAACCACGTAAAAATCAGTTCAGTAGATTTTGAGAAAAGTTGACCACAACAACACACAACTTTTTGTGTTCTAATAAGTATATAGATTATTCAGAAGGTCCTAAGTGGTCATAAAGGTAAATAGAATTAAAGGAAATGTATTTCAGAAATGTTATGTAAGCGCATCACGCAATAAACTATTTAATAAAATTTTAAGATGAATAAGATGTTTTGACATTTTTAATGATGAAGGGGTGTGGTACTTTTCTTAAAACCTGATACATAGGCTATAACCAGTAGCAGGAATAACTATTTGTATAAAACTCGCTAGCTTTCTACGCTCCTATTTCGTAATAATTTTTTGTTATTTATACCAGCTCACACACAACATCAAAAACAAGTGAAATTAGTCATCAGTTTTTAATATATAATTTTTAACATCTCAACGACACGATCGAATGTTCAAATGGAGGGTTATTATGCGTGTTTAAAGGTTCGTGGTGTTACGACCAAGGTCGGCGTAAATATTGCATGCAACTTAGTCTCAGGGTTAAATCAGTAAGTTATATGTTAGAAAAACCGCTACACTCTCAAGTTCAATACCGCGAAGAATCTTAAGATTAGTTTAAGAAAACTACTCATTTAATGGTCTTGCTTTTTATTGTTAATACAGGTTTTTCATTTTGATTTCAATCTATACAAATGTTGTAAATGCGAAAGTAACACTGTCTGTCTGTAATGTCATCATGGCCAAAACGCTGTACCGATTGTAATGTAATTTTATATAGAGATAATTAAGGGTCTTGGGATGAATATAAATTACTGTTTCACACATTTTTAGTTACCGTGTCACTTTACGGCGGTATAATATGAGCGAGAGGTACCTCCTGGTCGTACCCCATTAGGGAAACGGCGTGACAATGTGTTGTGTGGTTGTTGTTGTATTAGGTGCAAGTATTCGGGAAGAGGTAGCGCCATGCTGCATAGGAGGATGTAGTGCTATGCATAGTTCATGACACTGTATCCTCCTATGCAACGAAATTGGGCTGGCACGATCTGGAAGGTACCTCCCGCTCACATAATAACGCCGTAAAGTGACATCTTCAGTGTCGCGTTTCGTGCGGTTTGTAAGTAGCCGGTGGCCTTTTGGAGGGCGGGAGGTGGGCAACGCATAGGCACAGTAATTATGTGGATGTTCATGGGCGTCGGTTGTCGTAAAAAGGCTCGTTTGCCCCCCTATTCTATAAACAAATAAAATTAAGTGTCATAAATGCGTTAAAGTCGTTTTATTATAATGTGTATCATTTGCGTAAACTTATGATATCATAATGAAAATGTTGTACGGTACTTTTGTTGGCGTGCCTCGTGAGTATTGTAACTGGGCGCTGAGTGCGTGCTAGAAGCTAAAGCAGTGTTCTGAACTTATTAGCAACACTTTGCCACACGACAGTACTTCACTTGGACTCCACAGTTTGAAACATAAATTTGAATTAATAAATTTTATAGGTTATTATTGAGAATATGAATTAAAATATTGCTATTAACAGGCAGCGCCCGTGGTTTCACCTACGTAACATGATAAAATAACATAAACTTCGCTCCCCTATTTCAGCCCCTAACTTCACTTTCAAAAAACCTTTCTTAGTGCTCATTTCATGAAAGTAACCTCTGAAACGAAATCGAAGGTTTTAAACACAGGATTGGCTGTGCGTTGTCTGACCGTTAGTCCATCAGTACTCATGAACGGAAGTGTTTTATGTCCTTTACCTATAGATTTTATGTGAGTCCTTGTGTGTTATCTATAGACTTTATGTAAGTCCTTGTGTGTTATCTATAGATTTTATGTGAATCCTTGTGTGTTATCTATAGATTTTATGTGAGTCCTTGTGAATTATCTGGGGATTTCATGTGGGTCCGCATCAAAAGTCGAATTACAGACCAAAGACCAATTATACTACCTCTTGACAACATACATACATTTTGATTCTGTTAAGCTTGTTGAGCTTGATGATTATTGCGCTTGGGATGATCAGTGAGTTTTGACGCTGATTATGCTCGGTTAACCGAAATGACACAAGTCATTCATGGCACCATATAGGCCGAATAGACTTGTATCTTTATGAATGTCTGTAACTGTACAGAAAGTATGTGGAACATATACGGCCCAAGGAAGCAGAAAAGAACGCATCTGTATGACAGCGAGCCGCTGGACCTTAGGACCGGAGTTACACGGGTAAAAGTGCAAAATATTTTGTAAATATAATTGAAGGCAATAGAGAAACATTGAACAAGACTATGCCCTCACATGGACACAGCATACTGAATAAAGATATATGATTAGTTAATTGCACCATGGAAGTGTAATTAATTGTAATTGCTCAATAAAGGTTAATTACGGTCCAAATATTAATTTTAGTTCGATTAATCATAAACAAACGTTGCTCTTGCCTACTTATTAGGTGAAATATATTATAGTCGCTTTGGGTTCACCGGACCAAGAAATATCCTGTTATTCCGACATTTCACAGGAGCGCCCCTGGGCTCATCTGAATAGTGTCTGAATATGCTATAAACTACACTCCATCCGTTCTCGAGTCCGTAGAAGCAAACACAAACACATCTGCTCCTACAATAATATTGTATCTGGGTTATATCTGTAGATAGGAAATATAAAAAGTGTATGAAGATCTTTCTATAGTTTACATAATCCAACTTTTTTCATTTTTCAATTTTCTTGAATGAAAAATAAATACCGGCCAAGTGCGAGTTGGAGTCACATACCGTGACGGACCTTCAAATATATACAATACGAGCATTGTATATTTTTAATGGTCCGTCTGTCCGTAATTTTACAGGGCTTAGACTTAAGATGTAGTAGAATTTAATATTTGATGTCATTTACAACTTGGTACTTCAACGCGTTTTCATTATAAAGGTCTTGACAGACGTACAGACGGACATGTTATATAACGTTTCCGTTATTTCCTTTTAAGTTGCAGGATCCTGAAAATGAAACTGGTTGCGATTTTCACAGTTAGCTCAGGGACGAAATATGACAAATACACATATAGAAATAACAGTGATTAACAAAGATTTTTTTATGTGTTTTTTTAGTGCCGCGTTGTCTGATCAGTATAAGAGGACTGGGGAGTAGAGAGTGCCCTTATATTTGCGCATACACCTGTGCACGCATGTTCTCCAATGCTAAATAGAGTCTCTACACAACAATGTTCTAGTAATGAATATTCCAGACGAAGATCACGAAGGCGAGAACTCCCAGACCCGATCAAATTGTTATTGGGGTTCTTTAAACTACATTTTTAATACGTTACGTATGACAACATCCCTGAGCCAGGAAAATTCGCGTCTTCTGTTCGGTCGTGTTGGTTCGGCGTCACATCGGAATAAGAGAGTGAGTGAGAATTTGTGTACTTGTGTAGTAGGTGTTGTCATCTCTGTTGCAGGGAGAGCAGCGACTCAGATAGCGAATGTAATTATCGATCTCATCGTGGCTTAATTGATGCTATTAGCAGAGCGATTTCCGTAGACAGTAGTTGGAAATCGATTTATTGTCTGTGCATCGGAACAAGCATAATCGAAATCCTTGGCTTGGAATTTATTGAAGTCTGAATAGTGAATAGCGAACAGTCATGGCTATCGAGGACGAAGGTACTAACTCCAACTGTCAGGGAGATCTGCAGCTAATATCCGATGTACTTCCCGAATTTAGATAAAAGTATTACAATTGCGTTGAAATAACTGTAGATTATGTAATAATTTATAAAAATACCAGACAAACGATTTCATACTGCACTGTCATTCTAAAGAGTCCATGACACATACATATATTTTCTTGCAATGTCGACCTTACGCGCGTTGCTCTTAAAAAGCGCTTAATTTTAAATTCTGCATTAATTTTATACGGACTGTGTTGAGAGGCTGACTGTAAATCTTGGTACTTTTGTTAAGGAACTCTCGTGAAGATGTGTTGTTGTTGTCACATTATTAGACACAATGAAACAATTTAAAACTTTATAGCATTGCTAACAAATATTATACACCTACCCACTATTTTGTTGGCAGGCAGAGTTCAATTTGTGCACGTTTTGGTTTATTAGGTTGCCCTTAGATTTATCACGTAGAATCAACTATAAATGTTCGCCTCTACGTGATAAACCCTAAACTTTCAAAGTCAAACATTCTGCGTAAAAGGTTCCTCTACTGTTTCCAACTTTTCTCCACCTTCCTCTTTGACATTTCATTTCTGGACGTCAGCCTGTTTCAATGAACAACAAGAATGTCGTCCACACGGTTGTAGTATGTTCACGTGTGGTACTAATATCTGGCGCTGATGTGCTCACACGCCTCATACCGTCCCTACGGCTTATATATATTATAAAAGAAATTGTATAGAGGAGCCTTTCTACTACTACCGACGCCCATGAACATCCGCATAATTACTGCGAGTGATGCGTTGCCCACACGAAACGCGACACTTATGTACTACATATACCGTAACCAACTTAAGGTTTAATGTTTTTCTAGTTTTCCGACATTTTCGTTATTTTAAAAGATAAAATTGTTGTATTATCATCTATATTAATAATAATATACACATATATAAGCGAAATATCACTCTCTGATTAAGCACGAATTAATATATATAAGAAAATCTCAGAAACGATTACAACTACAAAATTTACTATTGGTTAGGCTCATGGTCGGAATAATATCATAGTGTCTACCGTACTAGCAATTTGTTAAAATACCTACTGATGACAAAATTTGCGGCTTTCGTTTATTTTGTCTATATCATTCGCATGATTGTTACGCAGATGCGTTGCCCTCCTATCACCCCCCCCCC